>JAFIRS010000935.1:0-491931 GCA_018342105.1 Gonioctena quinquepunctata | reverse complement strand
ATATTCTGTATTGTATATTCATGGAATATTCTCCCTTTTTTTAATGGAATGAACACCAATAACCATTTTCGAGTTCAAAATATGGGAAAAGTATAGGAAAGGTGCGAATAGATGTATTTGATTTGCAAACAGAGTTTTTGTTCGGACAAGCTGTACTGACCAAATTATAATTGGTCGGAAAATATCTAGGTGCACCTTTACGACCAATCAAAACCATTTCGCGCGCGTCAGCGTCTGTCGTTCATCCGGTAGTCGTAGCTCAACCCGATGGCAGAGCTGTAAAGTTGAATGCATTTTAATTTGACATCTTTTGTTTTTTTTACTGGTATGGGCTATGTTTGCATATTGGTATGTGAAACTACTGTGTTTGGAATTGTTTAACAAATATTCTTAATAATCACCACAGTGTGGTAAGTACACTTTTATGTTACCATTCATTTCATTCCATAGAAATTTCATTTGTATATCCCTGATCATTTCATTTTCAAGGCGTTTTCTACAAAATACCTGAATAAAAAAAAAGCAGTGCTTGGTATAAGGAAGTACACCAGGAATCAAGTTGAAACTATTAGTGATAGAATGGATTCAAGTTTTTCTGATTCAGATAGCAGTAGTTCGATCTTGCAATTCTTGTTTTTCATAGATATCCGGTAGTGACAGAAGAAACGGGCCAATGAAATATGTGTTATTATTATTATAACTATATAGAAATAGACCTGTTCAAATTCATATTGTTTAATTTCATTGTAGGGAAGGGGTGCTCAGTGTGCGGAAATCAAATGTTCTTTTTCTGAGTGGAACCTGCAATTCCAATCCACAAATACTCTGAGGAAAACAATTACGTATTGCACTACTACATAATTTTTGAAATGAAGTTTTGTTTGTTGGCGAATGTAAGCAAATACATTGCTTGAATTGTCAAGCATAATTGTAGAAGTTCATATTATTGATGTAAGAGTATTCAAGATTTTATATTTGAGGATACTCATGTGGGGAAACAGTTGTATTTTTCTTTATTTTCCTAATTTCTGAAATTTCAGGAAATGATTATTTTGTTCAGAAAACCCTTCAGGATATTTAGGGAATATTACTATCATATTCCTGAATTACTTTGAATATTCTCGGAATATTCATAGAATATGTTCATGGAATATTCTAGGATTATCCTTTCTGGAATATTCATGGAATATTCTGGATATATATATATATATATATATATATATATATATATATATATATATATATATATATATATATATATATATATATATATATTCCCAGAGGATATTCCAGGAGTATTCTGTCTGGAATATTCCGGGAATATTCCTCATGGAATATTCAAGGAATATCTAAAATTTTCCCCACCAGCACATTCTAGGAATATTCCAAAAAAGATATGTATATCCCCGGCACATTTAAAAATATTCCAATATCCCAAAAATAATATCCTATGAATATTCATGGAATATCCAGTGCTGTCTGGGCTCTGGGCAAATATATAACGGAAGAATGTTGGTGAGGACTCACTAATGTCGGGGTGGTGGACATTACACTGTTTTGATTAAATACGCTTGTCTCTGGAGTTCGTTGAGTTTTTCTCTGAAGTTTGTTGAGCTTTCCTCGTGCACTCATCTGTGCTCCACCAGATGACTGCTCCATATGTGACCCTCCACCATAAGTGTTCTGACCAGACTATCTACGAGAAGCACTCGCTTCAAAAATAGGTATTACTTTGGCATATCGACGAAATTGTATTGGAGGAAATATTTATTCAGTTTTTCTGAAATTATTCTGAATATTTTACATGAATATTTGCTCAATGAAGAAATTGTTCATATATAGAATGTTTCAAAATAAATAATGAATTTACTACATACGAACGGTAATTTATCCAAAAACTTCAAGATTTTGTCCACTTCTACTCGCCAAGTCACCAAGTTGGAGATAATCCTTTATATATATATATATATATATATATATATATATATATATATACAGAGTGGCCACTTTTTTAATGGGATTGTATTGGTAACTTTTAAACCATAAGAGTTAGAAGGTCGGTCAAATAGAGAAAAAGTTGCATCCATAGAAGCATTGTCAAGCAGTTCAAACAAATCGAGATTATCAGGGCCGGTTATTGAGATATCATAAGAAAAGTTAATTCTGTCATTTTTATTTTTATTTTTTTCCCACTTTATTTCGAATATTATCAAAAAATGTCACGGGAGTTTTTTATTCGACAGTAAATCATCCTCACTTTGACATAATCAGATTTTGTATCCAACGTTTTGTACGCTCTGGGCCACCCTCAACCTCATTTTTTTCAATACGGACCTGCATATTTTATGACACTTTTCGAAATAACTTTTAACGCAATTCAAACGCTGAATGGAACGTAACAGAATCAAAGCAAGAAACAAGTAATAATTATTTACAAATTTCAAGAGGTGAAAAGCCTAATTCATAATAATTAAACGAAACTATTATTTAATGAAAGAAAAATCAAATGATTATTCGAAAGTAAATGATGAACATTAATGAAGTAAGTGTTCGAAAGGTCCACCATTTAGTAAAATGCACTTTGCGGTTCTGGAACCCATACTTCTTATACATTTGCTTATTTCGTCTCCTTGAATACCTTCCAATACATCCTCAATCTTCTCGCGAAGAATCTCTATCGTTGGATTTGTCATTTGTTCCGTTGAAACAAATTACAGAATCGAACTTTATTTTGAGATCATTACGATATAATTTTTGCAAGGCTTGGTATTCAAATTTAAAATCATTGTATTCGCGTCTCTTGGCTATTTTATTAACAGCAGTTTTTGATAAATTGCATTCACTGGCCACAGTTCTCGATTTTTTTTCTGGGTTCAATTGAATTTGGGTCAGAACATTGATATCGTTGAAAGACTTGTTTCTTCTTACATACACACAACTCTAAGTTTATTGAATGTATTATTTTCAAGTAGTAGGCCATGGATAAAAAAGAACATAACAAGAAATGTCATATTATTTGTCACTTCGTTTATTATTGTGTCACAAGAACTTGTCATTAAATACTTTTCTGAGTAATTTCAATTTAACTTATTCGATATGGTAAGATACACAAATGAAGAGCAGAGAGATATGTACGGAGTGTACATAAAACTAATTAGAAATTCGTTTAAAGCACAACAAAGGTATGGTGAATTATATCCTGAAAGAACAACACCAAATATTAAAATGTTTCGACGTTTATCTACAACGTTACTTGCACATAATTCATTCATCAAACCTAGAGGTCCTTATGTACGACGAAACGAGCCTATCAATGACATCAATGTTCTGGCCCAAATTCGAATGAATCCAGGAATAGGATCGAGAACTATGGCCAGTGAATGCAATTTATCAAAAAGTGCTGTTAATAAAATAGTCAAGAGACACGGATACCATGACTATAAATACCAAGCCGTGCAAAAACTATATCGCAATGATCCTGAGAGAATTCTGTAATTGATTTCAATGGAAGGTGCGGAATAACAACAATTTTGCGCACAATATCATTTGGGGAGACGAAGCGACATTCACAAATTCTGGAATGTTCAATCGAAGGAACAAACATTTTTATGCCACAGAAAATCCTGACTTAATTCATGAAGTTAAACATCAATATTTCCTTTTTCTTCGAACATATGGTGCGGTTTGTTGAATAATAAATTACTGGGACCCTATTTTATTGATGGCAACCTAACCGGAGCAAAATATGTAGAAATTATAGAAGAAATGTTGGATGATCTTCCTATACGGTATCGGCGTAATAGTCCATGGTTCCAACAAGACGGATATGGTCCACATAACTCAAGAATAGTCACAGACTATCTAAATCTGAATAGATATTGGCCCGATTGGATTTTTATTGGTGGGGATATCTCAAAAATAAAGTTCATGATACTACGAACCCGACAATAGAGATTCTTCGCGAGAAGATTGAGAATGTATTGGAAGGTATTCAAGGAGACGAAATAAGCAAATGTATAAGAAGTATGGGTTCTAGAACCGCAAAGTGCATTTTACAAAATGGTGGACATTTCGAACACTTACTGCATTAATGTTCATCATTTACTTTCGAATAATCATTTGATTTTTCTTTCATTAAATGATAGTTTCGTTTAATTATTATGAATTAGGTTTTTCACCTCTTGAAATTTGTAAATAATTATTACTTGTTTCTTGCTTTGATTCTGTTACGTTCCATTCAGTTGAAGATGAGTAAGTTGATTTTCTTATCGAAATGTATTGCATGTTGTTAATTAAACTAAAGGTACCTAAATGTAATACAGATCCGACCCAAAGAAATTTGGATAAGGGTCAAAATCACCTGAAAATCAACTTTGAATGACATTGTATGGTATATCGTTGAATTCAGCGCTAGAAGTTATTTCGAAAAGTGTCATAAAATATGCAGGTCCGTATTGAAAAAAATGAGGTTGAGGGTGGCCCAGAGCGTACGAAACGGTGGATACAAAATCTGATTATGTCAAGTTGAGGATAAATTACTGTCGAATAAAAAACTCCTGTGACATTTTTTGATAATATTCGAAATAAAGTGGGAAAAAAGGAAAAATAAAAATGACAGAATTAACTTTTCTTATGATATCTCAATAACCGGCCCTGATAATCTCGATTTGTTTGAACTGCTTGACAATGCTTCTATGGATGCAACTTTTTCTCTATTTGACCGACCTTCTAACTCTTATGGTTTAAAAGTTACCAATACAATCCCATTAAAAAAGTGGCCACTCTGTATAGAAAATAGTAAGGAATTTTGTGGCATTGCAGACAAATTCTTAAATTCCAGATAAAAACCATCTTCGAGCAGGATTCGAACCCACGACCTAAGATTACTAGTCTCATGCTCTACCAACTGAGCTATCGCAGATCCTGGATTCAACATCTGCATTTCGCAATACCGATTCACCCAGAATTTGATGTTAGGTGTTAAAACATGGAAAGTGAAAATATGAAATATAAAATCTACGTGTGTTGTCAATGGTCATCAAGAACAGATTTTACCTATCGCCGAATTTGCCGGCTTCTGTCGATGTTCAGACAACTCTGATATCCAGCCACTAAAAACGAGATTATTTTGCCAAATCTAATTACAAGACTGATATTTTTAATGTCTGTGAATACCTATATACAAAATAGTAAGGAATTTTGTGGCATTGCAGACAAATTTTTAAATTCCACAAAAAAAACATATTTAAGCAGGATTTGAACCCACGACCTTAAGTGGCCGTAGTACAGAGCCGCCTGAACATCGACTGAAGCCGGCAAATTCGGCGACGTCGGCGATAAGTAAAATCTGTTCTTGATGACCATTGACAACACACAAAGATTTTACATTACATATTTTCACTTTCCATGTTTCAACAACTAACATTACATTCTGTGAAAAACGGTATCGCGAAATGCAGATGTTGAATCCAAGGTCTTCGATAGCTTAAAAATTATCGCTCTTATATATATATATATATATATATATATATATATATATATATATAAGAAGTTGTGGAGGTTAGACGACTGTCTAAGTTAAAGAAGAATCCTTTTTAAATTCGGGTATGCAGTCAACAGGGGTATGGAAAAAGTGTACTCTTTTTTCTATTCAAGCTTTCGAGTCATTTATTGTCTCTTCATCAGGAACTCTACAATGAATTAAATTGAACATTATAATATTTGAAAACCAATTAGGCATTGTACTTACAAAGTGAGGTTAAAATCCTTTCACTTGCAGCAAATTATAAATACCATGTACAACAGACACCTCTTGGTAAAGTCATATATAGTTAAAACTTTGATCGAAATTGATCAAGATTACTTAAACATAAGTGTATAAACA
Organism: Gonioctena quinquepunctata; assembly: GCA_018342105.1. Taxonomy (NCBI): domain Eukaryota; kingdom Metazoa; phylum Arthropoda; class Insecta; order Coleoptera; family Chrysomelidae; genus Gonioctena; species Gonioctena quinquepunctata. Next base: position 486,047 of record JAFIRS010000935.1, on the reverse strand, counting down.
TTTTAAAATTCCAAATGGGCTCTTATGGAGGACATGTTGGATTCAAGAGGCAGTGGTGACAAATGATCAATAATCATCCATTTTTCATTTGTCACCACTGCCTCTTGAATCCAACATGTCCTCCATAAACCATTAATTTTAAAATGTTATACTATATGTTAAGTAATCTTGATCAATTCGATCAAAGCTTAACTTATATGACTTTACCAAGTGTCTTTTGCATGTATTTAATTTGCTGCAATGAAAGGGTTTAACCCACTTTTGTAAACATCCCAATTTTTCAAATATTATAATGTTCAATTTAATTCATTGTAGAGTCTGATGAAGAGACATAAATGACTCGAACTGAATGAAAAGAGTAACTCCATACCCTGTTGACTTTAAAAAGGATTCTTCTATATATATATATATATATATATGGAAAAGTAAATATTTTATTCAAAATAGATATTGCATTTTGCTGCAAAAGCTTTTATATATATATATATATATATATATATATATATATATATATATATATATATATATATATATATATATATATATATATATATATATATATATATATATATATATATATATATATATATATATAGTTGGTGGGTAGTATTTGCTGAGTACTTTGTTACAAAACTAGGGATATTGGGGAAAGCAGCAATGAAAAAGTAAACTCTTTAAGGTTCAGCCAAGCTTTCGGAAATATTTATTTCTATCATCAGGGAAACTACATTAGATGAAAAACCAATATATACACCAATACATATTCAAGTGCGAAACATTCTACTCACAATTTTGTTGAGGTTGGTTTCAATGATGTTAAACATATTTATCTAACATAGTGATACAAAAGAAAAGAACGTAGACCAAGGAATAAAACGAAGTTCAAAGTTAATAGAAACACATTAACATTGTTGAAAATATAAATGTATATTCTATGTGGTGTGACAAGTGAAACTGACAGGTTAGGAATAATTGCCGTAATTATATTAAAGCCAACGACACCTGACGGATGTCACTTGGAAATTATTACATCGGTGCCAACTGTTAGATTAGTACCAACTGATGTTACCAGGTGGCGGTAATGTCGAAAAATCCTATTATTTGATAAACAATAGACAATAAATAAGAATAGATCTCACTCAAATGGTTAATATGTTTTTTTATTGATACAATTGTTTTCTTGGAAAATGAAAGCCATTTCTAAGAATGTTCTCTTAGATGTATTTGACTAGCACTTTCACTGAATCTGGTGGTCGAATTTATTCACATGTTCTGCCAGAGCACATCTTTCAGGATGCAATCTGCAGTTACTTTTATGGGAAATTATTCTGTTCGTTAATGATCTTTGCGTTTAACCAATATATTGTTCATTACAACCACGACATTTGACATTGAAAGTAATGGAGTTTTATCTTCAACTCTAGAATACATTGATCTGATTTTTAGAACTGTTTTATATATTTTAAATTTTTCAGGGTTGTGAAATAATTTGGAGCGTTTCGGAGTATCTCTCTTATATATGATAATGAAGTGAAAAAAGGTTGGGTAGGAGTAGTGTTAGTTTCAGTGTTGTTTGAGACAATGTTCGAATTATTACTGTTTAACCCATCAGTATTTTTTTTTAATTTATTATTTAATGAAATTACTTTTTCTTTGTTCCAATTTACTCTAAATATGATAAGAATTACATTTTTGATAAAATACGTTGATATATTAAAAAAGTTTATTTAAAAAAAAATTTGATTACTATGCTTAAATTTGGGATTTCCTCTATCATATTTTTGTCAATCAAATTATCATACGCAGAATACAATGGGTTTTTCCAAGTTATTAATTTAGATTGGAAAGATCTCAAGTGATGGAGACATAACATGACACTTGGAAAAACGTCTATAGTTTTTGCATACCTGACCGGTTGTATTATTGTTGCGTTTACGTAATGTTGGGAGTCTCAGTAAGAAGATGCCACTCCCTTCCGGTAACTATGGACAATAATTTTGTTTCTTGTAGCGGAGTTTTGTGTGTTTATTCATAGTGAATGGTAATAAGATCAGGATCAGTTATACGTGCTAGTTATAAATGGTCAGTGTTGTTTTATTTATTTGGTTAACCTTCTTCCTAAAATCACTTTTTTGTTATAGAGATGTCTTGGGAAAGGAAAGGTCTTTAAAGACCTTTGACAACTGCTGAACTCTTAGTTTTATTGAATGAGGATGAAGATTTATTGCAGGCTGATACTATTGATTTTGTAGATGAACTTACAGACGAAGAAGAACTTGATGACGACAGAATATGTGAAAACGAGAGAGATTTACCAGATGTCGCAGGGACAACCAATCAGATTAAGCTTCAAATTTTGGTGTATATGTAGCTCTAATGGTTACTTCTACAAATTCATGCCGTATGGTGGAAAAACACGTAATTATGAAAATACATTGGGACTGGGAGAGATTGTTGTGCTGGAACTCCTGTTGGTTGTTCAGCAACCATCTGCTCATCGTGTATTTTTCGACAACTTTTTCTCATCCTACAAGTTATTCATATAATAATAATAATATTTATTGTCGTCATAGGATCCAATTGGACATTGACATGGTCACAGTTTCAATATAAAATTAAATTAAAATACAATAAAATATATTAAGTACAGATGCTCAATATCAAGTCATGAGAATTCTGTTTGTTCAAAGAAAAAGGTTTTTACGCTACTGGGGCAATTCGAGAAAATCGTATGTGTAATAGCATAATGGAAACTGTGACGAATATGAAGCAAAGAGATCGTGGTGCTTATGATTTTTTTTTACAAAGAACAAAACATTTTGTTAGTCAGATGGAATGACAATTCTGTGGTGACAGAGTGGCAACCAATAACTGCAGCATTAAACCTCTATAGTAGGTGCAAAAAGGTTCAACAGAAAAGAAAAAAAGGACATTTCAATTTCTCAGCCAAAACGTCTAGCCGAGTATAACCAGCATATGGGAGGTGTTGATTTGCATGATAACAGTATATCAAATTACAGAATCAATGTAAAAGGAAAGAAGTGGTGGTAGCCCCTCTATGTAGATTTGATCGACAGTGTGATTGTAAATTGCTGGAAAATATACAATCAAGTGACCAAGTAAACTTTTCTTCAAGACGCATTACCCATGGAAATTCGATTTGATAATGTCGGTCACGTGATAGTAGAGGAGGAAAATAAAGCAAGGAGTTCTAGACAATGAGAAAGCTACACTATATACATGTGTGCTAAGTGTTAGGTGCATCTTCACTCGCACAGTTTTATGCCATTCTACACTACCTAAATATTTTTGTTTCGCGGAAATCCCAACGTTACGCAAAAAATAAAAATTTCAATTTTTTTTAAACTTTGTAACTAGATATTTGAACGTATTCTTAGTAATAAAATACAGTAAAAACATCAAAATAATTTGTATTTCTAACCTTGGGGACTAATGGGTTAAGGCTAGGACTCCTAAGTGAGACGAAGTATTATATATAATAGTATTAAGTAAAGTTTTTGGATATCAATTTTCTAAGAAAAGCTTAATCCTGGTATATCTATTTTTTGGTTGGGGGTTCTTAGGTTTGGGATTCTTATGTTAAAAATAAAACTATCCTATATCATTCCAGACGTTTCGCCTCTGGCCGGAGGCATCTTCAGTAGGGATTTTTTGTATTGGTTTTTAGTTTTTTTATCGTGATAATTAACAATGAAATCCGAGAGAAAACATTTTGAATCATGGTGAAAATTAAAATAACAGTGGCTGACATGTGCAAGGGAGAAATGTTTCGTCTGCGGGAAGGTTGCGGTAGAAAAATTATGTTTGTACATACCTTGGCGATCATCATTGTTGAGATGACTCATTTTATATGATCTATATTTATTGTTTGATAGTGTGGTAAGTTTTGCTGGTTTTATTCGAGCACAATAGTTGAGAGCACCGAATACACTGCCAAATTTGAATTGATTAAAATTTATACAAATTGAGATTCAACAGAAATTATAAATGGCTTATAAGAACATAAAAATTGGTCATGTTAATATTCGATCATTGTATCCTAGTATTGTGGATGTGGAAATGATCTTAATGAATCGTGGTCTGGATGTTCTGGGTATTACTGAAACATGGTTGACTGAAAACATATCTGATGAAGCAGTAAAAATTGACAACTATAATTTCATCAGACTTGATCGTGGTAATAATCGTCGTGGTGGTGGTACTGGTGTCTACATCAGGTCAACTCTTAAGACAAGTTTAGTGGCTGAATTTTCCCAGTCTGAGGTGAATATCTCTATAAATTCTCTAGAGCACTCAATTGCTTCAATGTTACCCGATAAAATTATATTAATGAGTGATCTCAACTTGAATTTAATGCAAGTGACAGCACTAACAGTCTTGCTCACATATTTGTTGGATTTTTTAAATCTTACTCAAATAATAAAAGCCCCAACACATATTACTAAAAACTATAATACCTTATTAGATATCATAGAATGTTCATGTTATCAACTAACCGGCTGTAACTTAATCTCATTCTATCGTAGGGAGAAGCATATCAGAGGAGGAGGTATGCATTTTTGCTGAAAAATTCTTGAAAGTTAATAAAATTCCTATTGACTCTAGCATCGATATAGACATTGAGGTATGTGCATTGGCATTCAATTGTAAGAGTAAAACTATAATAATTTTATCTGTATATAGATCACCTCTTCCCAGACAACACACATACATCCATCGGATGTCCATTTTGTATCCATCATGTATCCGGATGTCCATGGACGTCCATTGGATATCCATCTTGTATATATCAATGGACATCAAAATCTGTACATAGATTGGACATCCATTTTGTATCCATCAGGTAATCGGATATCCATGAAAGTCCATTGGATATCCATGAAAGTCCATTGGATATCCAATGGACATCAAAATTTGTACATACATTGGACATCCATTTTGTAGTTGTACAATGGACATCAAGTGCCGCCACGAGGTCATTGAACAAACTAAATGAACGGAGCTCAATCACCCTGTCATTTGACCTTGCCCTCGGTTCAGTATGGCGATATTTTCAAACTGTGCTGAGACGAAGACGACCACTATACGTGACATGACATAAAGTGACGTTAGTGAATATTGTTTGGAAGGGAACGCCAACCGCCATTTTACTTTTATTGAAATCAATTAATGGTATTCATCATCAGAGTAAAACCTTTCACGAAAAATATTATGTACTGTGTCAGCATCCAGGCACAGCATAAAAATATGTGTTTTTATCATGTGATCAAAGTGAATATCAGCATCACAGGCATTCATCGTTGGTGTTCGTAAACAAATAGTGTGCGCTCCTTGCTCCTGAGATCTGAACACGGTCTGATGAGCTCAATTTCGCCAAATTTGGGTGAGTACCTTTCTACCATTTTGCTTTATTACCAATGCAATACGTGTTTTGATTTGTATAATATATGGATCATCATTGTAAACGAAAATTCAAAATTGTTGATAAACATTACAAGCAGTTTATTAGAAATGGTAAGAGAAATAGCCAGGAGGGAGCTTCTCTGGCTCCTTCATCAAATTCATCTTGCTTAGAAGCCAGAAATGTTTCCGGTAGTGACTGTAGGGATAATGAGAATATTTCTTCTCAATCTGAATTAATCATCAACGAGGGTATTCTCAACAATGATGAGGATGAACATGAACCCCATTTCTTGTTTGACGATCATGATGATAGTGTGGATGAATTTAAAGTGGAATACTTGTCAAATACCTCGGCACATACTATACAAATTGGTCCAATCCTTGATCAAACTCTGCCAGAAAATGATCTGAAAGTACTACTTGCAAATTCTGCACTCTCTGATTTATTAGTTATTCTAGAACCCACACATCGACTCTCGAACCTTATTGAAAACCCTCAGGGAGAATAGACTAGTGGTAGTAGAACCCGGACAGTATCACCATTTTGGCTTTGAAAATTGTTTGGAAACATTGATGCATCAGGTCTCCGAAGGAATATCTTTTGAATCCAATATTGTAGAAGTTAATATTAATATTGATGGTTTGCCCATAAGCAAAAGCTCTGAAAGTCAATCCTATCCAATATTGTGTAATTTGTATAAAAATAGAGTTCGTGCAGTAGGTATATATCATGGTACAGAGAAGCCTGCAAAAGATAATGAGTTTTTAAAATATTTTATTGAGGAAGCATCCTTCATTTTGAACAATGGTTTTTTTTCAGAAGCAGCTGAAAAAACGTCAACATATACAGATAGGAAATCAGTGGAGGACGCTATCAAAAAATATGTAAGAAGAGCCAAAGAAAGAAATGCATATGAATTAAAAGCTGAATCTGCTAACTAATTTTTTTTGTGTTCATGTATCTTTTCTTTGATATAGCAAAAATATTTCGGTTATGTTCCTTACTTGGTTTTGTTCCTCTTTGAAAATAAGTCTAATTTTCTTTTAATAGTAAACAACTGTAACAAACACTCCTGTATATGAATATTATTCAATATGTTTATCAGATATAATCATAAATCATTTAATAATAAACATTTTATGAATAGTATTTTTTTATTCAATCTGAGATAGATAGTTGGGCACCTGGTCCCTATATACTATTTGATACTATCAAACTACTCCTCTAGCCAACCCAAAACAAAATATTTCCAATAGAAACTCACTGGATGTCTGATGGACGTCCAATGGATTTTCATGAATAAATATACGTTGTATATTAGTGCTGGACTGGATATAAATTGGAGTCCAATGGAAATCCATTGGATGTCTCATAGGTATCCAATAGACTTCCAACTGGAATGGACATAAATTGGATCTCCAATGGAAATCCATCGGATGTCTGATGGGTATCCAATGGACTTCCAATGTATGTCCAATGTTTCGGACATGTATCATATATCCAATGGATGTCCATTGGAAATATACTGGAGAATGCTGTACATCCAATGGATGTCCATTGGCTGTCCGATGGATTTACTTGTGTTGTCTGGGTTGGTAATACTGAGACTTTTTTTGATTCACTTGATCGAACAATTGAGGTTCTATATAGTAAGTATAAGAACATGGAAATAATCGTTTGCGGTGACTTCAACATTGATATGTTGAGGTTAGCAATAATAAAATAGACTTTTCAGCAACACAATATTAGTGCTATTATAAGGTAAAAGCACCATATTCCGACGTATGCTGAATCGAGCCCTAATCCCGCCCTATTTCATAAGGCAAACTTTATCAGTCAATTTCTTTAAACTGGCAACGAATATCTGAACGCGATCAAATGTATCCGTTACAGAATTTTTTAGATTGCGCAACAGCGCCAAAGTGGTGGGGTAAGCCACTCTCGTTTGGATCTAGTTTGCATTTAATTCCGACTGGGTCTGTCTGTCGTCACAGTGAGTGAAAAAACGTCTCCATTTTGGTAAGTAGATAGATTGAAGGGATTAAAAATATTTCGAAAATTAAAAGTTTTGTTCACCCAAGCGGGTTGCATTTTTCTTTTATGTCAAGGAAATGGTTTTAAAAATAAATTTTTATTGGTTTTGGTTTATTATTTTGACACAAACTTTAACAAATACGTTCAAAAAAATACGTTGGAATAAGGGCCCGTTTTTGTTACCAGAGCTAATGTCGCCGTAATACGTCAAAATAAGGATTCTCTCCTGTTGTATTCAAATCAAATTTTAAAACCTATTTGAACTGCAATTGGAAAAAAAAATATTTTTAAACTGTAAATTAGGCCTTAATATATGCTAGGAGCAAAATACGTCGTATAGATTTCTCACTAGAAAACTAAGTTTTTTTATGTTGAAAGAATGTGTCCCAAGAGGATTTTTTTTTAATAATAGCTGTACCCACAACAAACTTTAAATGTTCAATAAAACTAAAAACAAACTCTTCTAAAGTGAAAACATTCTTAATTTAGGTAAAAAGTAAGTTTAAAATTTTATTTTTATTTGTTTTTTTTCAAAATAATTATTGACACAAATCTGACAGAACCTTAAAAATACGTCGGCATAAGCATCCGCTTTTTATGGTCCAGGAGGTAATTCCGCCTTAAATGGGCTCACATACCTAGATGAGTAAGTAATGTTTGAAATATTTTAATTTTAAAATATTTTGTTTGATTGTATATTGGGCCTTTGTATGCCTAAATGAATGAATAGATAAATAAATGAATAAATAAATGAATGAATGAATGAATGAATGAATGAATGAATGAATGAATGAACGAATTAACGAACAAAGGAACGAATGAACGAATGAACAACTGAATAAATGAATAAATAAACATTTTGATACTTAAGTACTTCTTTTTTTTAATTTTCAGCAAAATGGCACCTACAAAAGAAGTAGACCAAGAACAAATAAACCAAGAACAACCGCAAGCAGAAGAAACACAAATTGATAGAGAACATGAGAACGTAGCGACCGGAAAAGAACAGTTAGAAGACAAATCAGAAGATATTACAATGAATTCAGACAAAGCAAAAGACGAACAAGTAGAAAGTGAATGCGGTTATCAAAAATATGATAACGTGATTATTATATATGAAAATAAATATTTTCCTGGACAAGTTATTGACAGAGACAAAACCAAATTTTTTATTAAGGCCATGGAACGAATTGGGATACATTGGAGATGGCCAACTATTGAGGATGTCATCTGGTACGAAGAAAATGAAATTGTTTCTCGTATAAGTACTCCTCGTCTTATAAATAAGAGAGGATTTTACTCTGTTCCTGAGATAAAAGATATGGACTAAAAGTGCAATATTCTTCTCAATGAAATACTTGGGTACACATTTCCAGTACTTATTACTTAAATACTTTTAAGTTGTTACAAATTTGTGTTTTTTTTTATCATAAAAGGATTATTTTTGAATGTTGTAATATCTTTATTACTTTAAGAAATATATCGTTCTGCATATTTTCCTCGTATTTAATGTTTTTTTGTGTTAATTACAACCATATTTTAAATAAAAATAAAAATAAAAAATGTGTCGGAATTAGGGACCTCTTAGGTCGGAATTAGGGTCAAAGTCAAAAATTTACGTCGGAAATAGGAGATTTTGACATTTAAAAAAAATATATATATTAACCAAAAAAGACATTATATTATGTAAAAAAAATATATGCCTATATTTCAGAACATATCATTTCACTTCCTAAAAATGCCAAGCATGATATAACTAAATCTGTTTTTCTAATATTTGAACTCAAACTCAAAAAACCCTCAACTACGGCGGAATATTGTGCTTTTGCCTTAAGCAGTGAGCCTACTCTCGCATATGGGGGAAATCAGCAACGTGTATAGATAACATTTTGTCAACTTCTGATACTCTATTTCATTTTCTATTAATCATTCCTCTATTTCCGATCACACTTTTCAGCTGGCAACTTTCTGCTATGATCAGATGGACCAAAACCTTAAAAAACACACGAGATGTTATAGTGACAATAATATTGAGTTGTTTTCTAGCTTTCTATCAGAGACCGATTGGTCGTCATTGTATGTCATAGATGGTGCTAATTCTAAGTTTGAGTATTTTTATAATACAATTTCTAATTATTTCGACATTTCATTTCCTAAAAATTTAATTATGAACAAAAAATCCGAGGTGGATCAGTAATGAGTTGAGAGAATTGAGCAGAAGGCTAATTTAGGTATTAGAGTTAAACAAAATATATAAAAATGGTTTATATCAGAAGGAATATCATGACCTTAAAAAACTTATCAGGCCAAATTAAAAACATGCTAAAAAAACTTACAATGATGACAGAATCTCTTCAGCTAACAATAAAGTGAAAGAATCCTGGAAAATAATCAAGGAAGCACAGAATGGTTACACTGGCAATGCTATACCTTTTCTTCAAAGTGCTGATGATGGGGATTATGATATTAGCAACCTTTTTACACGCTTTATATTAGCTTCACTTGTATGTTTGTAAACGTATGTTGTAACCGACTCCTTTGGGCGCGATTTTGACCCACTTCCAGACGTCCGAATGATTTGAAATTTGGCAGGTGTACATAATTCCGGTGACAATCCATTGAGAAATTTTTGTGTGAAGAAAAAACAACATGGCGGCTCCAATATGGCGTACGAGTTTTGTGATTATGGTCCGATTCGCTTCAAAATTGGTATCCGAGGGTTTTTGTGGTCGGAGATTATGATTCGAAATTTTTGTGTGAAGAAAAAATTCAACATGGCGGCTTCAATATGGCGTACGAGTTTTGTGATTATGGTCCGATTCTCTTCAAAATTGGTATGTGGGGATTTTTGTGGTCGAAATTATGATTCTTTTGTAAAATTGAAAAATTCAACATGGCGGCTCCAAAATGGTGGACGAGTTTTGTGATTATGGTCCGATTCTATTCAAAATTGGTATGTGGGGGTTTTTGGGGTCGGATATTATGATTCTTTGGTAAAAATTGGAAAATTGGTTTGGGGTTTTTTTGGGAGTTTTGGTCGTTCATTGGTATGTGGGGTTTGGGGTCGATATATGATTCTTTTTAAAAATTGAAAATTCAAGATGGCGCCGAGTTTTGGGATTATGGTCTGATTCTATTCAAAATTGGTATGTGGGGTTTTTGGGGTCGAATATTATGATTCTTTGTAAAAATTGAAATTCGAAATGCGGCTTCAAAATGGCGGCCGAGTTTTGGATTATGGTCTGATTCATTCAAAATTGGTATGTGGGGGTTTCTGGGGTCGTAGATTATGATTACCTAATTTGCTAAGATTATTCCATTTTTTAATTTGCAAAAAAATAAAAATAAAAGTTTAAAAAAACACCCTTTTATAAAAAAAAAAAGGAAAAAAAATTTTGCCCATTAAAATAAAAATTTTTTTTTTATTTTCTATTTTTTTAGTCTGGTTTTCTATAAAAGCGTGTTTTTTAGTTTTTTTAAACTATTATTTATTAGTGATTACTTCTCAACAGTCAATAGTAGTATATCCAAACCTGATCTAAAAATATTAATTATATATCGCCCGCTATACAAAGTATTTATTTTTACCCTGTTACTAAAATGGAAATTGAGGAAGTTATAAAAAAAAAAGTCTGCAAGAAACAATCATCGGGTATTGATGAAATTCCTGGCAATGTCATTAAAATGGTTGCTAATTTGATCTCTGAGCCTTTGATGGATATAGTGAACGCCACTTTCACTGAGGGGAGTTTTCCCGATATCCTGAAAATGTCTAAAATTGTACCAATTTACAAAAATAAGGGTTCTCGCTCTGATTTTGCATCTTACAGGCCTATATCTCTACTTAGTCAGTTTTCTAAGATTATAGAATACTGTTTTTTCCAAAGATTATATAATTACTTAGAATCCTGCAGATTATTGTCTTCCAATCAGAATGCTTATAGAAGAAATAAATCTACAGTTGGAGCAATTGATCAACTCATTAAACATGTGTTGGAAATTTTGGATAACAAACATTAGACTTTTGGATTATTTTTCGATTTTAGCAAAGCATTCGACCTCATTGACCATGACATACTAGTACACAAATAGCAGTTATATGGTGTGCGTGGCTCAGCATTGAATTGGGTAAGATCTTACCTGGCTGATCGTGGTCAGCTGGTCTGTGTGAATGGAACAAATTCTGAAAGAAAAAGTGTGTCAATAGGGGTACCTCAAGGTTCCGTTCTAGGACCTCTTTTATTTTTAGTTTTTATAAATGATCTCCCGAAATTCTGTTCTAAAGCTTCCTTAACTGTTATTTTTGCGGATGACACCAACATCTTGGTATCTGTGAGTACTATGTCTGAAGTAATTAAAAAAGCTCAGGAAGTAACAGATATCAAATTTCTGAGTGGTGTTCACTAAATGGCCTGCTTCTAAATACTGCCAAATCTCAAATGCTCAACTTTGTCACAAAAAATACACCAATTGATATAAGCTATTTGGTTAAATTAAATAATGTAATTTTACATCAAGTAAATTTTACTAAATTCTTAGGGGTCGAGATTGATGATAAACTCACCTGGAAGTACCATGTTGATAGTGTCAAACTTAAGCTTAGTAAAGATATATATTTGATTCGTCAGTTGAAACAAACAGTCTCTCTTGGTGTTCTCAAACTTCTATACCACAGTCTAATTCAATCAGTTATCTGCTATGGCCTTGAACAATGGGGTTTATCAGCGAAAGCTAACGAAGTCTTTTCTATTCAGAAAAAAGCGATTAGAATTTTGGCTGGTGCATCTTCAAGAGAACATTGTAGGCCATTATTCATTCATTACAGTTTTTTAACGATGCCATGTTTGTATATTTACAATACTCTGATATATATTAAAAACAATATTTCAACGATTCCAAAAAATGAACAAATCCATGATCATTTTACTAGAAATAACTCGCATCTACATCAACCTTATAGTAGATTGACTATATCACAGAATCATCCCATGTACTGCAGGGTTAAACTTTATAATAGGCTGAATAGTGACATTAAATCATCTAATATCAATATCTTTAAAAGGCGACTCAAAATTATGTTATTGCAAAAAGCATACTACTCTGTTGAAGAGTTTCTCCTTGAAAACTAATAGTATTACATGTTTTCATAATTTTATTTATTTCTACAATATTATTTTTACAATATTTGTCCTCATCTGATGATCGATTTGTTTAACAATTGTATCATTGACTAATGTCTGTTTTTTTATTAGAATTGTGTAGTACCTATATTTATTGTATCATATTAACTTTTAGTTGTTTGACCTGTTGGATTAGTGTGTATTTTACGATGATGTTATGTTATGTTCTGCTTTTACTATTGTTATTGTGAATTATAACTAATTCAATAAATGTTTGATTGATAGCAGTTGGTGATGTTGACTTGATTGATGGTGAAACGCAACATGCATCAAGTCATAGATCACCAACTGTGTTTTGTCATCTCAAAATAATAGTTCCTCAAAATAATATCAAGTATATAATTTACAGAGACTTCAGTTCATTCAATCATGTTTTTACAGAGGATATTGACATAAAAGTTGATATATTAACTAATAATATTAAATCTGTTTTTGATCATCATGCTCCGCTTAGAAAAGTAAGATCAATTAAACCGAGGGCTCCTTGGTGGACTAATAATTTAAAGATCATGAAAAAACAACGAAACAAACTACTTGCCAAGTACAAATCAACAAAAAACTTGGATGATTGGGAAGCATACAAGCGAGCGAGAAATGATTTCACCGCGGCAGTCAGGAGTGAGAAACAGAATTATTTGAATAAAATTCACAGAACTGAAAAGAATCGGAAAATACCTGGAAAGCACTTGAACAGTTGAATATCCATTCTAAGAAATCTGATATATCATTACCACCTGACTTAAATGAAGCTGAAGCTATCAATTCCCATTTCAATAACTCTGTCAATGTATTAGAGTGTCAAGATGATGATGATCTTGTACAGTATTATAATACCCATAAAGTGAATTATAACCTAGACCACTGCAAACTTGAACCCATTCGGAAGAATGACGTTCTGGAGGCTGTAGATAGTATTAAATCAAATACAGAAGGTTCTGATGTAATGACCCTAAGGTTCTGATGTAATAACCCTCCATATGATAAAAATGTGCTGCCCCTTTGTATTGCCATTTATCGCTCACATATTCAATTGTTGTCTTCTTGAAGGATATTTTCCTATAAATAAATTGGAGACATGCAGTTATTTTACCGTTACCAAAAGTCTAATCCTAAATGATTGCCTGATCTGAGACCTATCAGTAGGCTTCCAGTGCTATCCAAGATGTTCGAAAGACTGCTTTTCAATGAAATTATACGTTTCCTCACAGAGAATGAACTATTTTCTGATTGCCAATCTGGGCATAGTATAATTACAGCTTAAACCAAAGTATTAGATGATATAGTTCAGGCAACTGATGATAGCAATACATCATTACTAGTTACGTTAGACTATAGAAAACCTTTTGATACCCTGGGTCATAATCTATTATTGGCAAAACTAAATTATTACTGTTTTTCTAAGGAAACCATAGGATTAAATGAAAGCTATCTCTCCAACAGATGTCAGTATGTTGTCCTAGAGGACACAATTTCAAGTGCAATTACCTCGAGGAGTTTCTCAGGGCTCAATACTAGGCCCACTACTCTTTTTACTTTATACTATGGATCTGAAGGAACTCTCTGATGACTCTTATATACATCAATTTGCTGATGATACTCAAGTGTAAGTAAGTAATTTATTGATGCAACAGACACTACACTGTATAGCATAAGTCATAAAAGGTACAACATAATTAAAATCGCAGAATTTCTCTAGTGATGAAATAAAATAAAATAGAGATTCCTTAAAGTAAAAATAAATGAATGAAATCTGGCACATGAGTCAAAACATACTACACAGACACTAAAGACAATCGCATAGTTAAAGCTGTGTCTATTTCTAAAACTTATATAACATACACACACATATACATAGTCATCATTTTACGGAACATAGATATACATACTTAGAAATATAATATAAATATAGAATTAAACATTTATGGTTTTGCGCACACTTAACAGAAGAATTTAGCAACAAGCATGGCGAGCATGTTCAAAATTGCATAGGAAAACGCCTGACATGTTCAATAAACTCATAAACCGAATAAAAACAATGTTGCAGAAAAAAAAAATTTTTTTTCTTGAATAAAAGTGAATTAAGAGTCTTTATTTCTGTTGGTAACATATTATAAAGATTGTAGTCCAAAGAATTCTTCTGGGAAACAGAAAGCCGGTACATTGGTAACCTAATGAAATTTGCTTGTCTTGTACTGTAGCTATGTATTTGAGATTGTCTAATCAACCTACTTGATTGTTCATGTATTTCTCTCAGAGAATCTTCGATATATATTGACGGAAGCGGTAGTATTCTGAATTGAACAAAGAGAGGGCGACAGTGTTCTCGAAAAATTTCTACAGATTTAGAGGAGTTGCCCCAAATGACAATGCCATATGTTATATGTGCATGAAATATTGCAAAATACGTACTTTCCAAAGTTTCAGTATTGACGTAAGATTTGAGCTGACGTAGTAGAGTGCTCGAAAGTTTTTGCTTCAGTAGCTCGATATGATGATTCCAGTTTAGTCTGTCATCGATTGTCAGCAGCTTAACGGATTTGTTTTCGAGTACAGAAGAATTTGTCGAAAAAGTTATGTTTTGGGTTTTATTATCATTCAGCTGTAATGTTTACTTGGTACCAGTGCTTTGCTTTTTCTTGAATATCTAGCAACAGAGTTTCTAATTGTACAAGGTCATTGTGAGAACAAATCAACGTTGTATCGTCAGCAAAAAAAGTACACTTACTGGGCAATAGGAATTGGTGTAGATCGTTTATATAGATTATAAAAAGTAGAGGGCCAAGTACTGAACCTTGTGGTATGCCATGAAAAATATTTTTCATCTCTAATGTAACATTTTTTACTTCTACAGCTTGGGAACGATTTTTCAGATATGAATCTATGAGATTTAGGGATACCCCCCTTACTCCATAATAATTCAACTTTTCAAGAAGAATGTCATGAGAGGCACAGTCGAAAGCTTTGGAGAGGATGCACAACAACACAGATGTGTGATGGCCCCCCTCCATTGCTTCGACAATGTCACCCACAACATTGCAAGTTTCAACAAAGATGATGCTGATATGTTCATTACAAAAATAACAATGATACCCTTATAAAATATAATAAACATAGTTTGAAATTAAATCCCATTAAATCACAAATGAGATGTTTTGGTTATAGTGATTATGCTACTGATGAAGTGGTAATTAATGTTGTGAGTATTGAGCCCTGTAGAACAATAAAAAATTTGGGACTATTCATTGATGATGATTTACGGTTCAAAACGCATATTAAACATATACTCCAGAAAAGCTATGTCATTAAGAAATCTTCACCGCAACAGGACAATACTAAACAAAGAATAGAAGAAACAGTTATGTGAAACACTAGTTTTGAGCCACTCGAATTATGGCGATTTGATTTATTTATTTCAAGTTTGGGATACAAACAGGTGAAACCCCACTAATAAAAATAATAACAATAAATATTTCGGTAGTCTAAGAGGTACAGGAATATGGATTTATGGACCATGTCTTGATATTCGAACTTCAACTAGAATTCAATGAATCCATAACTCATGTATTCGTTTCATCTGTTCACTAAGATTACGAGACCACGTAACTCCATTCAGAACTGAACTAGGGTGGCTTGATATGCAGGACAGAAGGAAACTTCACCTTGCATGTTTATTTCATAAAATTTTAGAAAAAGGAACTCCCTCGTATATTAGGAAAAAAATGTCATATAATTCAGTTGTGCATGATGTAAACACTAGAAATAGAAATCT
Source organism: Gonioctena quinquepunctata (assembly GCA_018342105.1). NCBI lineage: Eukaryota > Metazoa > Arthropoda > Insecta > Coleoptera > Chrysomelidae > Gonioctena > Gonioctena quinquepunctata. The sequence continues at coordinate 469,639 of JAFIRS010000935.1, read as the reverse complement.
ACTTGTAATACCCAGGCATAAACTGCTGCATTCTTCTGCGGTAAGAATGTCTAATTTCATACCAACACCTATCAAGAACAAATTATCTTAGGGATTTAAAAGATCCTAGAAGGAATACCTTCTGGTTCTCTAATTTTTACACGCTTTATATTAGCTTCACTTGTATGTTTGTAACCGACTCATCCTTTGGACTTGATTTTCACCCACTTTCAGACGTCCGAATGATTTGAAATTTGGCAGGTGTACATAATTCCGGTGACAATGCGTCAAGAAATTTTTGTGTGATAAAAAAAAAACAAAACGGCGGCTCTAATATGGCGGACGAGTTTTGTGATTATGGTCCGATTCGCTTCAAAATTGGTATCTAGGGGTTTTCGTGGTCGGAGATTATGATTCTTTTGTCGAAATTGAAAAATTCAAGATGGCGGCTCCAAAATGGTGGACGAGTGTTGTGATTATGGTCCGATTCTATTCAAAATTGGTATGTGGGGGTTTTTGGAGTCGAATATTATGATTTTTTCGTGAAAATTCAAAAATTCAAGATGGCGGCTCCAAAATGGCGGACGAGTTTTGTGATTATGGTCCGATTTTATTTAAAATTGGTATGTGGGGGTTTTTGGAGTCAAATATTATGATTCTTTCGTAAAAATTGAAAAATTCAAGATGGCGACTCACTGTATATATTGACAACGTTAAAATCTTTGAATGACTTCTAAAATCGAGATTTGACTAATAATACAGCTATACACATTAATGATTTGGAAAATAATTACAGTTACTAATAGTAATCACGGAATTAATAGTAGATTAGAACAAATAATAGTTTAAAAAAATTAAAAAAACACGCTTTCATAAATAAACCAAACTAAAAAGTAGAAAACAAATAATAGTTTAAAAAAACTAAAAAACACGCTTTTTATAAAAAACCGAACTAAAAAATGAATAAATAATAGTTTAAAAAAACTAAAAAACACACTTTTATAGAAAAATATAAAATAAATTGTAATAAATTTGAATTGAAAATAGTGTAAACAAATTTAATAAATATAAATTAATAACAATGTAAATGAGAAAAAAATATATTGTATTTGAAAATAAGCGTGGGGTGCGTAATCTGAATCTAAAAGCACCCCACGCTTTTTTTTAAATAAATTAATTTTTTTATTATTTACATTATTATTAATTTATATTTATTAAAAAAATTTACACTATTCTTAATTCAAATTTATTTTCTATTTTTTAGTTTTTTTAAACTATTATTCATTTATTTTTTAATTCGGTTTTTTATAAAAAGAATGTTTTTTAATTTTTTCAAACTATTTTTTTTTAAATATATTGTAATACTAGGTATATATTAATGTTCTCCCTTTATGCATTCTTTACAGTTATTGGAACCTACCTGTTAGTCCCGTGACTATGTAATTATATTATATATATATGAAGGCATTTTTCTGTGTGAAATAATTTATTTGTAACTGGTACTTGGTTAAGTTGAGCATTCTAACTGGACTTCGCCGAGGATAATTAAAATAGATTTTATTATTATTATTATTATGAATGAGAATGTTGAAAGAAAAGGTGGCGCGCAAGATACGCCAGCAAATTTCCGGCCGATTTCTCTAATACCCGCTCTGGCAAAAGTAATTGAAAAAATCGTAAAAATCAGAATAACTAAATTCTTAATAAAGCATAATATAATATCTCAAACTCAGTATGGATTCCAGGGAAATAAAAACTCATGTGATGCTATCTTCTCATTTCTCCAGGAATTATACACAAATGTCAACTCTGGAGAGGCTGCGGCAGCCGTGTTCTGCGACTTCTCCAAGGCGTTTGACTGCGTTGACCATTGAATACTATTGGCTAAGCTTCACCGCTATGGCTTCAGAGGAGTAGTAAATAAATGGATTGAATCATACCTAACAAACCGCACACACATTGTTAAAACCTCAACCATTTCTGATGTAGCACCGGTTAATTGTGGTGTACCACAAGGGTCCATACTTGGCCCTACCCTTTTTTTGCTGTACAATAACGATCTGATGAGAATAGATATCTCGGGCAAATTTACAGTTTTCGCTGATGACACCACAATATTATGGCATGACAAAAATAAAATTGACCTGGAAAGGAAAATCAACTGCAACATGAGCAAAGTAAAAAGTTGGTGTGACTCTAACCTTCTTGCCCTTAACGTAAAAAAAACAACATGCTACACTTTAAGTGCGATCTTGGTAATGTCGAACTAGAAAATGGTTACATAGAGAGCCGTAACAACACAAAGTTTCTAGGGGTGATCATTAACAATAATCTGAAAGGACCCCGCAAAATCCTTATGGAAGATGGGTCTCGGCTAAATTCGCTGAAACTCTGCAAAAAGATATTATTCGGTATGCTGATCAAAAGTCTCAATGGTCACAACCCTCCATTTTCAACCCCAGACCCCCTACAGCCCCCAAAGTACACTTTCCGGTGTGTCAATGCATAACAGTTTGAATTAATCTTCAAAGCGTTTCCTTTCACTGCCCACCCCTTTCTCCAACCGAATCCTACATTCTACCCTCACCACACCACGCCCTCGCCCCCACACAACCCTTCATTAACGCCTCATTACACACTTTCATGGTTAAAGATTCTTTGATTGTTTCATTTCAATCTTTTGAAGCTTTTATTTTATATATATTATATATATATATATATATATATATATATATATATATATTTGGATTGTGTGGGTTCTTGAACCATTACGTTTAATATTCTTCTGTGGATTTTCTTGAGTTTCTGGTTCGTGGGAATAAGAAAAATTCAGTGATTCATAATTGAATTTTTAATACGTTTCATTTCGGGGCTCCAAAACTTCTTCAGTAACATTTGTTTTTTCTCAAAAGGGGGTTTATGGTTATGGCATGGTGTACATTATATTTTAAAACAAATAACTTAAAAAAAAACACAAAAAAAAATTAAAAAAAGGAAATACCCCAAAAAAGCAGCTGTCACATATCAATATGAAGAACGTTCATGATTTGTGTTTTAGGTAAGAAAGAGGAAACAAAATTTATATATATATATGATTACATAGTATACACATGAAAGATTTTAATAAAACCAATTGAAAAATCTTTAACCTTGCAATTATGTAATGGGGCATTCATAAAGGATGGGATGGTGGTGCGGGGGGTGAGGGAGGGGTGTGTTAATGAATGAATTAAATGTTAGCATTGCCACGGAAAGTACTTTGGGGTCTTTGGGGGGCTGTAGGGGGTCTGGGGTTGAAAATTGAGGGTTGTGCCCATTGAGACTTTTGATCGGCATACCGAATAATATATTTTTGCAGAGTTTCAGCGAATTTAGCCGAGAGCCATCTTCCATAAGAATTTTGCGGGTCCTTTGAAGAGCATGCAATTAACCTAAACAAAAAACTGGCCTCTGGTTGTTTTGCTGTAAGAAGGGTGTCATATGAACTAGGGTCTTCAGCAGTAAAAACAGTATACCACACATTGATTGAGTCCCATCTGAGATACGGCACACCGTTTTGGGGTGTTTGCAATACTAATATCATGCAAAATATCTTGACTTCACAAAAAAGAGCAATTAGATATATTTCTAAAGCAAAGGCACGGGATCCTTGCAAACGACTTTTTGTCTTACATAAGTTGCATACTGTTATTGCCATTTTCATTGCGGAGACAGTTTGTCCAATCAAAAAACACATAAATAAATTCAGTACGGTTAACAGTTATCCTACACGCAAGGAAAACAATATCAACTTACACAGACCAAACTCAACTTTAGTAAAGGACTCCATTATTTACAATGGCTGTAAGATGTACAATCACTTACCTGATTTTGTTAGAGAGATTAACACAGTGGATAAATTTAAAAAGGCTGCTTACTTCTTGCTATGTAGCCGACCCTACTATACCTTGGAAGAATTTTATGCTGATTCCTTTTAATTCATTTCAATTTACTATATTTGTACTGCCTTGGATTTTAACATCAATTAGCATATATGACAAAAAACCCTATTATTTTACATATTTTACTATTGTATTTGTTTATTTATCTCCTATATGTAATTGACTCAGTTGTAGCTCATTACATTTTTAATAACATAAGTTAGTGCTTTGTCCACAAGAATGTACGTTCTTCATGACAATAAAGTATATTGATATTGATTGAAATCTGGAATTTATTCGGTAAAAAAGTTATGTCTCAAAGATTTAGAAATTGAGAACCTGAAAGTTTACAATCATAGTTCTTCCAGTCTAGTGATGGTCGTCTCTAAAGTTAGAATTTTCGTTAAGGAAAAATATTTGGGTTTTTTTATAACAAATCTTTTGTCGCATTTTTCGAATCCATGCCAGTTATATAATAATTTTATAGAGTTCAATAATTTCGCAACCTCTCGGCCATAAAAAATTATATGAACTATATTTTCTTTTCCAAGTAATTATTCAATTCAATGATACAATAACATAGCAAATAAGATAGTTTCAATAATATATATATATATATTGAAAATAATAAATTCGATATCATAAATACAAATACAAAAATGTTCTAATACTAGCTTTGGTATTTACATTTCAGATTAAAAATCTTATAACTAAAAATACTCTTGTAACTTAAAACTAATAGTACATAATTGGTCATAAAAATATTTACCATTCCATATAAATGTCATCTTCACAAAAATTTATTATGAAACCCTAGAAAGGAAAAAATATATGTAGTGACATTTAAATGTAATGAAAAGTATAAACTGAATATTCTAAATGATATTACATGAGAGAGCTTTAAATGCAAAATGAGCAAGACTGGATCTGTTTGAAATTGGTTAGTTTACTGGAGCAATAAATGAACATATAAGTACAGTAAAATGAGTTTTCAATTAGACAGAAAGGAAGTAAAGCCTCAGGAATTTTTTCAAAATGTCTAAGGGTAAGAATGTATCGAGAGCTGTTACACTAGTAAAGTATTAAGCAGTAATGGCCACGTTTATACCGTGTCTCGGTATGCGACTAATGATTATATTCCAACAAAATTCTGTTAGTCAGTATGGTATAAACTGTGCACTTGGTCAAGTAACTAGCTTGGTTTTGTACCGAAATTTGTTGTGTACCAGACTATAATACTAAGTTGAGTAAGATGGTGTAAACAGTATGATAAATTTTACCAACCGTGACTGTAAATTTTGGTTTGAAAGATTGCTAAGCATTCTTCGTGGTTATCGCACTGACTGAATGAACCGAATGGAAACAATAGCCAGAAAAAAGAGAGCAAGAGAGAGTTAGTGAAAAATATGTTTTGAGATTCCTAACCTTAGTTTCCGCATCATTACCTCGGAAATTGTTTTATATATTTTTGTTAGTATTTTTCATATAAAATGAGTTGCTGTAGTTTAAAACCTCCTATAAAAAAGTTCAAAGGTATTGAAGAAACCAGTGCGTTTCTCCAAATATTTTTGGACAAGAAAATTATATAAATTTTGGATGGCAAAAAATTTAAACACCTAGACAAGAGCCTTGAAGAAGATTTGTTGAGTAGGGGCTTTACAAAAACTGCTGACATTGACAGATGACACAATTCCGAATTAGATAGCAGAGTTTCAAACCTTTCTCTTGGTTACATGACTAAATAAATACCAAACCAGAACCAAGTTGGTTAATTATTCATTTGACAAAACACGATGTAAATAAACGATCAATAAAACATTTGGTTTCAATTTGGTCACATACACTTGGTAAGGTTACCAAATTCACATACGGTATAAACGTGGCCAATAAGACCTACTGTTACTAATGTCTGGGAAACATGTACAAATAACAGACAGACATTTTTCCAAAGGAACCATTTGTTTTAATTTATCCCAAAGAATGTTTCAATTGCTTGTACTTGCTTAGATTTTCAGGTGATTATTTTCATTTTATAAGCTAAAGGTGTTTTGACTTTACATTATATTAGTGTGTTCTTAGTTCTTATAGATTTTTTTTCGTGATACTTTTTAAAAGTAGAATTATTAAAACAGAAAAAAAACACAGTATGAACAATATATCCAGTAATATCATCCCAAATATTTCTCACAGCAATTTCTCACATTTTGCTGGGAGGTATTTGTAGAAAACAGTCTGTAATTTTGGTTCCATGATATAATAAATTACCAATCTTCTTTTGACATGAAGTGCCACTTTTAGTTTCCTCAGAGCGTGAGTTACTTAAATCAATAGGATTCACTGAAATAATATCAATACATCGAAACAAGGAGTTGATGTGTCTTTTTGACCCCACAATTAATCAAATGTTTTACAAAAATTCAGTTTGAAATGTAATTGAGGATTTCTTCGTCTAGTATCAAGGTAGTACCCCCATGAGACAGTTGTATTAGGAAATTATTAAAATTTGGCATGCGTATTGTTTAACATGTGAACAACACCTCTATAAAAGTTTCACCATCCCGAACCCAAGATATATATAATTGAAGTTGACCCAATTAACACGTAACATATGGACCATGCATAGGCAAACAGCACATTATTAATTCTAACGTAAGTACTGAAATTAAGAAGTTTATGAAAAACGAGGAGGAGCTAGAGCAGGATATCACAGATATTGTGAAAAAAAATCAAAGTGATTGACCATATAGTTCGACAGATATAATCAAAACTACTCTCGTTATTCAAAATAGTCCACGGGGAAGCGCACAGCCTAAAGGGGGAGTCGTAGAGAAATGCAGATTGTGCTAGGGGACTTTTTAAAGAAGGACAAGGGACCATTCGAGGGTCTCAACGCGAAAAAAAACTCCTCCTAGTTGACCCCATCGATTTTAACGATACTCCCCCCTATCCCCAAAAAAAAAGTTCAAGAGTACTACAAAAAAGTCCATTGAAGTTTTATCGAAAAACGATAATTTTTTCCCATGACGTATGATTTCTAGTGAGGGGGGAGGTGGGGGCCCATGTCTGAATTTTTTTTTTGCTGCGCTTTTTGGGGACATCAATTTTTTGAGACGCCGACTTTCTATAACGAAGAAATTTTCTAGAGTCGATTGAGGGGGCAAGTGCCTCCCTTCAAAAATTTTTTTTTTTGCGTTTCCAGTCAAAAAGTTCTTTGAAATTTTTCGATTCCATCGAAAATAATTTCCTAATTCAACTGTCTCGTGGCGTAACTACCTTAAAATAGAATCATACATTCCATAACCTTGTCCAAATTTCTGCAGAATATCTTCCAGTTCTCTGAATTTCCCCGAAATTATAAAAATCCCTGACTTCCAGGTTTTCCATAATCATGAATTCAGACTCGTCATAGAACATATTTTTTGTATTGGCAGGTCATTGGAAGTATTCAATGTGTTTACGTGGAGAATACAGAAGATGAATATTTGTAATGATAAAAGAAGTATAGTGTCAGAAAATTTGACTGTGGCCAGAGGATAAGGGTTCGGATTCCCCATCAAAATTTTGTTTCATTTTTTGTAGACGGAGTTAGGAGATTTACGAAATATTTCAAGTTAATCATAATATCATCACTTAGATGAACAAAAATGTTCTGCATTGGTGCAATCTCCACAAATGAAAATTACTTTAAAATATGTTTTGTAAAATGTAGGAATATTTCTACTTCATTGATGATTGTGGAACCCGTAGAAAAAGTATATATAATATTCAACATGTGTATGTTGGCTATTACTGGCTTGAATAATTATCAATGTTTGCGCTTGTAGCTGAGAACTTTCGAATAATATATTAAAAAGAAAAGTGATTAACTCATTGGTTATGATTTGAAATTGTAGTATTTCTGACACCCTACCATAAAAATTATAGAAATAATTGAAAAATCGCAAGACAAAATTAATTCAGTTTTATTCTAATAAAATGAGTTCATAATTTCAATCACTATTTTTTTAAACAACAGAAAAAAAAATCCGAATGAACGCAATATGTGGATTTTTCAATTTTCAGAAAAATATTTCTATTCAATATTTCTATTCAAATTTCCCCTTTTCCATAGTATGTATTCAAACACCAATTCAAAATAGATCTAGTCCAGGTACGATATTCTAATTTGACATGGTGAAAATAATTGCAATGAAATGGATTTGTTATGCATACCAATGGAGATCTGAATTGCTTCAATTGAAATATCATTAGGAATGAGTTTGACCAACAGGTGAAAATATGGAAATGAAACGTACTAGTTTCAGTTTTATTTAAATACAGACATTATAATCGAAGTTACGATGGGGACAATTCCAGCTTACTTTCTTTAATTTCTCTATTTCGCACGCTTCCCCGTTGACGTCACTTTGCAGTGCATCGATTCACTTTGATCATTCCGTGTGAGGTATTGCCCAAAATATGTACGTTTATGTTGTGCATGAGTAGTACAGAGGATAAAATGCGCTTTTGTTAGCTTTCACGGAGTATCTTCAATATTTATGATGCATCAATACCGTAAAATAACGGTCATAGTGTCAGAAAAGTTGAATATAGCATTTCTTAAATTACAATTTTGGGGATTGGAAATTTCGAGATAGCGCAATTCTACTCTCAAAAATAGAATTTGGCATTTTTTTCAAGAATTCTTCAATAACCGGCCTTTTTGAGACTACCATTGGTATCACCTACTTCTGACATATTTCAATTGGACCCCATCAAGGTGGTTCCCCCCCGAGACAGTTGTATTAGGAAATTATTAAAATTTGGCATACGTATTGTTTAACATGTGAACAACACCTCTATAAAATTTTAACAAGTTTCACCATCCCGAACCCGAGATATATATAATTGAAGTTGACTCAATTAACACGTGACATATGGACCATGCATAGGCAAACAGCACATTATTGATTCTACCGTTAGTACTAAAATTAAGAAGTTTATGAAAAACGAGGAGTAGCTAGAGCAGGATATCACAGATATTGTGAAATAAAATCAAAGTGATTGACCATCTAGTTTGACAGATATAATCTCGAGAAGTACTAAGGTTTAGGCTGCATACGATATATTTTGCAAGTGAACGAGCGAATGGTGTGGAATGGAACGGAGAGACGGCAACAGTGTACGCACGGCCAGGCGCTAAGTGATTGACCATCTAGTTTGACAGATATAATCTCGAGAAGTACTAAGGTTAAGGCTCCATACGATATATTTTGCAAGCGAATGTGGGGAACGGAGAGACGTTAACAGCGTACGCACGGCCAGGCGCTAAGTGATTGACCATCTAGATTGACAGATATCATCTCGAGAAGTACTAAGGTTTAGGCTGCATACGATATATTTTGCAAGCGAACGAGCAAATGGTGGGGAACGGAACGGAGAGATAGCAACAGTGTACGCACGGCCAGGCGCTAAGTGATTGACCATCTAGTTTGACAGATATAATCTCGAGAAGTACTAAGGTTTAGGCTGCATACGATATATTTTGCAAGCGAACGAGCGAATGGTGGGGAACATAACGGAGAGACGGCAACAGCGTACGCACGGCCAGGCGCTAAGTGATTGACCATCTAGTTTGACAGATATAATCTCGAGAAGTACTAAGGTTTAGGCTGCATACGATATTTTTTTTTCTTATTTACATTATTATTAATTTATATTTATTGAATTTTTTTACACTATTCTTAATTCAAACTTATTAAAATTAATTTTTAATTTTTTTTAATTTGGTTTTTTATAAAAGCGAGTTTTCTAGTTATTTTAAACTATCATTTATTTATTTTTTAGTTCGGTTTTTTATAAAAAAACGTGTTTTTTAGTTTTTTTAAACTATTATTTTTTTTATTAAATTTGTATGAATTTTCAAAATATCAATAACATTGTTGGTCAGACTCATTCAATTGACAGGCATTGAATTCAATGGATATTTTTTTTGTTTATTTGAATACATTTAAATTTATTGAAATAAATTTTTTTTTTTTTTTTTAAATGTTGCATTTGAGACAAAGGCGCCTGAAAAGTAAATAGGCACAACAAAATATGAAAATTCTACTTTCCACCAAATAAAGGTATAAGTACAGGATTCTGTAGACAAGTGCTATTGAAAAGCAGAATAGTTTTCAGAGGTTCTCAAATAAAAAAATACAATCTAAAAATGCAAAAGAAAATGCCTGGAATATAAAAATTCTGAATTCTAATGGGATGTATCTTTCAGTAATGATCCTCTCAATACACTACTTTTTCTTACTTTTTCCCAGTGTAAGAGTATGATGGCTTTGTCCCATTTGCTGGTACTGGGATTTGCGTCTATTAAACTCTACGATTTCATCCTCTAATTTCTTTCGAGAGTCTTCAATTTTCTTTTTTTCTTCGGTATGGTCCTTCTTCAGTTTATCGAACTTTGCATGTAGCTGAAAAAAAATAAAAATACAGTTTGCAAAAATCTCAATTATTCTGAACTTTCAATGAACTAATAAAAATAATATAAATTGCTGACAAAAAGTAAAGTATCTTCCCTAAACTCGAAACTTCGAGGAGAAACTATACAGGGCATGGTAGGGGTCAAATATCTCGGGGTGATATCGCACTCGAAATTGACCAGGAACTAACATACGATGAAAGTGACCAGTAAAGCGAATACCACATTAAATGAGGGTTAAAACCACACATGGTGCCATTACGTACGCCACCCTGGTGTGGTGGCCAAAGACACAGCAAAGAGGCCACTTAAACCAAACTAGGCAAGGTGCAAAGACTTGCCTGCATAGGCATTACAGGGGCAATGAAATCAACGCCTACTGCAGCCATGGAGACACTATTGTGATTGCCTCCCCTTCACGTGATGATACAAGGAGAGGCAAGGCTAGGTGCTTTCAGACTGAGAAACACTGGACAAGACACATGATAATCGTAAGAATTGTAACCAGGGACGTGCTAGACCTTAGATCAGATCGCATTGCGAAACGATTCTCCTTTGACAACATACAGGGTATCAATACCAGATAGGACTGTATGGAACAACACAGAACTCAACACCATTCTACAGGGCAAGATCTGGTACACAGATGGGTCAAATATGGAGAGTAGTACGAGAGCAGCAGTGTATTCCAGAAACCCAAGGTACAGATTAAAGATGGCCGACCAGCTACATGCTGGTAAAGAGCTCTCTGATAAAAAGTCAAATAAAATGTTTGAATGTTGCAAAAAAAGTGGTTGCAGTAACAGTGTGCATAAAATGCGGTAAGGCATTCCATAAAAGCTGTATAGAGAGGAAAAACCATGAAATAATAAATGAAACAAGAATTATCTGCTGTAATGATAAACAACCCAAGAATGTGCAAGGATACCTGGCTATAGGACCCTCGGGTGGAAATGTAGTAAAAAGTACAATCTCTGATATTACAAGTGATAATAATACTGAGAAGCTACAAATGGAAATCGACCTACTAAAAAAATTAATATTTGAAAAGGATGAAAAGTATAAAATATTATGGGAGAATAATTTGCTACTGGATAAAAAAGTAAAGCATTTATCAGACACCAGCAAGAAGTTCTCAGACGATAAAAACAATAAAGATGCAAAAAAAGAGGATCCCAATAGAAACAAAACTGATAAAAACATCAAGAACCTAATTCTCACAAAAACAAGGATGTCAGATATAGGTCAACAGCACAATGTAAATAAAACACATAAAAGAATTCATGACTCAGGCTTTAGGAATGAGGACACCAATGGAAGGGAATCCCAAAACATGGAATCTAATCAAAACATGGAATCTAATCAACACACTACATATACTAACATTGCAGGTGAAAATGAACTTCTGAATGAATCATTGAGTTCTACATACAAAGACATCAAGGAACCACCCAAGGATGAGTTTACTCTCGTTAAAAATAAAAAGAAGGAACGAAAACTTGGAAAAACACGAAACAAAAACATTGGATCTGCTGAAGATAGTAATGAAGAGTTTACAGGAGAAAATCCTAAGGTATGGATATACCTATACAGAGTAAAGAGGAATGTAAATGATGCTCATATCCAGAAATTCATGGATAATAAGCTCAACATTAACACTAACCAAAACATCTCAAATGAAACACAAGAAGCCACAACAGAAAACGTCATAGTGAAAGAACTAGAAACTGAGGGACGACGCCTCAAATGTTTCATGATAGGAGCTGACTTCAGACACAAAGATACCCTGTATAATACGTCTTTCTGGCCTAAAGGAGTTGGATTCAAGCGGTTTGATTTTAAACGTTACAATGATGGAAATAATGATTTTTTAGCATAAATTACCCCAACATAGAATCAACCAATAGCCAAAACTTTGAGGCTCTTATAAATTTTATATTTTACTTAAACTTCCAAAGTATCAGGAATAAACACACCTTACTAGAAGTGGAACTAGGTCAGTATGAATATCCATTATTTGTTTCAGCTACTGAGACATGGCTATTAAGCGATGAAATAATTTTTTTTCCACTCCATAATTATTATCTGGTAGATAGTTTTTGTCGGAAAGTATACAAAGGAGGGGGAACTACTATTTGGGCAAAACAGGGCATAGAAGCAACTCGTATCCCGCTATATCATATGTGTATTGAAAAAGATTTTGAGGTATGTGGAGCTGTATTTAAAACACATAAAATAATTTCAGTATATAGATCACCTACAGGTAACTTCCATGTTTTCTTGAATAAGCTGGAGGTACTTCTAAATGATATCTTCACAGTCAATTCACAAATATGGCTCACTGGAGATTTTAATGTAGATTTCAATTCTCAGTGTCAAGAAGCTAATAGTATTTTTGGTATCACTGAACAATTTGGACTTATGTCAATAGTCAATGAAGGTACCCGAATAACCTTACACTCAAACACAAGAATAGATAATATATTTACAAATGTGGAGGCAATCACTCAAGTAGCAGATACCACTATGTCAGATCATAGACAAATAATTGCATCAGCTTGTGAGTCACTCTGGAACCTCTCCCCAGTGAAAAATTCTGGAGCCCATAAAAGAATATTCTCTCAAAAAAACAAATCTCTTATGACAGAATTACTCGCAAATGAGTGCTGGGAGTCTGTGTACAATGCAAAAACTTGTGATGATAAATATAATAATTTCATAGACATATTACTGAATTACTTCAATATGGCATTTCCCCTAACAATATGTAAGCACATAAACAAAGACAATATATCATGGGTCACAGATGAATTAAAAACTTCTAGCTCACAGTTGAGAGATTTGCATATTCTCCAAAAAAATCATCCTGATTTGAAACCCATATACCAACAGAGGCTCATTCAACATAAACAACTTGTAGAAAATACCAAAAAATCACACTTTAGTAACTTTATCCAGAATTCCGAGAACAAAAATAAAGCATCATGGTCAATTATTAATATTCTTAAAAACAAAAACAAATCAATTCAACCTAATATGCAAATTTTTCATGATGATCAACTTGTAACATCCCCTAATGAAGTAGCCAATATAGTCAACGATTTTTTCATAGAAGCACCCAAAAAAATAAGTAAGAGTATACCACCATCAAATATAATCGATAATTCTGAGGTAGGAGCCATGAGTAACTTACAATCTATGGTTTTTCTACCTTTGACAGAAGACGAGATGATTCGCATATTTGCAAAACTGAAAAATAAACCCTCATCAGGACCGGACGATCTCCCATGCAATATCATCAAAGAATTTAGCTCTTTCATAATAGAACCAATCACTCACATTGTGAATTTTTCTTTCAAAACAGGCATTTTTCCAGATCAACTAAAAATTTTAACAGTTATTCCAATTCATAAAAAAAAGCCAGAACAGAGTTGGATAACTACAGACCAATATCCTTGACTCCGGTGTTTTCTAAAGTTTTTGAATATAGTTTGCTGGATAGGCTCAATCCTTTTATTGAAAAATTCAACCTAATACCTAGTGAACAACATGGGTTTAGGAAAACAAGATCAACAAATACTGCTTCCACAGAATCCATAACATGTATCAAAAATACCCTTGATGAAAAGAAACATCCCATAGGAATATACTGTGACTTGAGCAAAGCCTTTGATTGTGTACCACACGATAGATTATTGGACAAACTTTGGTCACTTGGCATCAGAGGCACATTATATAACTGGTTAAAATCCTTTCTCACAAACAGAAAACAATATTCACTTATATCTCATAATGATGGAGGAATGATCAGTCAACACACCTCAAACACTGCACCTGTAGAAATAGGCGTACCTCAGGGAAGTGTTGTCGCCCCTACATTATTCTCTCTTTATGTGGCAGATATAGTATATTATTTAGCCGACTTCAAAATTGTTTTATATGCGGATGACTTATCAATTCTCGTATCAAAGGAATCACATTTGAACCAAACAGCTTGTGAGGATCTAATGACAAAAAGTGCATATTGGTTTTCCAAATATGCTCTACATAAATACAACAAAAACGGAGTTTCTTATTTTTCATACAAAACAAAAACAAGTTGAAAGTATAACTATGAAGATTAATAACAATAACATCAATCAGAACAGCATTACATTTCTAGGCATGACAATCAGTGATACCTTAGACTGGGAGAGTCACATAAAGACTATAATCAAGGTAGTAAATACCAAAATATTTCAAATATATAGAGTACTGACAATCGAAGTACTGAAAAACTTTTATTATGCAGAAATCCAATCAAGATTGACTTATGGTATAATACTATGGGGACAGTCTACAGCAGCAAAAGCACTCTATATTGTCCAGAAAAAATGCATCAGAGCTCTGTTATGCAAAACTCAATCCGAACTAAGTAAACGTTTATTGAAAGAACTTCAGATATTACCACTCACATGTCTTTACATATTGGAAGTGGCCTGTTACATCTATAAAAGAAAAAACAAACTGCTTCGTCGCAAAGACATTCATAACTATTTCACTCGAACTCAAAATCTTCTAAATACCCCACAATGTAGATTGAGTTTAACCCAGAACTGTCCTCTCAACATTGGAATCCGAATATATATTAAAATTCCTAAGGAAATAAAAGATCAAGAGAACCACTTCAAATTCAAAAAATATCTTTCAAACCTTTTATGGTGTGGCTTATTCTATACTTTGGAAGAATATTTTAACATGTAGCATACACACTAAATGTGAATTTTATGATTATATACTGTGTATTTTGATATTTATATGTGCTGTATTGTGCTATGTATTCAAATTTTTGACGTGTTTTTATACCAATGTGGTTTTTTTAATGAATAAATTTGATTTGATTTTACTAAGTTTAGCTACTAACTGGGTATTCACACTTCTGTATTTCAAGCAGAGGTCTATGCAATCCTTCAATGTGCGAGGGAAAATAATTGGAGAGCAATTGTAGAGGAACAGATCCACATTCTCTCAGACAGCCAGGCGGCACTGAATGCTCTGAGTAGTCAGGAAGTGACATCCCAACTGGTATGGGCCCGCAAAGAGGAGCTAACAATAGGTGACGACACGAGAAATTATTATCGCTTTAAATATGCTTTAAAATATATAAATGAACCCAGACAACATTTTTCGAGTCAAATTTCAATTACAGCAGTTCCCATTCGTTTTTGAAAATCAGCAAATTTTGAAGATACTAATATTGGCGCACTTTGTGACGTAAACGACCGAGCAGCCAATAGGCGTAATCGGGTTGATTGTGATGTTAAACGGCAATGTTGCCAAGTTTCTCATACTATAAATGTCAAAACTAGAACACTATTCGCAATGTCAAGGGATTTGAAGGGTGTAAAAACATTCGATCTGTCATAAAACAATATATTGTCGATTTTGCAGTGCACATAAACCTTGTTATTTTTTATAAAGAAAAAATCAATAATTTATTCTTGTTATGGAGGCAAGGCCTGAGATTTGAAAATATGGCAACGTTGCAAAATAGATTGAAGCTGTCAACTGTGGGATTGGTTGATCGGGTGATTACGTCACAACATTTTGCAATGGCGCTAGGAAGCCATTTGAATTTTGCCAACTTTAAATATTTTTTTCAAGTTTTAGAAAATTAAAAAACAAGAAAAAAATTACTAATAGACTTTTTACAAGCTGTAGAATCCATTAAAAATATTTGGAAAATTTCGTGTCCTCTCCCATTCTGGCAGAACAAAACCGCGTCAAGCTGATTGGGGTTCCAGGACATCAGGGATTTGTAGGGAATGAAAAATCCGAAGAACTCGCTAGAAGAGGATCGGCAAACGAATCAGATCCAGGACAGACCCTTGGGGTACCGAAGTGTACGGTAGAGCGTCTGTAGAAGACTGGATCCAGACAAAACACAAACAATACTGGAATGATATTCCAGAAAACAGACACGGGAAAGAATACATCAAAGGCGCGTGCCGGAAAAACCCTCAGGCTGTCAACTTTAAACAGGGAACAACTGAAAATCATTACGGGGCTCATTACTGGTCACACGCCAGTAATGAAGCACCTTGATAAAATGGGACTTTTCAATGGCGACGTAACATGCAGACTATGCGGCAAGGAACCAGAAACAGTATCACACATACTGTGCGACTGCGGGGCTCTGGACCACAGAAGCCGGGCAACCAATTGGTGAACCAGTAAAGGACTTGTACAAACTTGTGCAGGGCAGGAAATAACTGGAATGGGTGCTGTAGAAGTGAAGAGGCAAGATACAATGGGCCAGTCGTCGTCGTAGGTCTTGACCAGACGAGCCAAGTGGGTAGAGTTTTTAGTGGGTAAGGTGGAAGTGAAGAGGGCACAGTTATCCCAGAACTCAGTGAGTACTTTACACTCGAACTGTATATTACAGGGTTCCCACAAAGCAAATGAGAAAAGTTTTCCTGACTTATCATAGGAGGTTCTCTAGCCCCAATTATAAGACAGTATAGAAGAGAAGTACACATACAGAATAAGCAATATAGTGATGATACAAATAGAAATTAATACAAATAAGTCTATGAAGTTATACAAATAGGTAATAGATAGTAGGTATGGTTCAAATAGGTAGGTGCAACTGATATAAATAGATGATACAATGGATACAGGTTACCCACAAGGTAAAAGTTGGTCATTTTGGTGAAGTCGTGCCATTATGGTTGAGAGCGAGTAGTAGATTGTTCTGTGTACAATATTTGTTTGGCTTTGCTCTTGAAAGAACCTATTGGTTTGTTGTAAATATCAATTCTGAAACAGAATTCGTTTGCTATTTTACATATTGCGTACAACGGAGATTTTACGAGTATGTTCGTATTAGGTTTGGGCACGTGAAAATAGTTTGAATCTGCGCCAATAATTCAGGGCAGATAGATTATTCAATAGTTTGTAGAGGAATAAGTAGGCATGGTATGATCTACGGTTTTGCAGAGACAGACATGAGTATCTATTGAGCAGCAGAAGGTTGTCATGACCTTAGGGGGGCTAGACCCTGTCCAGTTTGAATGAGACATATTTCATGAAGGGCCTTTGCACTGACTCTAGTTGATCAAAGTGGCATTTGTACAGTGGGGACCATATCAGTGAGCAATATTCCAACCTTGATTTAATGGAAGTCTTTGCATGTTCTGAAAATCAGTCGTCATTCTCTTTGCGTAGGAAGTTATGTAATGGTTGGAGAATGTGAGTTTGGGGTCGAATTTAGGAGCTAGTAATTTGAATATCAATTTGTTGCATTTTCAAATAAAACATGTCAAATTCAAGAAATCGTTGGAACCCATTATGTATGTTTATGGAAATAACAAGTGATGTTCGAAGTTACAAACCAAAATGGAATGAACTAGTGTTTCAAATTCCCGAACATAAAGGAGAGAAGGATACATTGATTTGTTAAAAATGCATAAATGAATATTGGATGAAAAACCGTCTCACAGATGCATCTGAACAAAATAATGGAGTAGGCAAAGTATTCATAAGTCATCTAAAGGAGTTTCTTATAAGCCAATGTTGTTTCTATTCTGCTGAAGAGTTTTAATTCTGCTATATTTTAACACGAAGTTTTGTATATTTTGTATATTTAATATGTTTTTGTATATTTTAACATGTTTTTTTTTGTAATCCTAATGTTCTTTGCCACTGCTTTGTGTAAATTTTATAACTTCACTATAAAAACTTATTATGTATGAAATGAAATTACCATATTTTTGCCTTCTCACATCTGTGCAAAAACAGCTTACGTGATAAATCAAGTATTGTAAAATCGAAGGAGATGAGTTTGAAGTTGCCCAGAAGAAGTATATTTTTGATTTTATCAATTAGTTCATAACCATTTCTCAAGCAGAATTTCAAAACGAAATTACAATATATCCTGATCAAGTCAATTCGTGTTTCGTAAAGTTTCACTGACAGTGCTGTTATGAAGGATATGACAGGAAGAATAAGGTGATTTTGCTTATGGAGCTTAACTAGTGAATAAAGTTTAGGCACTTGTGGATTCACAATAGTGTATTTAATTTTATCTTTTTCATCCAAAATACAATGAATTGATTCGTGTTTATTTTACTTCCTGTTGGTAAAATAATGTGGGATCATTGTTGAGTTTTACAAATATATCTGAATTCAAGAAATCTCTGTCTTTGTCCACACGTAAAAATTATGTCATTTTCAATAGACTTTTTCTTTATTCCTTTTGCAATTAATGTTTCAGGGTGAAGTAGACGCTTGGTTACTATAATTGTTTTCTTAGATCCATTCTCGCAATGTTTATTATTCATCTGGATAGTCTAAATATGTGATAGATGGTCAGTAATATTTGATTGTACCAATTTGCATTTATAAATTTTATTTGATAGGGTAATTGTCATATAATCAATACATGTGCGACTTGTGCCTCTATTTACATTGGTAAACATTCTGAGGGGACTAAATAGTTGAAAGGATTAAAAAATCTATAAGTAACTAAGTTTTATTATTTATTTATTTATTTATATATTTATTTATTTAATATACGGGAAAACCCCATTACGGTTTATATATACATTATGAATAAGGGTCTACATTTATAATACAAATCAAAATATAAGTATAAAAATATAAAACTAAAAATACATAAAAAACGTAAAAATACATAAGAATACATAGCTCCTACTAGCAAAAGGAAGAGAAAAAAAAAAGTTAGAATTTATAAAAGAGAAAAAAGACTTGAACAACTAGAAAACAGTATTGATTAAAAGTGAATATTGTTTATGGAAGATTTAAATTGTGCTAGGCTGACACCAAAAACATTGACTTTCTGCTTGTTTATAATATCTAATGATCTATCTAGAAGAGTATTTTTACCATAATTAGTACTGTGAACATTTACTAGAAATGTATTAGGATTTCTTAGTTGTTTGTAAGGTACATTCAATTTAACAAGTTCAAGAAGCTCATTGCAAACAATCAATCCATTCATTAACTTAAAGATAAAGCACAAATCAGAAGTAGTTCTTCTTTTCTCTAGTTTCGATAAATTCAGATCATGAAGTAAGGATGAGTATTCATGATCTTCCACTGGTTGATGTAGTTTATAGGAACATAATCTTAAAAATTTATTTTGAATCCTCTCCAAAGCAATTTTATGAACAGAATAGATAGGAGACCAGACAATACTTGCGTACTCAAGATGCGATCTTACAAGTGCACAGTAAACGGTTCTGACTGTGGGTACAGAAAAGTCATGGCAGTTTCTTAATACAAATCCCAACATTTTAGATGACTTGGTGCAGACTGTATTTATGTGTTCACTGAAGTTGAGTTGATAATCGAGTAGAACACCAAGATCTTTTATGCATTTTGTAGAATTAAGTTCAATCCTATCTATGTAGTGAGTAGAATCAACTTTTTTGTTTTTTCTGTAAAAACTTATGTGGTTGCATTTTTTTATATTCAAATGCAGTAAATTATGATCGCACCATTTTGTTAGGCTATCTAAATCAGTTTGAAGATCCAGTCTATCAGAATCAGAGATTATAACTTTATACATTTTCAAGTCGTCTGCAAACATTACAAAGGAACTACTTACAATTGAAATGCCAAGATCATTCACAAATAGATTGAACAGAAGAGGGGAACAATGGGCACCTTGTGGCACACCAGAGGATACAATAATTTCATCTGAAACAAAATTTCCTAGCTTCACCGTTTGCCTTCGTCCTGTCAGGAAGCTATTGATCCATTTCAGTAGATCTTCATTAAACCCAATAAGTTTTAGCTTGTGAATCAGAAGTGAATGATTGACTTTGTCAAATGCTTTCGAAAAGTCAGTGTAAATGGCATCCATTTGACATTTATTCTCCAAAGCTTTAAGAATTTGATTTTGGTACAGAACAAGGTTAGTGACTGTGGATTTGCCTTGCCGAAAACTGTGTTGTTCATTTATTAATATATTCTTACACAGCCAGCTTAGATGGGAATGAACTAGGCTATCAAACAATTTGGGAATGAATGATTGAATACTTCGATAGTTTTCTACCAAACTTTTGTCACCAGATTTGAAAATTGGCATAATCAATGTATCCTTCATTTGGTATAGATATTAATTGATGCATGTGAAGAAAACTATAACACTGACTGATGGCTAGAGCAGATGAACCTGGAGGACAAGTGACCTTCACTCCCAAATCGTCATTGCTCCACGTTGCTTCTGGGAGATTGAAATCACCAAAGATGAAGATTTTCGTGTCAGGATATTCCTCAGCAATCGACTCTACAGCACGGCAGTGATCCAAATAAATATCTAGGGAAGATTTAGGCGGAATATACACTCCTCCAATTATGAAGGGATATTTGTTCATAGTACAAGATAAAAATATGTTTTCTATATTGGGAGATGCATTTTTTATAAGTTTGACAGAGACAGAGTTCTTCAAAGCAATCAAAACACATCCACCTCTCGATTTCAAACTGGTAACGTTGTTTCTGTCTACTCTAAATATTTGAAAGCCGCTAAGGCACAATTCAGCATTGGAGATGTCCTCGTTGAGCCAACTTTCACAAAGTATTATGACGTCGTATACTGAAGTTTCTATAGCCAATTGAAGATCCTTTAATTTTGTTCTTAGACCTCCTACATTATGATAATAAATTTGTAATGGGGTTAATTCAGGTTTTTTACATCATTTCTGACAGCGATTTTGAGTACGCCTTGTATATACTTTATGATTAAATTGCTTTCTCCTTTTTCTTCTCTTTTGTTAAGTTCATCCTTTGAAGATTTCCAGTGCTCTTGTTGCATTTTTGTTTGATCTCTGTTTATTCTGAATTCAGTTGAATATAATTTGTTCTTGGACTTGATTATTAAGTTAACATAGTTAGAATCAGAGCAGATTACTTTTAATGGTCTTGGTTTCATTGAGTTCTTAATTCCAACACGTAATTCTTTTATAATTTTCTCTGAAGCATCCTCAACTCCAATCAAATCCATGACGTCAGTTACCGCTTTTTTATCCGCTTCAATCCGGGTTTTGAGCTCAGATTAATCATTTTCTGGTGAATTGTATAACATGACCTAGACTCCATATTTTGATGATTGTTTCCTTCAGCTTTCTCTTTTACTTGGTCAAGTTCCTGTTTCAGAGTTTTGACTTCTGCTCGAAGAATTTCAATTTGTCTGAGTACTACTGGAGTACTCTTAAATGCTAGACGACACTCCTTGCACAGAAACATCAATGTTCTTTTCTGTAGAACGGCTGCTCTAAGTTCAGAAGTGGCCAGACCTGTACATTCTTCAGTTGGGTGCAAGACTATGTGACAACTGTCACAACAAACCAACTTTTCTCCAAGTTCATTATCACATGAAGCACAATTGGAATTCATGTCTTACAATTTCCTGAGTCCGGCTCTGTTTCAGTTGTGTTTAATGGCTTAGTGAAGTTTTTACCCTTTTTCCCACGAAAAGGGATATCCTGTAATGTTCAGAGAACATCGTGGGAACCAAGGGAAAGAAGGTAGGAGTTGGTGTTCTTCTTAAATTTCTGGAGGTTGTATGCCTCGGGGAACACCTCCCTAGGCAATGAGTTCCAAAGCCTCGCTGTTCGTTGGATGAACGAGTCTTTGGAAAGTGATGTTCTGCAGGTCTCCAAAGTGACCACGAAGGGGTGTGATGACTGAACTTGACGGGTTAATCTCGAAGAGACTGCCAAAGCAGGAACGATTGTTGATATTTCAGAAGAGCATCGCCCATGAAAATATCTATAAAATAGAGACAAATCGCCAACTTTTCTACGGTGTTCCAGACAAGTGAGCGAGTTTGTAGAGCATCACCGACGAGACGAATTGCCCTTTTTTGGACAGAATCCAATAGCCTCAGGATATGTTTAGGTGCCGCGCTCCAAATATGGGAGCAGTATTCCAGGACAGGTCGGATCTGTGCCTTATAAATCATAAGCAGCTGAGTGGGGGTGAAATAGCTCTTGGCACGAAACAAAAAACCAAGTTTTTGGGATGCACTTTTGGCAATGAACCTCACGTGATTTTCCCAGGAAAGGTTATTGCTGATAGTAATACCAAGCATTGATATGGATGACTTCAGTGGTATGGTTACTCCTGACAAAGTTATGTTAGGCACAGTGAGATCGGCTTTTCTAGAGAAAAGACATGCTTGTGTTTTGTTTGCATTGAATTCTACCAAGTTATTAGATCCCCACTCGAGAATTGTTGCTAAGTCCATATTTATATTATTAACATTTCTTCCTCGTTCATTTCTGGTTTCACGGGCTGATATAGGGGCCCTGAAGAGAAGCGCATGGAGGGTACTATCATTGGCAAAGCTGTGTACTGGACATGAAGTTGTTTTCAACAGGTCGTTGATGTGAAGTAGAAATAGTGTTGGTGCGAGAATAGATCCTTGCGGAACACCAGCATTTATGAGTAGAGTGTCAGATGAAACTCCATCGACCACTACATGGAGAGACCTGTTTGAGAGAAAACTAGCAAGCAGAGAACACAGCTGAGGGGGCAAGCCATAAGACGGAAGCTTGGCGAGGAGTCCCTAGTGCCAAACTCGATCGAATGCCTTGGAGATATCTAATGCCACAGCTAAAGTTTCTCCATACTTTTCAATAGATACCTGCCATATATGTGAGACGTAAGCGAGCAGGTCACCAGTTGATCTCTGATGGCGGAAGCCATATTACCTATCGTTGACAATTCCTGAGTCTTCCAGATATTTCATGAGCTCGATGTTGATGGCTTTTTCCATGACCTTTGAAATAATAGATAGCAGTGCGATAGGTCTGTAGTTGCTAGGTAGGGCCTTTTCCTTTTTAGGGACTGGCTGTACTCTTGCAATTTTCCAATTGGACGGAAATACCCCCAAATTGTAAGAGTGGTTGAACAACTTGCAAAGAACAGGTGTTAGTTCGGGGGCACATTTCTTGAGAACAATCGGCGGGATTCCGTCAGATCCACAGGCTTTGTTGGTGTTGAGACCCAGCAAAATTTTTCTGATAGTACGTTGGCGAAAGGTGATCTCGGGCATGTGACTGTCAATAGGTGTAATGTTCGGGGGGCAAATAGGTGCGCAAAGATATTGGCTTTTTCCTGGGCAGTCGTTGCTAGTGTTCCATCTTCTTTGGTTAGAGGAGGAAATGAGCTGGAAGTGAAGTTTCTTCCCACAGCTTTGGCGAAAGATCAAAATGAACGGGATCCGTTAGGACATTCAGCAAGTTTTGATCTTATTTTGGCATTGTGGGCATCTTTTGAGCATTCTATTGTCTCTTTGCATATGCCTCTAGCCTCGACATATGCTGCTCTGGTCTCAGGGCCCGGATTTTTTAGCCATTGATGGTATGCTGCCTGTTTGGAAGCCACAGCTCTAGAGCAGTTTCTGTTAAACCATGTTCTTCTTTCGGTATTCGGTATGTAAGTTTGCATTCCCAACATGATGATTTCAGAAATTGTCTCAGCACATCGTGTTGGATCTACTGAAGAGAAACAAACTCTCTTCCATGGAAACGCTGAGAAAAACATACGAAGACCTTCCCAGTCGGCCGAATTGTAAAGCCACATGAGATGGGGTGGTATTGTGCAGCTCGATGGTAAATGGAAAGAGCATGTTGTGGAGATGAGGGTGTGATCAGAGTTTCCAAGTGGGGCACAAACTTCTATTCTATACCCTGCTCTGGGTCGGAGTTTTTATCGTTGAAATAATATCTTTTTTGCGAGATAAAAACTGTATGATATCCTACGACGTCTGTACTGGATAGTGGATTAGATGGAAAATAACAGATTATGCAACCACTCAGTGAGATTACAATTTCATCAAACTATATAACTTCTACTAAGCTATAAATTGATATAACACAAAATTAGATTGAACTTGTTTATCACTAGAAAAACAATACTTTGCAGGAGCTTTATACTCTCACTCTCAACCTTCTCACCACATCCTCAACCTTCTCACCACATTATCTTCATAAACCAAACAATTGTTACTGAAATCTCCACAGAGAATAGCAAAGTCTGATTTGTTTTCTGCTATTTCTAGGCCCCGAAATAAACAATCAAACAATATTTGCGTATGGCTGTTTGGTGGGCTGTATGCAGTTATGATGGGTCACTTTTACTTGATTTGTTCTGAAGAAAATTGAACAAACCTCTACTTGGCATTCAACAGATAGTTTTTTAATACATTCAATTTCCATGAATATGATGCTCTCCTCAACAGATTGTTTCGACTTTGTATCCACCTAATTGAATGATTTCACGAAGGTTTTGTTGATAGCGTGGAAAGTTTATATTAGTCTCTTGTAAAATCAAAATGTTTTTTAATAGAAGAATTGTACACAAACAAAATTGTCACAATAGAATAATAAGCTGATTTGTTGAAAATATGAACATGATGTTCATAAATTCAGATGTGGAATCATCTGCGCCTGAAAGATAAACTTTAGTCACTATCTTCCATCGTCAAGATAACCTCTTGTGGGGTTTTCATGTTCATCATCAGAATCTGATCAATGAATTATTTCCTCTTAGGACATTCAAAATTATTAACAAGCCCCCTGTTTCATGGTTTAGTCATTCCCTACACAACATAAGAAAAACTTTATCTAATGTCAAAATAATTGCAGACTCAAGTTGATATCCTAGGCTTTAAAACTCTTAAGAAATCATATAATATTCAATTGAAGAATGCGAAAAGATCTGCATATGACGAATTCCTCGTTGCATCAAATAATAAATCCAAAGATACTTGGAAATTAATTAACTACGAAGGAAATCGTAAACTCAAAACTCAGATCTGCAATAAAATAACTGAACAAGACTTCAATGTCTACTTCACTCGGATTGCAGAAGATATTTTAACATCTCTACCAACTGCAAGTGAGGATAATCTACTCCTTTACAAAAACTTCCCTGTTCCCTGCAGCTCTTTTTTCTTTGAACTGGTCAATATTCATGAGGTTCTGGATGCCATAAGTACCTTAAAAAATTCCAACTGTTTTGATGCCCATGAACTCAACAGTGACATAATCAAATCTACATCAGATATCATTTTAGAACCGCGAACTTCCTTGACCAACTTAATTTTCTGAACTGGTACCTTTCCAGGAATATTCAAGTTTTCCAGAGTAGTTCCAGTTTTCAAGAAAGGACACAAATCTGTTCCAGAGAATTATCGTCCTATATCTCTGATCACAATATTTTCCAAAATTATTGAAATAATCATCAAGAACAGGCTCTTAAATACGTTGAAAATAACAATTTCTTGAATGATTCACAGTATGGCTTTAGAAAAAAACGTTCAACAATCATGGCATTGTTGAAAGTTCTGGGAGACATAATCGGAGGCCTTGAACAAGGAAAAGATACAACTTTGACGCTTTGTGACCTTCGATTGTGTATCACATGATATTCTCATAGCAAGACTGGATTACTATGGAATAAGAGGTATACCCCTATCACTCATGAAGTCATATCTTGAAAACAGATTCCAATGTGTAACACTCGAAAACTCTCATTCAGACTTTTTACCTATAAGACATGATGTTTGCCCAGGGCTCTATTTTGGGACCGTTAGTTTTTATCATATATATAAACGACCTATGTTCATTCCTACATCCCAATAGATACATTTTATTTGTCGACGACATATCCCTTATATGTTGAGATGGAAACTATGATAATCTGATTCTATCATCAGTCAACATTGAAAGAGACACTAATAGCTGTCTCTCCTCAAACAAACTTAAACTCAATCGAACACAATCGCAAAGAATAACCTTTTCAACCAATGCAAATCATCAAGCGGGACAAACTGCCACTTTATTAGGCATCAATTTTGACGATAAACTATCATGGCATTACCATACTGACCACTTCAATAGAACATTGGCCAGCACAATATTATTTATTCGTCAATTGAAACATCACCACACTGAAGACTGTTTACTTCTCACTTTCTACTCACAACCAAGTTATGGAGTAATATTATGGGGAAATTCGTCTGGTGCAGCTAATATTTTCAAGAAACAAAAAAGGTAATCAGGATCATAGCTAACGCAAGCTATATTGACCACTGTCGCCCAATTTTCATCAGTTTTGGAATTCTGCCTTTTTTCTGCCTATACATATTATATGGTACCCTACTTGAAATCCATGGAAATATTAAAAATTTCACAATGCAATCTGATGTCCATAATTACTCGACAAGATCTGCTAACCTGATAAGAACACCCAGATTTCGTTAAAAATCGTTCAAAATCTATTGTGCCCAAGTCAGATCTATTCTTGAATACACTTCTATCATTTGGTCACCATGCTACAGACTCGACATAGAACTCTTGGAGAGTACTCAAAATAAATTTTTAAGATACTGGGCTACAACTTAGGAATGAATAGAGATGAATACAATTATTCACAAATTCAAAAAACCCTAAATTTGAATACTTTAACACATAGAAGACTTGAAATCGATCTGGTATTCCTCCATAAAATTATCAATGGCAGTATTGATTGTCCTGAAATTGTTGAGCTTACCTCACTTTCTGTAAATGCTAGAAGAAGTAGAAATAGTGACATTTTCAAGATCACTTTTTGTAGAACAAATTATGGTCAAAACGAATCCCTTAACACGTTGACGGACAGCGACGTCCATGGACGTTTAGGCCACTGTGCCTGCTGTGGCACTTCAATTTTACGGCGTCTATAGCCGCCCTAAAAATACTCGCGTTTTGTAGCCACAACGTTCACAGACGTTGAATTAACATGGAATTCTGTTTATGTGTCACATCATGCGCAATAATTTGAAGCTGTGTAGTTGATAGACGTTGATGTCATGGTGGGGAGTCGGAAAACAAACGATAGTTACTGATTCACTAACAACCCCATTCCTACAACTTTTATAATAATAATGTCTCTCTGTCATCAAAGTTGCTCACATATAAAACCCACTCTACTGGAACATTAAGAGCAAACCGAAAAGGTAATCCTGCGGTTGTTATCACGAAAAAACTCCGAAAAGGTGAACATATATGGAGGAAAAAAAAACAATTAGCTTGTATTTTACTAAGTGGAAAGATAAGCGGGATGTATATGCAATAACAACTGCGTATCAACCAAATCTGATAACTGTTAGAAATAAGTATGGTGTAGACAAACAAAAACCCTGCGAAATAGATGGATACAACCAGCACATGTCTGGAATCGACAGGAGCGATCAAATGCTGAGTTACTACAGCTGTCCCCGTAAGACCATCCGATGGTACAAGAAAGTCTCATTTCATCTTTTAGATATAACAATATGGAACTCTTACTTTCTGTACACAAAAAGAGTACAAAAAATTAAATTCATTGAGTTCAAAAAGGGAAGCTGTAGTACGATCACTTATAGGGATTGAAGAAAATGTTGATGGCAGACATTTTATGAAATTTCAGGCTTTAATAAAAACACCAGCTGAGCAGCAACATTTCCTAGAGGAGATTCCCCTGCCGGAAAATTATAGAAAATCACATGTATTACTCAAATGTAGGCAGTGTAAGAGGGAAAAGAAGAGAAAAGAAACAAGATACAAATGTAAAACCTGTCCAGAAAAACCCGCGTTATGTCCCGCGCCTTGTTTTAAGCTGTGGCATCAATAACTGAATAAATCTATATATAGTTTTATTTGTTTTATTCATATAATTGGAGGACGTCTATGGACGTAAGTGTCACAATTTGTATAGAAAAATGTTTATGAAGTGACACTGGCGTCTATGGCCGTGAGTTATTTTCTTCCATAATCAGCGTATTTATGACTCTAGGAATCCGCAGTTATAATTTTTTATTTTTTATCTTCAATATTAGTGAAAATACATCTGTGACGCAACAGGCACAACCACTAATCACAGAGTGTCCGTCAACGTGTTAACAGAATACTGAAGTCAGCAAGCACTCACAACAACAAGCTTGAGCTGTTCGGTTCATCTTTACCATCCTTTAGAAAAGCAGTAAAAAAATTGTAATAGTTTTAATTTTTAGTTTTAACATAATCTTAGTCATCTGTAAAATGTATACTTTGTACATTCTTTTTGTAATGGTATAATTGGCTTGCCCGTTAATAAATTTAAAAAAAACTCACTGGATATAAGACTCTATAACATCCTACCTGAAAATTGGAAAAACCCTCCAGTCTCACACTTTCAAATCCAAAGTAAAAGAATACCTATTATACCACTGCTTCTACTCTATAGAGGAATATTTGGAAACTCCATTTGCCTCCCCATACCTTTTCTCGCCACACTTAGCTATGTGATTTTATTATGTTCTCTTACACTTGAGTGATTGTTTTAATGATTCAATTTATGATTGTTTCAATGTTTTAACTGATGTGTGACATTGATTTTAGTGAATCTAAGTACCTCTGTGTCAGTAACAATGTTTTATTATTTTATATTCTATTATTTTATAATTTTGAGAATTATCTGACTTGCTACAAACACTTGTAAAAATGTGTAATGTTGTCAATAAATCTATCTATACATTTTGTGAGCTTTCTTCTTCTGATATACCATATTTCTCAGATCTGAAGAATATTATTTTGGAAAATGCGAATTTTTATATCGTTTTAGTAGTACTAACTAGTTCATGGAATTTTAATTCATTGACATCAATATTATTATTGTTTGAAGACTCTCTATAGAACCCAAATAGTTATTTAATCCTATATAATCTGCATTGCAAAAATCATAAAAACTCATTAACATTTAAATTATCACACCAAATGAAAATGGAGATATTTTCCATTGCATTTCTCAAATAGTGTAATAGTTAGAGAGCCACGGGACCCGAGACGCGATGACCCACATATGTCTTCCATTTGGTGATGTAAAAGTCCATCCCTCAAAAACCGCAAATTCCAAATATTTATGAAATCAAGCAGGGCCCACTCTAGTACGAAGAGAAAATGTCTATTGACTTTTTCGACAATTTGTCTTCCGTTATATTAATTTCGTTTAGAAAGTGACTAGTAATCATCTGACAAAGCGGAAGACGATTTGGTTGAGGCACACCACTCAAAACCTATTATTGAAAATTTTGGGCACCAAAATCGATCATTGCAAAAATTCCACGTCTCCTATATGCTTAATTTTGTGTTCTATTACTTTGTTATGGTCTTTACATCGGGAAAATCCGAGTGGAAGACTTTTTTAGTAGGGCCCGGCCTCATGGTTGACCAAATAAACAAAATCGAAAACTTCACTTGGGATCTTAAGCTTCCAAATTTTGCGTGGAGCTTCTTCAGGGGCCAGAAAACCTAATTTCCAAAGGAAATATTTTTTGGCCAACTTTTCACCCCTTCCCACCTCTTTGAATTTACCTTATTTTCTCTGTTTATTCCTGGTAATCTTTTTCGTTTGAAAATGTTTCCCATCGATAATTCAGTGTATAAAGTTTAATATAATAAACTTACCTCAACTCGTAGTTGATGATAAGAGGAACACATTTCAACTCCTATATAAGGGCTGTTCGCCCCCGCCGGCTCAAATAATCTATTTGAGCGAGGAAGAGCACATAAATGAACTTAGGGAGATGAATGAATGCCACCAAATTAATTCTTTGGCGTTAGGCTCATTAACGGTTTATAAATATGTTTCTAGAGCCGAACTTCTCGTCTGAAAACAACTGGTATGATCAGACAGGAAAATGATGAAAAACGTTAAAAAAAAATATAACTTTTTTCTTTCATATGTACTTGTTGTTATACATTAATTAGTATAAAATGTTTCTATACTTGTTATAACTTTCTTGAACAATTCAAATAATTTGTAAGCTATATCAACTAGAAAAAAAAATCACATGAGATATTTGCACTTTTAAGAATCAATCAGTAATTTGTATCCAAAAAAAGTGTTGTAATTGATCAAATGTGAGAGAATGAATTATACCAAAATCACTTTTGATAATTTGTTGGTAAAAATTGTTTATAACTTCATTTATTTATTTTGTGGTAAGAATTTTTTATAACTTTATTTATTTATAAACTGTTAACGAGCCTCACGGCAAAGAATTCATTTGGTGGCATTTATTCATCTCCCCAAGTTCATTTATGTGCTTCTCATCGCTCACATAGATTATTTGAGTCGGGGGGACGAACAGCCCTTATATAGGGGTTGAAATATATTCCTGTTATCATTAAATACTAGTTGAGGTAAGTTTATTAAACTTTATACACTGAATTATCAATGAGAAAAATTTTCAAACTAAAATTATTACCAGGAATAAACAGGGAAAATAGAGGAAATTCAAAGGAAGCGGTGAAAAATTGGCCAAAAAGTCTCTTTGAAAATTAGGTTTTCTGGCCCTTGAAGAAGCTTCATGCAAAATTTGGAAGCTTGAGATTGAACCCAAGTATTTCAATTTGTTTATTTGGTCCACCCTGAGGCCAGGCCCTACTAAAAAAGTCATCCACTCGGATTTTCCCAATGTAAAGACCATAACAAAGTAAAGAATCACAAAATTAAGCATATAGGTGACGTCGAATTTTTGCGATGATCGATTTTGGGGCCCAAAATTTTCAAAAATACGTTTTGAGTAGTGCGCCTCAACCAAATGGTCTTCCGCTTTGTCAGATGATTACTAGTCACTTTCTAAACAAAATTATTATAACGGAAGACATATAGAAATAGTCGACAAAGTCGATAGACATTTTCCCTTCGTACTGGAGTGGGCCCTGCACGATTTAAAAAATATTTGAAATATGGGGTTTTTAAGGGATGGACTTTCATCTCACCAAACGGAAGACGTATAGCTTCTCATCGCGGTTTTAGACCCGCGGCTCTCTAACTATAATGAACAGAACAGAGGAAGGTTTATGCAGTTGTTCTGAGGCTTCGAGAATAGATGGGTGTCAAAAACGTGTCAAAAATGTGGCGAGAGGGGTCGAAAATGTATCAAAAATGTGTCAAACATGTGTCAAACATTTGTCAAAAATGTATAAAAAAAAATGTGTCGAAATATTTTCGAAAATGTACTGCGAAATTTTTAAAAAATTGTGTCAAACATTTTTCGAAAATTTGTCGGAAATGAATAGAAAAATATTGTAAAAATTGTCGAAAAGGTTTTGAAAAATTTTCAAAACTGTCAAAAATGTGCTAACAACAATATGTGCTCAAAATTATTTATAGTAAAACTCATACTTTTCCAGTAATTTTTTATAGTGATATATCAAAATTTTTAAGAAATTATAAAGACTGAATTCCATATGTTCAAGATAAATCAGGAGATAAAATACAAAGAAATATTTTTAAAATCCATATTACATACCTCACAAAAAAAAAATAATCGGGTTACCTCAGTTTCTTCTCTGCTTTCTACATTTTTTTTAATTCATTTTCTACACTGAAATTACATTAGTGAATAGACTCATTATGATTATTAGAATTTGACCAGAATAAATGTGAATATATACTTTTTGCACTTGTCATGCAAATATAACAAATAACCTGTGTGTAAAATTGTATAAAAGTCCAAGAACTCACCTCTTTTTCAGCATCTTTCAATTCTGACTCCTTTTCCTTCACTCTGACAACAAACATCTGCCTCATTTCGTCTTCCTTCTGCTGCAGCTCTTGCAAATGATTGGACCTTTTGGTCTCAAATGTTTGCTGGAAACTGACGGGTTTGTTGTCTTCGTCTACGTCGCTGAATCCCATCTGTTCCAGGCGCCTCTTCCTGTAGAGTTCATAGTGCCTGCAATGCGTTTTCTCGCGCATGTCTTCCATGTTTGTGCGGATGAGCATTTCACGCAGTTTGACGAAGTCACAGTGGCTCTCGTTCTGAAAATTATATATTGTACAGGAAATATTGTTTATACTAAGACCGCTGCATAAAACGTCAACAACATAAATAACATTATGAGACCTGTTTGACTACAGTAATATTCATTTATCCTGGCGAAAGTCTGCGCAAGCTGTCATTAGACCCGGTTGATTCTATTGGTTCGTTGTTATAACCATAGGCGTGTATGTTATTTGGATTTATTTGCCATTAACAGTTTATGGCACCAAGGATATTTCAAAATTATTTCTTTTCAAATACGCAGAGAACTCACAGTTCACATAAATATACATTTGTGTTACAAATGCTACCAAATAAACGGACCTTTCAATCATTGTATGGCTTATTTATGGCCACTTTTCCAGTCAGAAATACAAGTTGGTCATGGGTATAAGTTGGTTAGTCTAGTAAAACTGGGTAGAAAAATAAAGTTAAAATTAATACCCAAAAGGACATATAGATAATAGATATTTTCATGAAATGCCATACAAGGAACTCGGATGAAAGCTTACAAGAGATCTTTCTGAAAAAATAGTGAGGTAACAGAAAATTATGACTAAAGAAATTAGATGGGACAGAGTTAGTTTTTCATTAGGTTTTTTAAACTATCAACCCGTAAGCATTAAAATATTTGAATTCCCGACCAAGAACTCTTAGTAATTTGTACCATAGAAATGATAACCTTTAATGACTGGACTATATATTTTGGCTATAGTATTTGTAAGGGCTAGTATTTTTCATCAGAAGTTTGCAGCGTGACGAAATTGGGGTAATGGAAGGATAGTCATAATTTTTCAAAGGGGAACAGTTACGTAAGATCTTTCGAAGGCATTTTGTTTCAGTTATGTAGAGACCTTACCAACCTGAATTTTTCTATACCATAAGACGGAAATAATAGTCAGAGACTCATTGTTAGCCTTAGGGTTCCCAAGAGACGCAAGGGAAGAGGGAATGAGATTCCAGTGGCCGAAACGATTTCTTTTTATAATAACTATAATGGAATAATAATAAGTAGACTGAATAAGTGAAATCAATGTCAAAGATCGGTTGGAACTTTAACAATAAATAATAGTTCAAAAAAACTAAAAAACACGCTTTTTATAAAAAACCGAACTAAAAAATAAATAAATAATACTTTAAAAAAACAAAAAAACATGCTTTTATAGAAAACCAACCAACTAAATTTTTTTTAAATAAATTTGAATCAAGAATAGAATAAAAAAATTTAATAAATATAAATTAATAATAATGTAAATAAGAAAAAAAAAATATTTTATTTAAAAAAAAGCGTAGGGTGCTTAATCTGAATCTTGAAAAGAACCCTACGCTTCTTTTTAAATAAAATATTTTTTTTCTTATTTACATTATTATAAATTTATATTTATTAAAAATGTTTACACTATTCTCAATTCAAATTCATTAAAATTTATTTTATATTTTTTTAGTTTGGTTTTTTATAAAAGCGTGTTTTTTCGTTTTTTTAAACTGTTATTTATTTATTTTTTAGTTCGGTTTTTTATAAAAAGCGTGTTTTTTAGTTTTTTTTGAACTATTATTTAGTTTCTACTTTTTAGCTTGGTTTATTTATAAAAGCGTTTTTTTTTATTTCTTTAAACTATTATTTGTTCTAATCTACTATTAATTCCGTGATTACTATTAATGTGTACAGCTGTATTAATAGTCAAATCTCAATTTTAGAAGTCATTCACAGATTTTAACGTTGTCAATATATACAGTGAGCCGCCATCTTGAATTTTTCAATTTTCACGAAAGAATCATAATATTTGACTACAAAAACCCCCACATACCAATTTTGAATAGAATCGGACCATAATCACAAAACTCGTCCACCATTTTGGAGCCGCCATCTTGAATTTTTCAATTTTCACGAAAGAATCATAATATTTGACTCCAAAAACCCCCACATACCAATTTTGAATAGAATCGGACCATAATCACAAAACTCGTCCACCATTTTGGAGCCGCCATCTTGAATTTTTCAATTTTCACGAAAGAATCATAATATTCGACTACAAAAACCCCCACATACCAATTTTGAATAGAATCGGACCATAATCACAAGACTCGTCCACCATTTTGGAGCTGCCATCTGAATTTTTCAATTTTCACGCAAGAATCATAATATTCGACTACAAAAACCCCCACATACCAATTAATGGGAGGGTTTATGCAAGGAGGGATGAGGGGGGGGGGGAGGAATTGATTAAAATAAATAATATTGTACAAATTGAGGAGATTAAACAAAAAATTATAAATGGCTCTTAAGAACATAAAAATTGGTCATGTTAATATTTGATCATTGTTTCCTAGTATTATGGATGTGAAAATGCTCTTGATGAAACATGGTCTGGATGTTCTGGGTATTACTGAAACATGGTTGAATGAAAACATATCTGATGCAGCAGTAAAAATTGACAACTATAATTTTATCAGACTTGAGAGTGGTAATAATCGTCGTGGTGGGGGTACTGGTGTCTACATCAGGTCAACTCTTAAGGCAAGGTTAGTGGCTGAATTTTCCCAATCTGAGGTGAATATGGAACAACTTTGGGTAGTAATTGATATTGCAAATAATAACTATTTGATTGGGACAGTCTACAGACCTCCAGGTGGTCAAGTTTTGGATGCTATAAATTCTCTAGAGCACTCAATTGCTTCAATGTTCCCCGATACGGATAATGTTATATTAATGGGTGATCTCAACTTGAACTTAATGCAAGTAACACCAGCAACAGACTTGCTCACAGATTTGTTGGATTTATTTAATATTACTCAAATAATAAAAGCCCCAACACGTATTACTAAAAACTGTAACACCTTATTAGATATCATAGCAGTTGGTGATATTGACTTGATTGATGGTGAAGCACAACATGTCGACATGCATCAAGTCACAGATCACCAACTGGTGTTTTGTCAACTCAAAATAAAAATTCCTCAAAATAAAATCAAGTATATAATTTACAGAGACTTCAGTGCATTCAATCAGGTTGATTTCGAAATGGAATTACAAATGCAGAATTGGCAAGAAATATTTTTTACAGAGGATATTGACATGAAAGTTGATATATTAACTAATAATATTAAATCTGTTTTTGATCGTCATGCTCCGCTTAGGAAAGTAAGATCGACTAAACCGAGGGCTCCTTGGATGACTAATAATTTAAAGAACATGAAAAAACAAAGAAACAAACTACTTGCCAAGTACAAATCAACAAAAAACTTGGATGATTGGGAAGCATACAAGCGAGCAAGAAATGATTTCACCGCGGCAGTTAGGACTGAGAAGCAGAATTATTTGAATGAAATTCACAGAACTAAAAAGAATCGGAAAGATACCTGGAAAGCACTTGAACAGTTGAATATCCATTCTATGAAATCTGATATATCATTACCACCTGACTTGAATGATGCTGAAGCTATCAATTACCATTTCATTAACTCTGTCAATGCATTAGAGTGTCAAGTTGATGATGATCTTGTACTGTATTATAATACCCATAAAGTGAATTATAACCTAGACCACTGCAAAATTGAACCCTTTCGGGAGCATGACGTTCTGGAGGCTGTAGATAGCATCAAATCAAATACAGAAGGTTCTGATGGAATAACCCTCCATATGATAAAAATGTGCTGCCCCTTATTATTGCCATTTATCGCTCACATATTCAATTGCTGCCTACTTGAGGGATATTTTCCTATAAATTGGAGAAATGCAGTTATTTTACCGTTACCAAAGGTCTCAAATCCTAAATGTCTGTCTGATCTGAGACCTATTAGTAGGCTTCCAGTGCTATCCAAGATGTTCAAAAGACTGATTTTCAATGAAATTTTACGTTTCCTCACAGAGAATGAACTATTTTCTGATTGCCAATCTGGTTTCCGGTCTGGGCATAGTACAATTACAGCATTAACTAAAGTATTAGATGATATATTTCAGGCAACTGATGGTAGCAATACATCATTACTGGTTACATTAGACTATAGTAAAGCTTTTGATACCCTGGGTCATAATCTATTATTACTGTTTATCTAAGGAAACTATAGGATTAATTGGGAGCTATCTCTCCAACCGATGTCAGTATGTTGTCCTAGAGGACACCAGTTCAAGTGCAATGCCATCACCTCGAGGAGTTCCTCAGGGCTCAATACTAGGGCCGCTACTCTTTTTACTTTATACTATGGATCTAAAAGAACTTTCTGGTGACTGTTATATACATCAATTTGCTGACGATACTCAAGTGTATGCAAGTTTCAACAAAGATAATGCTGATATGGTCATTACAAAAATCAATGATACTCTTGATAAAATATTGAAATACTCCAATAAACATGGTTTGAAATTAAATCCCACTAAATCACAAATGATATGTTTTGGTAATAGTGATTATGCTACTGAAGAAGTAGTAATTAATGGTGTGAGTATTGAGCCCTGTAGAACAATAAAAAATTTGGGACTATTCATTGATGATGATTTACGGTTCAAAACGCATATTAAACATATAGTCCAGAAAAGCTATATGTCATTAAGAAATCTTTACCGCAACAGAACAATACTAAACAAAGAATTGAAAAAACAGTTATGTGAATCACTAGTTTTGAGCCACTCAAATTATGGCGATTTGATTTATGGACCATGTCTTGATATTCGAACTTCAACTAGAATTCAAAGAATTCAGAACTCATGTATTCGTTTCATCTGTTCACTAAGATTACGAGACCACGTAACTCCATTCAGAGCTGAACTAGGGTGGCTTGATATGCAGGACAGAAGGAAACTTCACCTGGCATGTTTTGTTCATAAAGTATTAGAAAAAGGAACTCCCTCGTATATTAGAAAAAAAATGTCATATAGGTCAGTTGTGCATGATGTAAACACCAGAAATAGAAACCTACTTGAAATACCCAGGCATAACACTGCTGCATTCAAAAGGTCATTTTCTCATTCTGCGGTAAAAATATTTAACTCCATACCAACTCCTATCAAGAACAAATCATCTTATGGATTTAAAAGAGCTTTTAAGGAATACCTTATGGTTCTATAACATTTTTGTTTTATATGTTGTACATGTTAGTACATTTTAGTTATTTGAACATACCTGTTACTCCCGTGACTGTTAATTATATTATATATATGTAGGCATTATTCTGTGTGAAATAATTTATTTGTGACTGGTACTCGGTTGAGTTGAGCAGTCTAACTGGACTTCGCCGAGGATAATTGAAATAAAGACATTTTATTATTATTATTATAATTATGAATAGAATCGGACCATAATCACAAAACTCGTCCACCATTTTGGAACCGCCATCTTGAATTTTTAATTTTTCACGAAAGAATCATAATATTCGACTCCAAAAACCCCCACATACCAATTTTGAATAGAATCGGACCATAATCACAAAACTCGTCCACCATTTTGGAGCCGCCATCTTGAATTTTTCAATTTTCACGAAAGAATCATAATATTCGACTCCAAAAACCCCCACATACCAATTTTGAATAGAATCGGACCATAATCACAAAACTCGTCCACCATTTTGGAGCCGCCATCTTGAATTTTTCAATGTTGACAAGAGAATCATAATCTCTGACCACAAAAACCCTCAGATACCAATTTTGAAGCGAATCGGACCATAATCACAAAATTCGTCCACCATATTTGGAGCCGCAGTTTTAATTGGAAATTAATATTGGGAAGGGAAAATAACAAAGGATTTTTTACAAACAAACATACAAGTGAAGCTAATATAAAGCGTGTAAAAACTATAATACTCTCACATTTTATGAGATGATTTACATGAGTACATAGAGAACACATTTCTACTTCCGTACTTACTATTGATATCTATATCTGCAGAATTAAACAAAAGAGGCCTACTAATTTTGATGCCAAACAATCAACAGTTTTTTTTTACATAAAAAAGCTTACCTCCACTTGAACAGTTCCCCAAGGATACTGCCTGGCTCTAACCATCTTGTTCCCGGATCTGATGAAATCAGTACTACCAATCACGGCAAAAGGAATGTGTGAATTCATCGTACCATTAACATCCGAAACAGATTCGTCATCAACTGGGAACTCATAGATTGAGACCCCGTTGTTCTGTAACTCCGCCATAATTTTGGACTTGAATTTCTGCAGCTCTGTTTTGGAAATGGTATCAGCCTTTGCAATGATTGGTATCACATTTACTTTCTGGTCTAGCTGCTTCATGCAGACCAAATCGATGGATTTCAGACCGTGTCCTGTAGGACAGATGAAATAGAGGCAGACATGGATTCGAGAATCGTGATAAGAAGACAGAGACCGTTTGATCTTAAGTTCTTCTTGAAGGTAATTCTCGAATTGGGCATCAATATAGTCCACAATTGCCTTGAAACTGTCCTCTTTGTTTATCTGATCTCCATAGCCAACTGTGTCCACAATTGTGAGCTGAAAAGATATGTAAAATGTTATAGTTAGTTTCATTACTTTCTGGAGAAAAATATGAAATAATATCATTGAAAAGATTAACAGGATGTTCATAAAATCAGATATGGAATCATTTGCGACTGAAATATAAACTTTAGTCACTATTCTGCATCAAGAGGAGATATTTATGTTAATAAAATAATTAATTAAAACATTCTTAAAAACAAGCCATTATTCAAATGCGCTAAAAATTAAAAATAATTGCTTTCGATGTGTGACGTAGGATATTCCGTGAGTTACAGATTGTCGAGCAAAGTTTTCAGTTCAAATACAAAAGCGGCAAGCTTTTGAATCTATAACTCAAGGAATAACCTACGCCACACAACCAAACAATAATTTTTTTATTTTTAGAGCTTTTGAAAAGTTTTTTATTAAATATTTTATTTTGTTCTTTTTAGTAAGTACACCTTAATTTATGCATTTTTGTTGAAGCACCGTTATTATGAGGCCTTTTTCCTGTAAGTTCTGAGCTATCTAGTCCTTTAATGAGGACACCATCTAAAGATTAACTCGGCATCCTGGAGTGCCATCTTCAATTTATAAATTTTGACAAAAAATCAATAATCTTTGACTGAATTCATAATCTCCGACCCCAAAAACCCAGACCTTCCCATTATGAATAGAAATGGTCCACCATCTTGGAGCCGCCATCTTGAATTTATGAATTTTTGACATTAAATTCATAATATCCGACCCCAAAATCCTTTACATACCAATTTTGAATAGAATCGGACCATAATAAAAAAACTCGTCTGTCATCTTAAATTTAAAAATGTTTAGAAAAAATTCATAATCTCCAAATACCAATTTTGAATAGAATCGCACCATAATCACAGAGATCGTCCGCCATTTTGGAGCCGCCATTTTGATTTTATGAATGTTGACAAAAAAGTCATAATCTTCGACCCCGAAAACCCCCACACCAATTTTGAATTGAATCGGACCATAAACACAAATCTTGTCTGCCATCTTGGAGCCGCAATTTTGTTTTTTTCTCTAACGAAAATTGCATAATGCAGTGTCACCAAAACAAAACACTCCCAATTGAATATTAGGAGAGATAGTTTTTTGGAAAATTAGAATTTCGAAATTACTCTCTTTTAGGCACAATGACAAAGAGTATCATTTCGAAAGTCTAATAAATATCAAATTTTGTCAATTTCGAAATGGTTTCACAAAAAATAATGTATGAAATTCGTTACGAAATCGATGTGTTACATAAATAGCTATTCTGGTAATGAAAAAATTGCAATAGCGGTTAGAGTATATGTCTAGAAAACATAAGATCGTGGGTTCGACTCCCACTTGACGATGCTTTTATCTTTAATTTAATAATCTGTCCATTGTGCCACAATTTCCTTTTTCATGATTTCTCTCGGACAATAATTTCCCACTTTCACAATATGAATAGACTATTTTTTATAATATCTAAAACTCATGGTCTTTTTTCAACACCCCTCAGATGTAGCTCAACGTCCAACCTTGGCAAATCACCAAAAAAGTAGTTTTCTTTTTTAAATTTCCTAAAAGAAGCTTCCTTTTTCATCGTAGATATATAGAAGGATTTCTTTTTGAGCTTTTTTAACATTCCAAAAGTGCAAAAGACTGGATTCAGTATGTTAACAGATTTTGTATTTTTTTGTAATGTTTCTTTGTAATTTTTCTTTTTGTAATTTTTCTTAATTTTTCTTTTTCTTTGCACTGCTGTGCGCCCCTCCTGTTACCCCACCCGACGCATTAACTGACCACGTGGCAATGCGACACAGCACACAGCTTGCCGAGCCGTGGTTGCGAAAACACAAGATCGTGACAATTATTACCTTTTGAAACATGCCGCCTATTTACACAACCGCAGAGAAAGTACAATAGATTCGGCTATTGTTTGGCCCAAAATGGTGGTTTGTTCTAACATTTAATAAAATAATTCCGTACACAAAATATTCAATTTGGTTTATCTTTTCTTGTAAATATTTTTTTTCTCTCCATTCAAGAAATAATTGTTTTTCTGTTAGAAATAATTGTTTTTCTGTTAGAAATAAGTTTTTTGTTTTTATTGTCTTACAGAAATATCGTTTGCTTTTGTTTATGTTTAAGAATTTTCTTTTGTTTTCGCGGCCACCACGGCACCAAAGATATTTTGATCTACCTGTCGTCCGACAGATTAAATTGAATCATAGATTCAGTTTAATTTGTTCAAATTATCTGAAGTGAAATTATCGTCAATAATTCTTCTTCATTGCAGCGCACACATTCTCCCGACTGCTGCTGGTATGATACTGACGTCCTGAGCTGACCGCCCTGATTCTTCTATCTCTGTGTCGTGACGTAAATATCCCTTCCTCGAGCGAGTCGAGGAGAAATTGTAATGCTCTCTCAACATATAGCAAGCTATTCTTTATGCTCTCATGAAACCACCGTACCCAAGATAAATACT
The DNA here is from genome assembly GCA_018342105.1 of Gonioctena quinquepunctata. NCBI lineage: Eukaryota > Metazoa > Arthropoda > Insecta > Coleoptera > Chrysomelidae > Gonioctena > Gonioctena quinquepunctata. The sequence goes on along the minus strand of JAFIRS010000935.1, from coordinate 428,505 downwards.
TTCCGATACTGTATGTATAGGATTGATAAACTTCAACACCGTTTGAGCGATCACTATGAAAGTGTTTTTCACTAGATGGCGCTACAGCACATCAACTTCTATGCTGTTCAACCGATCGCCATGAAAATTGGTACACACAGATATTTGAACATGGAGAATATTTTCGCGCTATATATTTTGCTATAACTCGTATAACAGGAAACGGGTTAACATGATAACGAGAAACGGGTTAATGAGAAATGGGTTCTGAGAAACGGATCAACGGGTTGCGGGCAAAGTCACAGGCATTACACAAAGAGAAACAGGAAAAAAACAAATTCTACACAGATGAAGTCATCGGTACCATATATTTTTTTATAGTGCCAATAATGTGTTTCTATTTTTCTCACATGAAAAATAACTTGAAGGTACTTTAAAAAAAATATCAAAAAATCAATGGTATAGTTTTGAACAGCACTTTTTCTGGACACTGCACACTAGTCGAAACATATTGTTGAATACATATCTTTGAAGAACAGGAGAGATAACCACCGGTTTTTCATTGTATATTATAATAGAATTATTTGACGATATTTTACACTGTTGCATATTTATAGCATATCTCAAAACAGGTAAAAATATGTAGTAGAAATGTAGGAGAGTGTGAGTAAAATAATATAATAAATATAATTGTGATCAGAAGGAATTATGAATAAAACAATTTGAATAACAAATACAAATTTATCTTTCAAACCCCCTTGTTTCAAACATTTTTCATATTCCTCAACGGAGTAGAAATAATTGTTGAGTAGGAATGCTTTTTGAACTAGTACATAGTAACTTTCTTCGATCTTTATGTAGAATGTTGTAGTAGAGAGAATTATTCATGGATTTTGTGAGTCTATATCCTCTTGTGTTGTGATCGTGCATATGCTGTGTAATCAAGTTTGGTAAATTCCTAAGGATAACAACTAAAGGAGTCAAAATAAACAATTGGAAGGGTTATAGTTTTTGCAATAGTTTTCAGCAAATATCCTGAAATTTGCCAATAAATAGAATTCTGATAGCCTTCATTTGTTGCCAAAATAATGCTTCTAATGGGTTACTCCAAAGTAATATACCATGATTAAACTAGGACAAGAATACTAAAAAATAGAGTCCTCAGAGTATTCATGTTTGTGTTAAACTTTAAATTGTCGGACATTGAAAAGTGAACTAGATAATTTGTGAATCAGTTTATTAATATGACTTGATGACTCGAGTTAGATCTAGAGTTAGATCTAATAGTTAGATCTAGTACTTAGATCTAGAGTTAGATCTAGTAGTGTTTTTTGCATAGATGTACAATTAGTTTTTGTGATTTTTTGTTATCAAGTAGCAATTGATCAGTTTTAACTTCATCATCTATATCTGCAGCAAACAAAATCAGGGAAATGTAATCATAGGAATAAACGAGTAATATGATGAACAATAGTGATCCTAACACATACTTAACCCAAGAATTCCAGAAGTTTTACAAACTGTTTTTATATAACACCAACTTTTCATTTGAAATCCTTGGTAATGAGTCAATGAAATCAAGGACCTAGGAATAAAATGTGATACCAAACTCACTTTTGCCCACTTTATCAATGAAATAACTACAAAGGCCCATAAAATGTTGGGTTTTACATTTACAACATGCAAAGACTTACAGTTATAACACAATGAAAATACTTTATTGTTAATATGTTAGATCTATTTTTAACCGACGAAATCAAAGAGGAGGAGTTCTCTAGTCGACGCCTATATATTTTTTTTATGGATGTCCACACAACTTTTTACAGAGTAGTTCGATTTTGATGATACTTTTTTCATTGGATAGGGTGTACTTCGAAGTTGGTCCCATTTGAATTTAAAAAGGAAAATCCTCCCCTAAGGGAAGAAATTGATCGTTCCCCCTCTGAAATTTGGTTCGTTAACCGATTCAATCAGGCATAACTTTGCACTGGGTTGTCCGATTGGGATGCTTCTTTATTTATTAGGCAGTGTATACCTCATAGTTGATCGTATTTGAATTTGGGATGAAATAATCCACCCCTATGGGTAGAAAAATTGGGGATGATTGATTTTTCACTTGTGAACATTGGCACACGTAGTTGACATTGACAGATTGTCATTATTTTTGTTCTCCTACATCCGTCACAATAATTAAATTCTATGAAAGGATGGAATTCTATACAAAGTGATGAAATAAACTAACCAGAACTACCAAAAATAATTTATATTACATAACAATAAATAATTAAAGTAGATAATCATATTATTTAACTGTTAATAGTTGAAGTAAGGTGGGTAAGTAAGTATTTTGAAAGTAATCAAAAATTAAATAAACAAGTAGTAATTAGTAGATTTTAGCCTCAAAAAATTTAAAAATTAAATCTATTTACAAAAAATTAAACCGACGTAAAACAGAACTGAAAAGCAACAAATTCTTAGTCTTAACAACTAAGCCCCTAACTAATGTAAGTAACTAATTTTGAGTCGGCGCCAAACAAACAATCAACGAAGATCATTAAATTACTTCATTTTACGCTTTACCTAACTCATTTGCTTGTTTGTTTGGCTTCAACTCAAAATTAAGACTAAGAAGGTTTATTTTATTTTTTGCTTTTCAGTTCCGTTTTTCATCGGTTTAATTTTTTGTTAAAAAGTTTTTTCAAATATGGAATATGGTCTCCACACCATGAGTGATATCACAAATTGAAAGAATTCAAGAAATTTTTTTGAGAGGTGCTTATTGTATTGGGCTTAGCTAGAGAAGAATATAAATATCCAAATGAAGGAAAAATATTCAATATCCAATCACTTTCTCCCAAAAGATGTGTCACCGACATATTCCTGCAAAAATTACTCTCAGGCAACTGCTCAGAACTACTTGAGACCATGTCATTGAAAACTTTGTATAATACCTGTAATACTGAATTATTGCAACTTCATGCTATGCAATCAATTAAGTTCGCTCTCCTCTAAATCAAATTAAAAAATCTTGAACTAAAGTCTCCCAGAATCCAAGTGTGATAAGGAGGATCTTGAAATAGTCAGTGGATGATACCCAATGTATATTTTTATTTGCTTCTTATGTATTTCCATTACTGAAATATTCTTATGTATTTATGTTGTGTCCTGATAGTATTTAAGGTATATATTTTATGAATTTTTTCATTTTTTGTTATTAATAAAACATTAAAAAGATCCAGATTAAAATGCTATGTCTTAGGAGACAAAAAAGTCTGTGTGTTTGCTTGAAAAACATTTAGGCACGGTTTACAAAACCTCATTTCAATAAAAAAGAAGTAATTTGGTTGTAAAAAAAAAGTGTTAAATGTAAAACTCACCTTGAGACGTACGCTGCTCTCCTGTAACTCATAGGTGTGAGCCTTCAGTTTCACTAATGGCAGAGAATGAGGGCTGGGAGATGCTTCAAAATTGGTGTTGAAGAGCGAATCCATCAAAGTTGACTTTCCCAATCCAGTCTCTCCTAAAAAAAGTAGAAAATCATGCACCTCCTTAAATCAATGGATCTAGAAAAAACTTTCTTTGCTAATTCTTCACAAGGAATTATAGAAAATTCACTGATCTTGATATGATATACACCAATTTTCATTTTTGGTGAAGGATCAATCAATCAATCAATCAAAATATACTTTATTGTCCAAAGAATCATAATCTCATTGACAAAGCATGTGTTAGATCATAACTACCATCATTATAATTATTACAGATGAGACAGTGTGGAGTCCGCTTTAAAATAACAAAAAGGTCAATAAATAAACAGTACACACACACCTAATATAATAATGTAGAAGATTCAAATGTTAAAATGGTTAAATCACTAACTGTTAATCTGTAAAAAACACAAATCGTCAAAAAAATACAAAACAAAAACAAATTAGACAGGTTAAAATTAAATAAAAAGTTGGATATCTTATATCTATCAAATGTAAGATCACAATTTAAAACGCCTAATGAAAACCAATAAGACACGTTAAAATTAAATATAAAGTAGAAAGTTAAAATTATATAAAAAAATTAGTTCCCTCTATCTATAAAATAGTATGATCGTTGAAAAATTCCTCTAAACTATAATAGGGTCTATCAGAAAGCAATGCCTAGACTTCTTTTCTAAAAATAACACCAGATACCACTCCTTTTATATTTTCTGGCAAGTGGTTGAATATCTTGCATCCATTATATATTAATGAATCTTTCACAAGAGAAGATGAAGGAATTGGTAGTTTTAAATGCTGATTTTGAGGGGGAAGAATAAGTGTTTACTCTATTAAAATTAGATTTGTGTTTGTATATGAGGCATACTGTTTCCATTATATATATGGATATGACACTCAGTATTTTGTGATTTTTAAAGTGAAGTCTGCATGAGTCTCGAAGTCTTAGTTTGCATAGGCTTCTCAGAGCACGTTTTTGTTGAACAAAGACACTTTGTAGAGAGGAACTATTACATGCTACCCAAAATGGAATGCCATACCTTAGTTGCGAGTCTATTAAAGCATAATAAACTGCTTTTGCAGCTGAATATCCCAACTCATTTGATGCCATTTTGAGGGCATAGCAAACAGAGGATAACTTTTTATTGAGGTTGTTTATATGAGCATTAAATTTTAGTTCACAATCAATGAATAGCCCCAAAAATTTGGAATTTGTTTGTTTTTCAATCATTTTAGTATCTAGGGATGTGTCTCCTATTGTGCATCTGAATGAAACTATATTGGTTTTGGATGTGTTAAATGTGAGTAGATTTGAGTCACACCACTTTTTCACGATTTGTATGTCATTGCTGATGATCCGATGTAGATCAGTTTCATCGTTGCTGTGCCATAAAATAGTAGTATCATCTGCAAAGAGAGTGAATTTTCCTGCTATGTCAAGGGCTGTTAAATCGTTTATATATAGCAAGAACAGAATGGGGCCAAGGATCGAGCCTTGAGGCACTCCACAATGTATATTTGCTATATTGGAGGTTGATTTTGTTTTTACTATCTGCGTTCGATCTGATAAATATGATTCAAACCATCTATGAGCACTATATCTGATTCCGTAGCAGTGCAGTTTTTGCAACAGTATTTCGTGATTCACACAGTCAAATGCCTTAGACAAATCACAAAATACTGCCGCAGCCACCTCACCACTATTGATTTCGTTGTACAGTTCATATAGAAGAGAAAAAATTGCATCATTAGTGCTTTTATTATTTTGGAGTCCAAACTGTTGGATACTCAAAATATTGTGGCTGCATAAGAAGTTGTTCAATCTATTTTTGACAAGTTTTTCAATAATTTTTGACAGTGTTGGAATGAGAGAAATGGGTCTAAAATTTGAGGGAGAGTTCTTATCACCACCTTTATGTAGAGGTATCACCAAAGATGTTTTCAGGAAAGACGGGAAAATGCCCTGGCGAAAAGACTCATTTATCAGAGCTGCTAAGCAACTGAGTGCGTTTAGAGGAAGGTTTTCGAGAATTCTTATGGATATTTCGTCTATTCCAGATGTGGATTTGTTCTTCATACTGCATATGATTTCTACCAATTCATCGACGTTGGTATCATACAACACAAAGTTTTGATTCACGGTAATATGGCTCAAATTAACCAGTGGATCATAGGGAATTGTTATATTCTCTCTCAGAGTGTCTGCAATCGAACAATAGTAACTGTTGAGAGTGTCTGGACTGAGTTCAGATTCTACCCTCCCCCCAGAGTTTTTTCCTCTGAGTTCATTGATTATTGTCCAACTCTCCTTTAGCTTATTACTGGCACCTCCAATACGATTTTGGTAATATTTGTCTTTTGCGAGTTTTATTAGCTTCCGATGAATTGACCTGTATTTATTGTAGTAGTTGTGGAAAATAATTTCATTTGTGTATTTCTTTATATGATGTAGTGATCGTAAGTTTCTTGCTGAAATTTTCATTCCATTTGTCAACCATTCCTTCCTCTTTTTATTTTCTGGATGGGAAATGCCTCATCGAAATTTACCAAAAGCATTTTATAGAACTCATCAAATGGTTCTTTGGAAGTTAATGTGATATCCCAATTAATTTGTTGGCATTTCATATAGAACTTATTATAGTTCGGCCTAGTGTAGAGACGGCCATGCCTGAATTTCTCACTTGCTCTGTTTGCCTCAATATTTTTTACAACGCAATGAACGGCCTCATGGTCGGATAAACCGGCAGGCACCACAGATCATGTGATATATTGAGATTCTATATTGCTGCAAACATAGTCAATAGTAGTGCTAGAATATTGAGAGATTCTGGTATCAGATTCCACAAGCATGTTTAGATTAATTGCAGTAAAAAAGTGAATTCCTAATATTACAGTGTGTGCATTGAAATTTATGTTTAGATCACCTGTTAATATAATATTAGATTTTCCAGGGATACTATTTAACAGTGCCTCTAATTGGTTTATGAATTCATGGGTATCTGATGATGGAGATCTATAGATACATAATATATACAAGTTGACCTTTTTAGAATAGCCAACAGAAAACTCAAATATTTTTTCCCGTAAATAATTGTCAAATTTGGTTGTGTTTTCAAATGATAGCTCTTCAATTAATGAGTTTTTGATTAAAATCATCGTACCACCATGAGTAGCAATACTTCTCCTGAATTGTGATACTGCTGTGTAGTGTGGTATATAAAATGGCTCATCATGTTTTAACCAATGTTCTGCTAGTAGAATTATATGCGGAAAGTTCATAGTCTCCAAAAAAATAAATAGTTCATCTAATTTGTTTCTGACAGATTGAATATTAAGTAAAACTAGAGATGGAAAACTCCTGTTTTAATTAGGTTAGGTAATTAGGTTTTAATTAAGTAAAACTAGAGATGGAAAACTCCTGTTTTAATTAGGTGCAGGATAATGATGTGAAATTGTTTTTTTTGTACTCTCCACAAAATGCCAGCTTGGAAAACAAAAAAACGAAAAATGCCATTTTAGCGAGCTAGACTCAAAGTTATCATGGTAACACTTTAGTGAACTTTTTTGTTTATTTGGAAAACTCAATTATTATAATACAAATGTTTTAAGAAACAATTTACTCTCCTTGCACTCCTTCACTCTCAAAAATTATCTCAGTGACAGAGCTCTCAAAAAAAGTTGGAGACACATCATTGCAACAATTTTCACCACAACAAGGAGTTCCACAGGATTCTCCACTATCACCACTCCTTTAAAATATATATTGCCACGATATCTTCTGAATAGAAAATAATTTGACAAAAGCATACATATCCTTCAATACGAAGACGGCAGCACATTAGTTTCCCACAATAAAACTCTGACACTCAACATAGAAAAACTACAACATCTCATTAACAGAGTGGACAAGTGGTTCAATCTTTGGTGTTAGACGAAAAAAATAAACAACTAAACAAAATTTATAAAAAAAAAAGTGCATAACAAGAAAAAAATAATTTCCAAAATGACCTACAAAAATCGAGTAATTAATATGAAAACTATTACAAATATATAAAATAATATGCCAACCAATATTAGAATATGCTCATATAATTGTGATGCATTACAAAATTCGTCAAGTGCCAACCATGACATTCTCCAATTTTCCAAGCAGAAATCCATGCTATAAAAATTTGCGCCCAAGAATGCCTTGCGAGAGGCTCCAGGAGGGCAAAGATCTATATTCTCTCAGATAGCCAAACAGCATTAAAAGCTCTAAAGTCACATACTTGTGAGTCTAGACTGACTTGGGACTACAAACTCTCCCTAAGACAACTTGCTACGAACAATCAGGTTACCCTGATGTGGGTGCCAGGTCACAACGGAATCAAAGGCAATGAAGCCTCGACAAGGAAGGGACAAACACTCAATTTTCTGGCCCAGAACCCTTCTGTGGTCCCTCCAAAGCCCACATTCAAGAAGAGTTTATGCGCTGGGAAACTGACGAAATTAAAAACCACTGGAATGAGGTTCCAGGACAAAGACAAGCGAAAAGGCTTCTGACAAGACAAGACAAGGCTTCTGACAAGACAAGAAAGACTTGAAACTGGTAACGGGACTGCTCACTGGACATTGTCCTCTGAGGTATCACCTCAAAAGAATGGACAGAACAGACAGTGAACTGTGATGTTACTGCGAGAACTTCGCTGAAACTGCAGAACACCTGCTTTGCGACTGCCAAGCATTGTTCTGCAAAAGGCTCAAGTTTCTCGAAGGAGTTTCGATAACGCCCTCAGACATCAGGAACTTAGCTCCTAGGAAACTGATAACCTTCGTAAGGAGTCTCGGAATCCTGAGCCTCGAATAGATGAAGGGTAATGTACAAAAGATCTTATAGGTCGAAGTACAGAGAGGTACGTATCGACCCCCATACAATCTACCATGACATTCTCTGTGAAATTTGTGAAGAGAGGCCAGACGGACACTAGTCAAAGTTCTAATAGCCAAAAAAGACAATTTGGCAAATAATTTCAAGAACAGAATGAGTTCTTTTTTTTTGTTACAAACATAACTATGACACTATATTAAGTATTATTGTATAGCACACGTTTCTGTAAAATGATTGTGAAATGGCTGAAGGGCCTCAGTCAATGGCCTTTTGGTATTTACCAATGATCCAAGAGCCCGTGAACGGCAGACCTACACAAAGCTGAAATTTTGTATGCACAAGTGCACTACAGCCGATAAGAATATTTGGCTACTATGAACCTTGAGTCGCGGTGGCATTGACAGATACCAGGTAGTTAACACTTCAAGTGCTGACGGCGTCTTCCGACGTCATTTGATAGTTAAGTGGGGTGCGCATGACGTCTTTCGATGCCGTCTGTATAGTCACGTTCTATACCTCAGTAAGTTGTTAACCTGCGAGCAGAGCTGTTGCGCGGACGTCAGTGTATAACATAAGTGTGAAATAAACGTTTTTGTACAGAAAGTTAGAAAAATCAAGGATTTCGTTGTATGATTTCAGAATTGAAATCTTGGAAAACCTACTTCCAAAAAAACAAACTGAAAAAAATCAACAATAACCCGCTGATTCTAGTCATATTCCAAAAAAAAAACCTCCAACAGCAACAACCAAAAAGCATGCACATCGAAGATGTACCTATTGGGCTAAGAACAAAGTGAGGAAAGAGACTGTGTACCACTGCCCTTACTGTCCTGGGAAGCCTTCCCTATGTGTCAAACCATGTTTTTCAAAATTTCACAAATCTTTGTAAATTTACCGTGTTGATCTGCATGATGCCTTTCGACGCCATCAGCCTCTCTCAGAGACTTTCATTGCATGAGGCTGATGACGTCTTTCAACGCCATGGCACATATCACTTTATTTCTGTATTTTTTTCAAAATAAATATTTTTTACATGTCAATAATGTTCTCATTATTCATTATTTAAAAAAAAATCACTGTCAGCTTCCTGGTGTCTGTTACCATATAATGTCAGCACTTAAAGTGTTAAGGTGCATAAAATGTAAAAAGTGTGATTTTTTCATATGTTCTACGGGATACTATTGTGTGGTGCCCTGCCAGATATAATTAAAGTTTTGAATTGATGCGGCCGATCAATCAATCAAATCAATACTTTATTGTCATGAAGAACATGTAAATTCTTGTGGACAAAGACTTATGTATCACACTCAACAATCTTACTGAGCAAGCCAAAAACAAGGCTCATATTTGGTTCAGTTCAAATAATCTTAAATTAAATCAAGAAAAAACCCAAAAAAATTTCTTCTCTGCTAACAACTATTTTACCTCAAATAACTCAGTCAACCTGTTAGGTATTGTGCTAGACGACAGGTTAAAATGGAGTGCCCACATTGATCATTTATGCAAAAAACTCTCCACCCAATTATTCCTATTGAGTCAACTAAAAAAAGTATTGAGCATTCCAATATTAATAACTTCCTACCATTCTCTCTTTCACTCGCACCTTAACTATGGTACTATTCTCTGGGGAAACTCAATACACTCAATTAGAGTATTCAGACTCCAAAAAAAGGCGCTAAGGATCATAGATGGTGCAACCTTCCATGCCCACTGTCAGCCACTATTCAAGAAATTCAGAATTTTACCAATTCCTTGTGTCTATATCTATCAAACTCTACTGGAGATTTTTACTAATATAACTCTGTACTCAACTAATGCTGATGTCCACAACCATGCTACAAGATAATCGAATGAACTCAGAACTCCTAAATTCAGATTGTCCGTCACAGAGCAAAATTCTATAAATGTCAAAATTTTCAATAAATTACCAGTATCTGTAAAATCATTAAATTTCAGCCAATTCAAGAAATGTGTAAAGAACCATTTACTATTATGTTGAACCCCAAACCATTTTAGAAATTGAAGTCTATGTCAAAACTTTTAAACATTTGTAGTTACATATATATGTAATTCTGTCCTGTTCATTTTATTTGTAATGAGTAATTTTATTACTTGTAATTTTAACTATTGTTAATTTTAATTTTTGTACTTTGACATGCTACAAACATAATTTTATGTAACGTGGTTAAATAATAAATTCTATTCTATTCTATGTAGTTAAAAACTAAAAGCTACAACCAGTCAATTAACATATATGAAACAAGGATACAGATAAAACAAGTAAAATAAAAGGTTCTGGTAAATTATTGTATCGGGAGAATTAAGATTATAATCCTTGGCAGTAAAAAAGATTATTACTTTAATTACTTAATTCATTAAATTAATTTAAAAGGTGTCAGCATAAAAGTCTTCCGTGTAATAAGGACGCCTACATCAAGAAGTAAACAGCCTTTTTAAAATTATCTACACTGTTAATTTCTCTTAGAAACTCAGGTGAATGATTGAACATCTTGCAACCATTGTACAAATAGAGTCCTTCACTAAAGTAGAGTTTGGTCTGGGTATGTTAATACTGTTTTGCTTGCGGGTAGGGTAGCGGTTAGTTGTATCGAATTTATTTAGATGTTTTTCAATGAGACAAACTGTATCCGCCATGAATAGGCCAACAACTGTGTGTAACTTTATGTAAGACAAAAAGTCGTTTGCATGGGTCATGTGCCTTTGCTTTAGTCATATATCTTAGTTGCTCTTTTTTGTAAAATCAAGATACTTCACATATTATTATTGCATACTCCCCAAAAAGGGGTGCCGTATCTCAGATGGGATTCAATTAATGCATGATATACTGTTTTAGCTGCTGACGACCTGAGTTCATGCGAAACCAATTCTTAAAGCAAAACAAACCCGGACATCAGTTTTTTGTTTAAATTCATGGCATGCTCTTCAAATTTCAGATTATTGTCGATAAATACCCCTAGGAACTTGGTGTATCTAGTTCGATGTTATCCAGATCGCACTTAAAGTATAGTATATTGGTTTTTGTTATGTTAAGGGCAAGAAGGTTAGAGTCACAGGAACTTTTTACTTTCTTAATGTCGCAGATAATTTTCCTTTCCAGGTCAATTGTATTTTTGTCATGTCATAAGATTGTTGTGTGCAAAAATTGTAATTTTACCCGATACATCAGATCGTTAATGTACAACAGAAAAAGAGTGGGGCCAAGTACCCTTGTGGTACGCCACAGTTAGCTGGTGCTTCATCAGATACGGTCGAAGTTTTAACCATTTGCGTGGGATTTGTTGGGTAGGACTCTATCCATTTGTTTACCACTCCTCTAAAGCCATAGTGGTGCAGCATAGCCAGTAATATTCGATGATCAACACAGTCAAAAGCCTTGGAGAAATCGCGAAAATCATTCAGTGAAAATCATTTCGCCATTGTATACAAACAACAATCATTTACAAAAGGACCAAAAACAAAAAGGATGAACCAAACTCTCATGAAGAAACCCAATTGCCGGTTTAAACGAACCAAAACAACAACATTCAATTATTAGAATAGAAATTAAAGTAAATAAAATGGTTGGCAAGTACTATTATGGGTTATATACATTCCAAAATGTCAACATTAGGAAGAAAATAGTACCAAAAAATTTATTTCCATTTCAGATCCCACACCAAACAAACTATGTTAATGTAATAAACAATTGAAAAAGCCCCCAGCTAGGGGCGAAACTTTTTGTTGATATATAACAAGAAGTTTCCATTCATTGAAGAATCCAAAAACCCAAGAACAACGAAACAAGTTAGGATTTAAACTAGTTGATAGTGGGGAATGCAGCAATGTCAAAAAGAAAACTACTGTAAGTTTGTCCAAACTTTCGGAATTAATTTTATTCCATCATCAGTGAACTACAATTGGAAATTTACCACATATGAGAGATTATGTGATGTATTAGGTGAGAATGGTTGACTCGGTGTTAAGCAAAATGTTGTTGTTGACATGTGTAATAGTAGTATAAACAGGGGACATCTAGAGTTCTTTACAACACTTATACGATAAAAATACACATTAAAAATAGTTTATATTTCTTCAACCATGTTGTTGGAATCAACTGACTGATGCATATATATATATATATATATATATATATATATATATGCATATATAAATATAATATTTATATATATATATATATATATATATATATTATTCATAATACATATATAGATGGGGTCAAAATATCACCAGTACTTCATATAACTTTTGTTCCTAAAAGCCTTCGTTACCAAGTTACGGGCCCTCAAAGTTACAAAATGAATAATGTTTTTCTTTGATAACTTTCAAAGTTAATATTCAAAATCATCTAAATTTTGGTGATTGACTAAACAAATGAATTCCTTTGATGAGCTTTCATGCAGGAGTCAGTTGTTTTGCTACAAAGTCAGAAACGGACTACCCCCGATGGTCCACACCCCAAAACTTTGAAATGGCAGATAATTTTTCAATAGTTTTCAACAAAATAAGGTTACGTAGACAATTTTCTGAATAAAAGAACTTGTGTGGAAAGTCGATCGGAGCAACGATTCTTAATAAAAATGCAGTTTTACTCGATGACATAAAACCCGATCGTCCACCATTATTTGAAATGAAAAATTTTCACAGTAGAAATACTAATGCTAACGTTAATTCAACAACATTTATTACAGGGATAATACAAAATATGCTAAAATGAAGTCGTAAACAAAAAGTACAGTACCTAGTTGAATGTTTCCTTCACAATGTAGATATTTTTTCAAATGAAATATCAAGTTATGTAGATTCGTGGTGTTTTTGAACTAACAAGCTACTCCACCATGAAATATCGAATTCAGTCCATATTTTGTATGTACGCGTGGAATAAGCACGTTTCGTGTTGTGTTATCTGAATCTCATGAAAATCAACATTTTGATGTTGCAAATTCGTATTCATAGCTTCAATGTTGAGGAGTTTCACTGATAAGTATAATTTCATGGGAGAAAATCTTTAACCCGAAGATAAATTTAGCTGAAAAAACGCACATAGGAAGACATAACTAAAACACCTTGTAGAAAGAAATAAAATTAGTGTGGATAAAAAATGACAACTGGAATGCGATTTTGTTTTGAGTGGTACGTTGTCATTGTATTGTCAATATTCTAATAGGACAGTTTGAAGTGTTTTGATATGGCTGAACAGTTTACATTCAACGAAAATGCAGATATGCATGCATTGTATCTAAGAGCATTTGATGCTGCAGAAGCCCGTCGTCTGTATGCCGAGCATTTTCCCAATCGAACGTTACCGGCAAGAGAAACGTTCGAGGGTGTCGATCGCAGCTTGAGGGAGACAGGTATGTCTAATGGATAATTAATTGGGAGCCTGTTGTTTTATTTCGATATTATTGTAGGTTCAGTTTTGCCAAAACGAGGTGGTGAGGGCGCTCCTAGGGCTGTGCATACCGTTGTATTGGAGGAAAATATTTTGGAAGCTGTCGCTGATGATCCTTCAATGAGCATCAGAAACCTATCAGAACTATTCCATACACCCAAATCCACTATTCATAGAATAATTAGGAAACAACTGCTCCACCCATATCACATCCAGAAGGTACATGCCATGACACCTGAAGATTTTCCAGCACGACTGGAATATGCCAATTGGTTCCTGGACAAGCAAAGAGACGATATGACTTTAATTACTCGAGTTTTATTCACTGATGAAGCAGGTTTCAGTAGAGATGGAGTAATCAACTCTCATAATCTCCACATATGGGCCGAAGAAAATCCCTATGGGATATTGCAAACCAAACACCAACGGAAATTCAACGTGAATGTTTGGGCTGGTATCATAGGAAACCATCTTATAGGACCATTCGTTCTACATGACCGACTGAATGGAGAAAGTTATTTGGAGTTCATTCAGAACGATTTGAATGGACTTTTGGAACATGTTCCATTGCAAACCCGAAGAGATATGTGGTTTATGCATGATGGCGCTCCTCCTCATTTTAGTTTGATTGTGCGGGACCAACTGAACCATATTTTCCCCAATAGATGGATTGGTAGAGGTGGGCCATATTCATGGCCACCGCGGTCTTCGGATTTAAATCCATTGGATTTATTTCTGTGGGGGCATCTAAAAAGCCTCGTTTACGCTACACCTATTCACACCAGAGATGCCTTGTTGAATAAAATTACATTACATTGTGAAGCCATACGAAACGACCCTGGCATGCTATTTCAAGTGCAGTGAGGGTGTTTGCACCGACTAAGAAAATGTATTGAGACGGGGGTCATATCAAGCAGTTTTTGTAGCAGATTTTGCATTTCTGTTTGCTCTTGAGGCTTGCGATTGATTATTTACACAATGAGTTTTGTAAGGTAAACGTGTTTGCATGATAAAAATTCGTTATGAACATTGTACCTATTATTTCTATTTTCAATACAAATTAATTTTTTCGAATAATGGTAGACATCTCAGGTAGGATGTCGTCGAACAAAAATGCATTTTCATCAAAAATCGTTGCTCCGATCGATTTTCCACACGAGTACTTTTATTCAGGAAATTGTTCAGGTAACCTTGTTTTGTTAAAACATATTGACAAATCCCAGTCATTCCAAAGTTTTGGGGTGTGGACCATCGGGGGAAGTCCGTTCCTGACTTTGTAGCAAAACAACTGACTCCTGCATGAAAACTCATCAAAGGAATTCATTTGTTTAGTCAATCACCAAAATTTAGATGATTTTGAATATTCACTTTGAAAGTTATCAAAGTAAAACATTTTTCATTTTGTAACTTTGAGGGTCCGTAACTTGGTAACGAAGGCTTTTTTTTAGGAACAAAAGTTATATGAAGTACTGGTGATATTTTGACCCCATGTATACATTCCCGAGAGGAAAAGGGGAAGTCCAGGGACACCCTATATATATATATACAGAGTGGCCACTTTTTTAATGGGATTGTATTGGTAACTTTTAAACCATAAGAGTTAGAAGGTCGGTCAAATGGAGAAAAAGTTGCATTCATAGAAGCATTGTCAAGCAGTTTAAACAAATCGAGATTATCAGGGCCGGTTAGTGAGATATCATAAGAAAAGTAAATTCTGTCATTTTGATTTTTCTTTTTTTCCCACTTTATTTCGAATATTATCAAAAAATGTCACCGGAGTTTTTTATTCGACAGTAAATTATCCTCAATTTGATATAATCAGATTTTGTATCCAACGTTTCGTACGCTCTGGGCCACCCTCAACCTCATTTTTTTCAATACGGACCTGCATATTTTATGACACTTTTCGAAATAACTTTTAACGCTGAATTCAACGATATGTCATACAATGTCATTCAAAGTTGATTTTCAAGTGATTTTGACCCTAATCCAAATTTCTTTGGGTCGGATCTGTATTACATTCAGGTACCTTTAGTTTAATTAACAACATGCAATACATTTCGATAAGAAAATCAACTAACTCATCTTCAACTGAATGGAACGTAACAGAATCAAAGCAAGAAACAAGTAATAATTATTTACAAATTTCAAGAGGTGAAAAACCTAATTCATAATAATTAAACGAAACAATCATTTAATGAAAGAAAAATCAAATGATTATTCGAAAGTAAATGATGAACATTAATGAAGTAAGTGTTCGAAATGTCCACCATTTTGTAAAATGCACTTTGCAGTTCTGGAACCCATACTTCTTATACATTTGCTTATTTCGTCTCCTTGATTACCTTCCAATACATTCTCAATCTTCTCGCGAGGAAGCATTATTGTTGGATTTGTCATTTGTTCTGTTGAAACAAATTATAGAATCGAACTTTATTTTGAGATCATCACGATATAATTTTTGCAAGGCTTGGTATTCAAATTTAAAATCATTGTATTCGCGTCTCTTGACTATTTTATTAACAGCAGTTTTTGATAAATTGCATTCACTGGCCACAATTCTCGATTTTTTTCCGGGTTCAATTGAATTTGGGTCCGAACATTGATATCGTTGATATACTTGTCTTTTCTTACATACACACCGTGTAGGCCGTGGATAAAAAAGAACATAACAAGAAATGTCATATTATTTGTCACTTCGTTTATTATTGTGTCACAAGAACTTGTCATTAAATACTTTTCTGAGTAATTTCAATTTAACTTATTCGATATGGTGAGATACACAAATGAAGAGAAGAGAGATATGTACGAAGTGTACATAAAACTAGATACAAATTCGTTCAAAGCACAACAAAGGTATGGTGAATTATATCCTGAAAGAACAACACCAAATATTAAAATGTTTCGACGTTATCTACAACGCTATTTGCACATAATTCATTCATCAAACCTAGAGGTCCTTATGTACGACGAAACGAGCCTATCGATGACATCAATGTTCTGGCCCAAATTCGAATGAATCCAGAAATAGGATCGAGAACTATGGCCAGTGGGTGCAATTTATCAAAAAGTGCTGTTAATAAAATTCTCAAGAGACACGGATACCATGACTATAAATACCAAGCCGTGCAAGTGTGTTCAATCGGAGGAACAAACATTTTTATGCCACAGAAAATCCTCACTTAATGCATGAAGTTAGACATCAATATCGTTTTTCTTTGAACATATGGTGCGGTTTGTTGAATAAGAAATTACTGGGACCCTATTTTATTGACGGCAACCTAACCGGAGCAAAATATGTAGAAATTATAGAAGAAATGTTGGATGATCTTCCTATACAGTATCGTAATAGTCCATGGTTCCAACAAGACGGATGTGGTCCACACAACTCAAGAATAGTCACAGACTATCTAAATCGAACTTTTCCCGATTCATGGATTGGAACAAGAGGTCCAGTAGCATGGCCTGCCAGATTCCGGATTTGAATCCGCTGGATTTTTATTTGTGGGGATATCTCAAAAATAAAATTTATGATACTCTAACCCGACCATAGAGATTCTTCAGAAGATTGAGAATGTTTTGGGAAGGTATTCAAGGAGACGAAATAAGCAAATGTATAAGAAGTATGGGTTCCAGAACGCAAAGTGCATTTTACAAAATGGTGGACATTTCGAACACTTACTTCATTAATGTTCATCATTTACTTTCGAATAATCATTTGATTTTTCTTTCATTAAATGATAGTTTCGTTTAATTATTATGAATTAGGTATTTCACCTCTTGAAATTTGTTAATAATTATTACTTGTTTCTTGCTTTGATTCTGTTACGTTCCATTCAGTTGAAGATGAGTTAGTTGATTTTCTTATCGAAATGTATTGCATGTTGTTAATTAAACTAAAGGTACCTAAATGTAATACAGATCCGACCCAAAGAAATTTGGATAAGGGTCAAAATCACCTGAAAATCAACTTTGAATGACATTGTATGATATATCGTTGAATTCAGCGTTAAAAGTTATTTCGAAAAGTGTCATAAAATATGCAGGTCCGTATTGAAAAAAATGAGGTTGAGGGTGGCCCAGAGCGTGCGAAACGTTGGATACAAAATCTGATTATGTCAAATTGAGGATAATTTACTGTCGTATAAAAAACTCCTGTGACATTTTTTGATAATATTCGAAATAAAGTGGGAAAAAAAGAAAAATCAAAATGACAGAATTTACTTTTCTTATGATATCTCAATAACCGGCCCTGGTAATCTCGATTTGTTTGAACTGCTCGACAATGCTTCTATCAATGCAACTTTTTCTCCATTTGACCGACCTTCTAACTCTTATGGTTCAAAAGTTACCAATACAATCCCATTAAAAAAGTGGCCACTCTGTATATATATATATATATATATATATATATATATATATATATATATATAATATATATATAATTCATAATACATTGTCTAATGTCTCAAAAATGTTTTTTTTTGTGTCAGAGACATACTATGTTAATATATTGGAATATTTAGCGAATAATACTTACCAATACACATAATATTGAAGATAAATCCATTCTGAACGCTTTTTGAAACCAACTGATCAGGTAAACTATCAAATCCAACATGACCAGAGAGTGTTAGGTTCCTCATTTGTATTTCCACCTGCAAAAAATTACTTGATCAGTACTTTATTCTATCATTGTAGACTGATGTCATGATACTTCTACATGATTTACCAATGATTTTAAGATTATTTAACAAAACGAAGACAAATAACGAGAATAGATGAGGTTATATGGTCGCAAATAGTTGCCAACGACATACTTTTTTTCTGTTTTAGGGACTAATCTTAAGCTATTTATTCATCGTATACCTTAATATGAACGAGCTTAAATGAAATCTAGCAAAACTAAAGCTATCACCTTGATATCTTAGAAATAGATTTCAAGTAAGTTGGTTTTATATTCAATATCAATTTAACATTTAATTCTCATTTTTAATATATAAACAAGAACAGTTCAAAAATAAATAATATACTTTTTTTAGCAAGATTGCCTTGTGTTTTTCTGCTCAGACTAAAATTACTGTTTATAACACCAATATATAACCCCATTTCAATTATTGTGTTAGCATTATTTATAATATTGAAATGCAATCGATACACTATTATAACTCTAATGCTTGGAACTTTACAATGGAAGTCTGTTGAGAATAAACTCAATTTTATTAGTACGATTTTTATGTTCAAAATATTAAGGTATCTCTATATGTCCACATATCAGCCAAAAGTTTCGGCCGCAACGTACAGTAAAATCCAATGCTTATAGATAGATAGATTTTATTAACAACGTTACACATTTTTACAAGTGTTTGTAGTAGGTCAGATAATTGTTAAAATTATAGAAATTATAAAACACCAGTACCTATATAAAATAATAAAACATTGTTACTGACACAGAGGTACTTAGATTCACTAAATCAAGGACACACATAAGTTAGAACATTAAAACAATCATAAATTAAATCATTAAAACAATCACTCAAGTGTAAGAGAACATAATAAAATCATATAGCTAAGTGTGGCGAGAAAAGAAATGGGGAGGCAAATGGAGTTTCCAAATATTCCTCTATAGAGTAGAAGCAGAGGTATAATAGGTATTCTTTCTGTGGATTTGAATGTGTGAGACTGGAGGGTTTTCCAATTTTCAGGTAGGATGTTATAGAGTCTAATATCCAGAGAGTTTTTGAACGATTTTGTCAAACGAAATCTGGGTGTTCTTATCAGGTTAGCAGATCTTGTCGAGTAATTATGTACATCAGATTGCATGGTGAAATTTTTTATATTTCCATGGATTTCAAGTAGGGTACTATATATGTATAAGCAGGGCAGCGGCAAATTCCAAAACTGATGAAAATTGGGCGACAGTGTTCAATATAGCTTGCGTTAGCTATGATTCTGGTTACCTTCTTTTGTTTCTTGAAAATATTAGCTGCACCAGATGAATTTCCCCACAATATTACTCCATAACTAAGTTGTGAGTGGAAAAGTGAAAAGTAAACAGTCTTCAGTGTGGTGATGCTGGCTATATGTTTTAATTGACGAATGAGGAATATTGTGCCGGCCAATTTTCTATTGAGGAGGTCAGTATGGTAATGCCACGTCACAAGGTCACAAAGCGTCAAAGTTGTATGTTTTCCTTGTTCTAGGCGTTCGATTATGTCTCCCAGAACTTTCAATAATGCCATGATTGTTGATCGTTTTTTTCTAAAGCCATACTGTGAATCATTCAAGAAGTTGTTATTTTCAAAGTATTTGGATGATGCTTATATGAGCTTGTACACTCTGAATCACACCTCATACATGGATAGCAACACCGCACATTTAGCGTGTATCTCCATCCTTCCAAGCCGATTGGTATTGATGCTTCCATTTCACATTTTCGGAGTCTACCACGCCCACATCAGTTCGCTGCGGCGTAAACTGTTGTCAATTCGTCACAGTTGGTCATGCTTTCGTTCTATGTCCAGTGAAATTAATATTTTTCATCAGTCGATATCTTCAAAACAAAACGGTCAGAAATTACCATTATTTTTTAAGTTAATCTCGCAATAGTACTGCATACACGAGTGTTTTTTTTTAACAAATCTTAAGATCTGTCCTATCCGTTCACGTGTTAGTTATAGGCATCGCGTACAAAAAGACCAATTTTTAATTGCAAATATCAGACAAACTGGACAGTGGATCAATTTAAAAATTTGTGTCGGTTCATGGAGGTTATGTTCACACTATTGTAAAATTTGATGTGATTTCTAAGATTTGACCAAAACTACAGAAATACCTTAAACGGTCCTCAGCCAGATTATTTGAAGGAATTTATTACCAACAGAGAGGATGAGTACACTTTACTCGTCTTTTAATAATGATACCTTTATTGCGTACGATCAACAGAGGACACAGCAAACGTCAGGGTTTACAATAGTAGTGGTAGTATATAAAAATAACACTAAAAACCATAAGGATATATATCCATACACAGTTATAAAATACACATGTAGTGAAGTTAAGTACTCATACATTAAATAAGATGTTTTAAAATTAAATGTTACTGCTTGACGTTTCACCTATATAACTATCACCACACGAACAAGGTATGTTGTAAACACAGTTTTTGGTACTTTCTTCTGCGTTTTTTGGTTTTGTTTGTGTTAGTATAGATCTCAGTGTGTTTGTTGTTCTAAATAATGTTCTCACATCATACCTATGTCCAATTCGTTTGATCTTTTCAGATAATCCATGTGCATAAGGTATTATGTTGGTTTTGAAATGTGTAGGTGGTGGGAGTACTCCTGTTGGTTGTGTTAATTGGTTGTTTGATGGATTTTTGTTTTCAATGTCAGTGATTGTTTTTTCCACAAACTGATCCGGATATGCATTTACCTTGAGAACAGATTTTATGAGGTTTATTTCTTCCTGTAGATTCTGGTTGGAATTGCAAACTGTTTGGGCTCGATTATAGAGACATTTAACTATGCCTTTTTTCACACTGGCATGATGGTTTGAGTTGTAGTGTAGATATCGATTGGTATGTGTCTTCTTTCTGTGTACAGATGTTTCCATTCGGGATGATGATTTTTGTATCATGACATCTAAAAACGGGAGTTGGTTGTTTTGTTCTGATTTTAACGTGAATTCGATCGTCGGTTCTTGACCGTTTATATGATCCAAGAAAATGTTTAATTCTTCTTCACTTCGATTCCAGATAGCAAAAACATCATACACGTATCTTCACCATATTTTTGGACCATTGTGGAATGTTTCAACGAAGGATTCTTCAAAGTATTCCATGAATATGTTACTTAAAATGGGTGACAAAGGAGAACCCATCGCCATACCAAACTCTTGTTGAAAAAATTCGTTCTTGAATTGGAAATATGTTTTTTCTGTGCATAGTTTGAGTAATTCTATGATGGCACTGACATCCAGTTTTGTTCTTGTCTTCAGTGATTTGTCATTTTCTAATCTTTCTTTCACGATTTCTAGAGTTTTATCAATAGGGACATTAGTAAACAAACTTTCGACATCAAAACTTACTAGAAGATCTCCATCTTGAATTTGTAATTCATTCAATTTCTCCAGAGGGGTATTCCTTATAAAACTATTTCCATTTCCATATAAACAAATTTCACAAATTATTGGAAGAGAAACAAATACACCCACAACACATATCAAACAACAAAATTTCTGAAAAAACTGTAATCAATTTGTTATAAAAAAACTTAGACATACACGAAAAACTTGTGTTGGCAAAGGGACTGAACTTCGCAGTTGCACCCAAAACAAAATAAAGTCGTGAAATAAAGTGCTCCGTTTTTACCTATGAAATGTTGGTGTAATACCTCGTTAAATCCGCGAAGTTTTACATCTTTCTGCTCATTAAGAACGGCTCTATCTGCTGATCTAATTTTTGCGAGTAGTGTTTGTCCTGTTTTGGTGCAAATTTGATAAATTCCTGCAAGCTAAATCAAATAACCAGCCATTCAAAACCGATAAGAAATAAAAAAGTGATGGCAAAAACCAATCTAGCAAAAAGCTTGATGTGATAAAACAGCCCATGACATTAGGATCTTCACTTAGGAGTGGCTATTTTACCACCAGCAAGCAGTGACTAACCAACCACCAGGACAAGTTTTCTCGCCTATTGTAACTGTCAATCCCACAATGCAGACTTGCTTAAAGTGCAATTTGTCAATAGCTGAAAACAAGGACTCAATGTTGCGATGGTTGCCACAGAATCCTTCACAAAAGCTGCTCAGACCTCAGTGCCTCCGAAATCAAAGTCATTGACCTCAAGGGCAAGCGTCTCCTAAAATTCTACTGTGACAACTGCCAATCTGGTCTCCTCCAAATTCCGATTCTACTAAAAGCTGTTGAAGACATAACATCTCAGCTTACTTCCTTAAAAACAAGAGTAGAAAACCAACATCATTCAACCGATACCAAGAAACCCGAATCCGAAGAAATATTCGCAGAATTATTAGATCGTGAAAAACGGTCACAAAACATCATGGTTTTCAACCTAGCCGAAAATGGAAATGACATAGAGGATGTAAAAAATTTAATCCAAAAAGCTTATGCAGGCCCATGCTCTGCTAAACATGTTATGCGCTTGGGTAAAGCTAACAAAAATGGTTGCCGATCTCTCAGGGTGGAATTTGCTAGTAAAGACGAAGCCCTCCAAGTGTTGAAAGGAAAATCTAAGTTAAAAGGTAGCAATGTCTTCATCAACCCTGACTATACTAGAAGACAGCAGGAACTGAACAAATCTGCTCAACAACAGCTAACACAGAGGCGTTCCAATGGCGAAGTCGCTCACATACAATATATAAAAGGTATTCCTCAAGTAGTTACAAAAAACTAGATAGGCAAAATCCACCGATATCCAACTCTAACGAAAAACTATCTATTATCAAAATGTACGTGGCCTACGAACAAAGCTGGCAGAACTTCTAATAAACGTGACGTCTTGTCAGCATGACATCATTGTACTGAGTGAAACATGGTTGACCCCAAATATATCGGATGCAGAACTGAACATGTTTAATTATTCCATCTACAGAAAAGACAGGACACAAGAAACAAGCATTCATGCTAGGGGAGGTGGAGTCCTCATTGCAGTTACCAAGGACATTAAGTCCAAAGTTATACAGTCCTCTCCATTCTACGAATTCTTATTTGTACTAGCTGGCCAAGACATCAATCCGGTAATACTTGCTGCAGCCTACTTTCCCCCCAAGTCACCGGTTGCTGCTTATGTTGCTTTCAATGAAGAAGTAGATCGCATTTGTGAGGAATTTCCTACCGCTCACTTATGTATTCTCGGAGACTTTAACCTACCGCATAGCGCCTGGTCTGTGAATAATCTTAGTTCTACAGCAATACCTCTATTTAACTCATCTTTAGCTGAATCTGAATCGTTAGACATACTGTCTAATATGTGTGCATTCCATAATTTATTCCAATCCAATCATGTCACTAATCATGTTAACTCAATTCTTGACCTAATCTTCTTGCAAACTCTGGGCAGTCTTGTTGAAAAAGCTGACTTCAATATTGTACAACCTGATCTATACCACCCACCCTTAACCTTTACCATTGACATAACCAAAAGCACCGATCAGGGCTTAATACCTCAAGGCTTCTACAGAGACTTTAAAAATGCTGATTACAATTCGATTGTGCTGTTTATGTCAGCGGTAAACTGGGATTTACTATTGGTCGATCAACCTCTCGACACCATGATTGAGATTCTTTATAATATTCTCTATCAAGTTATAGATTTGTATGTACCATTGAAAAAGTATAGTAATTGTACATTTCCTATATGGTATTCAAAAGAATTGAAAAATTGCGTAATATCAAAAAAAAAGCACATATAAAATTTAAAGCAACCAAGTCACCACAAGACTTTCAGGAGTTCGCAAGACTAAGATCAATATGTAAACGATTATCAAAGGAATCCTACCAAAACTATATATCAACAACTGAATCCTCAATACCTCAGAATATGAAAAGTTTCTGAACTATGTTAATGCCAAAAGAAAAACCTCCAACTTTCCCAGCGAGTTATCATTCAACGGAACAACAAGCTCACAAGGTATTGAAATAGTAAACCTATTTGCTGACTTCTTTTCTTCAGTTTATACCAACAACACTTGTGATATCTCTAGAATACCTTTTCAATATAACAACTTAAACATTCCCCTCTATAACATCAAAATATCTGACATCTATACCAAACTCTCCAATTTAGACACCAATAAAGGTCCTGGACCCGATGGAATACCTCCATCTCTTTTAAAAACGTGTAGTTTTTTACTAGCACGGCCCTTATATCACATCTTTAACTTATCGCTGACCCTTGGGATCTTTCCTTCTGTATGGAAAACAAGTTACGTCACACCTATATTTAAATCTGGCAATAAATCAGATGTATCGAACTACAGAGGCATCAGTATTTTGAGTACTATACCAAAATTTAAAAACCAAACCCTGTTTGAAAATCTAATCCATGCGACTTCCTAACACCTCTGGTCGACAGTCTGTTGATTGACCAGTTTGGTTTCTAGGGCTTTAGTTCACAAACTGAAGATGTTCGGTATTGAGGGAAGCCTCCTAGCTTGGATTGAAAGCTATCTTGAGAACCGACGTCAGACTGTTCGTATAGCCAATTATAAATCTTATGATATCAACGTTACCTCCGGGGTACCCCAAGGCTCTCACATGGGTCCTTTACTGTTCAACGTATTTGTAAACGATATCAAGTCCTGTTTCCACCACGCTAACTTTCAGTTGTTCGCTGACGATCTGAAATTGTATTCCAAGATAACATCCAAACTGGACTGTATGTTGCTACAGTCTGATGTACAAAACTTAACTAACTGGTGTGAGCTAAATGACATGGAATTGAATCCTAATAAATGCCATGTTACAGTCTTCCACAGATCTCATGCTACGACTCAGTTTCAATACAGCATCAATGGTGTTAATCTAAATGTCTGTGAACACGTGAAAGATCTAGGTGTTACTTTTGATCCACATCTGACCTTTACCACACATATATCAAATATGATCACTAAGTCGCTCAACTTTTAGGCTTTGTGAAAAGGATCACTCAAGACTTCATAACACCCACACTCTTAAGCTACTATATTGTTCCTTAATAAGAACTCATTTAGAATATGCCTCAAGTATTTGGTCACCTTATTACCAAAATTATATAACTAAAATAGAAGCAGTAGAACATAAATTCTTGGCCTATATAGCTTTTAAACAAGGGATCAGTACATCAAACATTGACTATGTAAATCTGCGATCCGAGTTGAATCTGATGTCAGTTACAACCAGACGCAAGCAGAAAGATCTGAAAATACTGTACGACATCTTAAATTCGTTTATACCATGCCCCCAACTACTCAATAAAATCGGTATCCATGTCCCACCTAGGATCACTCGCTCAACTATTACCTTCAATATACCTTTTAGCAGGACCAATTACGGGCAACACACATTCATTTCGAGATCCAGCAGCCTAGCAAACCAGCATAACCATTCCCTTGATTTCTTTGATACTCGTAGTGCATTTATATCTCAATTGACAGATCTTATTGTTTGAATATTCATCTGTTTCTGCCTACCTTGGTCAGAAATGTTTTTGTTTTTGTCTTATTTTTTTTTTTTTTAGTAATAGTATCTTAGCATTAGTATTAGTGTTAGTATTAAGGATTTATATTTACTTTGTTAATCTGCATATGTAATCAACCGAATTGGGGATTTCCCCGTTTATAAATAAATAAATAAAATGGATACAACGGAAATGACCTGCCTGAAGCAACAGCCCAACTTTACCACCTGAAATAGTAGGTGATTACAGATCTGACTGCAAAAACGCACTAACCTTATCATCCTAGAAGTAATTTAAACAAATACGAAAGAGATGCATTGAGATCTCTTCGATCAGACAATCAGATCAAAATACTTCCAGCTGATAAAGGTAACGCCACAGTCATCATGAACACTACTGATTATGAGAACACACTAACATAAATGATCTCAAACACCACATATCACACACTCAATCAAGACACTACCATATCAGTAAACAAAGTATACAAAAAACTAAACAAAAATCCAACCCCATCAATCGAAAGCAAAATATACCGAACTTTAACTAAACACAAAAGCATACTCAGGAAAACAGAACGCAGAGACCTAGTATCACACCACAGCAAACCCCCACACATTGCTAAAATGGAATAATTTTACCAGCATAACTTCAATGTTTCCAATTTAAATTAAATCGAGATGATTTCCCTCTAATTCAGTACTTAGATAAGATCTCATTGACAAAGCTTGATCCATTACCTATACTATTTAATATAAGACAATAATGAACCTGTTATTAAAACATATAAACATGATTTCTGAAATATCAGTCCCCTATATAGCTAATATTCATCAAAATGGTCAATGATCCTAGGTGTAAATTTAATATATAAAATTCTCGTGAAACGGTGTTTGTAATTAAACTCCTCTGAAATGACTCGACCGATTCTCATGAAATTTTGTGTGCATATCGGTTAGGTCTGCGAATCGGACATCTATTTTTCATCCCCCTAAATGTTAAGGGTGGTCCACCTCTTAATTTTTGTTTTATTTTTTAGATAAAATTTGTTGTTTTTATTTTTTTATGATACAGCATTAAAAAATACATACAACCCTAAATTTTCACCCTTCTACGATCAACCTCTATTTTTTCGCGATTTTTTTTTTATCCACAGATCCGCAATAGGGTTGCAAGATGGCAATCAAATATAATAATTGTAGTACGATAAATTGAGAACGGGATAACGGGATAAAGAAAAAGCGGGATAACAGGAAAACGGGAATAACGGGATAACGAAAAACGGGGATAAGGGGATAAGGGGAAAACGGGAAACGAGATAATGAAAATTTGGGATAACAGGAAAACGGGATAACGGGAATAACGGGATAACGAAAAAACGGGATACAAGAAAGGGGATAACGGGATAAAGAAAAAAGGGATAACAGGAAAATGGGGATAACGGGAATAACGGGATAACAAAAAAAACGGGATAATGGGATGACAGGATAAGGGGATAACGGGAAAACGGGATAAAGAAAAAACGGGATAACAGAAAAACGGGATAACAGGAAAACGGGACAACAGGAAGCGGAAGGATATTCTTCCCATTCATATCTATAATTCTGGACTCGGATGTCACGCAGGTAGCTATAGCTGCCTCCTTGGTGACGTTGGTTGTTGCCCTGGAATGCAGGGTCTGCTAACTGAAACCACAAATGTGCGGCAGGCTTCTGTTTGTTGACTCCATTGATTTGTTGTTTTCTACCAAGTGTTGTTCATCCTTGCACTTCTTCACCGTACTGATAAGGGCCGAGAGCCCGAAACACGTGTCTACCGTCAACACTTCTCTTTGAGGGCTATGTCCTTTAAATGTCTTCTGTTTTATTTATATATATATTTAGATTTACTTTTACAGACTAAGTAATATAATGATTAATAAAGCAACTGCAATGTTTGAGTACGAACAAAACTGTTACAAAAAACAAATAGCAGTTAACTATGAGACTTTTTGAAATGAATGACATTGTGATTGCTCGATAGATGACGCGGGGGGGGGCACATCAACTTGAAAATTTCAAATAGCATGGGGGGTCAAGTGGCACATTGCTGAAAAGATAATTCAATTCTCTTTTCAAACATCCTATTTATTTTTAATTTCGTTCAAACGTTTTTTCACAATAGGCATTTGAAATGCTAAATATAAGTGCGGATCTGAATGGTACCTTTACCTCAATAACTTTTGAACGATTTGATGTGAAACAATGAGACATGAAATTTATTCAATGGTATTACCAATCCAAAAATCCAAAAATATTTATTTCTATCACAGTATCTGATACATTAAAAACTTAACTACTATGTACAATTTAAAATCAAATCTACAATCTCTTCCTGGATCCTTTTCCCGGGTAGGAGGGGGGGAGAGGGGAAGGGATTTGAGCTCTTAGTTGGGGGAATAGTTGACTGTTTTCTTGCCCTCCCTGGGGAGCGAAGAGACAGCCCCTGCTGCTGTTGGCAGGTGAGCAATTCTTCTAGAACATACTAGCTCGCTTCTTTTTGACTGATCATCGTTATAGGCGCCTACTGCTTAAAGCTTATGCACCTTTTTCCTATTTTACTTAGTACGATATTTCTTACGTGGTTATGTTCTTTCTTATATTCGTATAATTCGTTACATTACATTCTGGGAAAAATTGCAAAAAACCCAGTTTTAATAGTTACGTTCTCACACCCTTATTATCTTACGATTTACAATATTTCCTTATAGTTTGTTGTTTCCTTTTACCTATTTTCCCGGTCCCTTGGTTGTTCTGGCTCCTATATCTCATTATAGGATTTAGGGCATCGAAGATTACCCCATGCTTTCGTCTCTGATTGGCCCTGACGTTGGTCATTTCCGCCGTGAGCGGACTTCCAGAGATATGGTATCTAAAAAATTTATCAGAAATTCTGGAAATATAGTCCGTCAGTTTTTCAACTTTAGCCAGCCTGCGAAGGTCGTCCAACCGGATATACCTAATACTATTTGTAGCTATACGAAGTGCTTTGTTCTGCAGTCTCTCAAGTCTCAGTATTTGAGTTTTTGACAGACTGCAGAATATTGGACAGGCGTATATCATCGCCGGTCTAATTATTTGTTTATAAATTCGTGTTTTGTTATCTAGCGATAGGCTGGAATTGCGTGCAATGAGGGCTCCCAATTGCGGCTCCCCCCCTCTGCAATGCCAGCGCTATATGTTTGTGCAGATTCATACGCGAGTCCAATTGCACTCCCAGGTATCTCACTGAGGGCTTCTCAATCACTCTGTTGTTTTCAATCTTTAACTTCCCAAGGATCTTCACGTTGGTTCGTTTCCTTGTGAAATTAATGACCTCCGTCTTATTGGGATTCAACTTGATCTTGTTCTTCCCCATATACGGTATAACCAACCGATCCAGATGAATCTGGAGCTGTCTGGCAGCCACTTCGCTATGAAACGAGTGGGCGTAGATCGCGGTGTCATCCGCGAACATAGCCGTGCTCGTTTGAGCGAAGGTCGGAAAGTCGTGCGTATACAACGAATACAAGATCGGTGATAGCGAAGACCCTTGTGGGACCCCCGCACCGATTGCATGTTCCGGCGAGCTAGTTCCGTTAACATTAACTCTGAAAGTCCGCCCAGTTAGGTATGATTCGAGAATTTTAATGAGGTAGAAAGGCATGCGTGCCTCCGACATTTTAGTAATTAACCCCCCTGTCCAGACGGTATCGAAAGCTTTTTGCGTATCCAGCAAGACCATAACCGTGTTGCGGTCTCTGTGGAAGGCTTCCTTTACCCCGTGAACAACTCGGGCTACTTGCGAGGTCGTTGAATGATCTCTCCTGAACCCGAATTGCTCAGCCGGGATAACTCTCCGTTCCTCCTCGAATTCCGCAACACGATTCAAGAGGACCTTGTCGACCACTTTGGCCACTACACTGAGAAGCGAGATGGGCCTGTAGCTATCTATATTGTGCTTTCCCTTTCCGGGCTTCAGAAGCGGAATAACTTCAGCTTTCTTTAGGCAGTCTGGGTAGCGTTGCCACTTTATGATAGCATTTATTATGTAGATTAGTTGGACCAGCGATTTTCTCGGCAGGTTCTTGAGAAGAATGGCGTCCAGTTTATCCATGCCTGGCGCTTTATTGCGCGGCAGGCTCTTAATGACCCTCAGAACTTTTTCGTAGTTGGTTAGAACTTTCTGAAGTTCTGAGGGTGTCATTCTCATTGGAGGCGTGTTCTTGATGTTTCTGGCCACGTTTGAAATCCTAACATGGTCAGCCGTTGAATCCGGTTCTATTTCGTGAACCCTGCTGAAGTATTCCCCGAAGAAATCAGCTTTATCCTGTGGTTCCGCCACCAACCGCTCGGGGCCACTCACTATGGCTGGGACAGGCTCTCTTTTCCTTTGAAAAACCTTTGTCATGTTCCATAGTGAGTGATCCCTCACGTTGAGGTTCTCAAGCTTACGACTCCGAACATCATTGGTGTTGGCTTCCAACATTGCCGTTATTTCGGCCACAAGCCTCATGAAGTGTTCTTTATTCTGAGGGTTTCTGGTGGTCTGCCATTTTTTCCTCTCCCTATTCTTCAACTTAATTAGTTCTTTTATATTATTTGGAATCGCAAACTTGCTTCCCCTCACGACTATTTTCCTGGCTGTTTTGTCTCGTGCTATCTGCATTGTTTTGATGAACTTTTTTGTTTCATATTCCAGATCTTCTCCGGTTATGTTCGAATTGATGAACGTTATTCGGTTCATAATGCGTCTAAACTCCTTCCATGGTATTACCGGTTCTACTTTTCGAGAGAAGATACATTACAATTACTCGACAGAGGGCGCTGGGGGCACATCAACTTGAAAATTTCGAAAGGCATAGAGTTCGATTTGCATATTGTGGAAAAGGTAATTCAATTTTTCGTTCAACTATGGTTGTTCTATGGAATCAAAATTGCGAGTGCGGCTTTTTATAGCCTCCCCCCCTTCACCCCTCACTTTTGAATGCTTCGACATAGAATAACGGGTCCAAAATTATTTTGAATGATATCACCGAAATAGAAGACATTGTGATTGCTCGATAGATGGCGCAGGGGTGCACATTAACTTGAAAATTTCAAATAACATGGGAGGTCAAGTGGCACATCGTTGAGAAGATAATTCAATTCTTTTTTCAACCATTCTGGTTTTTTTTAATTTCGTTCAAATATTTTTTCACAATATGCATTTGAAATTTTGTTATAATTGACATTTCAAATGCATATTGTGAAAAAATGTATTGATGAAATAAAAAAAAACTAGATTGTTGAAAAGCGAATCGAGTTATCTTTTCAGCGATGTGCCACTTGACCCCCCATGCTATTTGAATGTGTCCCCCCCCCGCACCATCTATCGGGCACTCACAATGTCTTTCATTTCAAAAAGTAGTATCGGTGATTTCATTCAATACTTTTTTTTTTCATTGTTCTACGTAGAACGGTTCAAAAGTTAACAGGGGGGGGGGGGGATATAAAAAGACGCACTGTATAGTAAATATTGTAAGGTAAAAGTTAGTTAAAATTATGTAGAATATAAAAATAAAAACCTACAATTATAGTTGAGTGTTTAAATAAATTGATCATCTATATATTCTTGCAGATCATAATAGGGCTTTTGCATTCTGAAAGAAATATGATTCTCCGTTTTCTTTATTTCAATAGGCAAATAGTTATAGAGTCTAATACCATTATAAATGATGGAGTCCTTTGTCATTGTTGATGTCGGTATTGGTAGTTTTAGGTACCGATAAAAATTTTGGCGTGTATCATAATAGGTAGAAGCTATCTCGTTCTTATTCTTTTGAATGAGACAAACGGTTTGAAGAATGTGAATTGAAACTAATGTTAATATTTTATGTTTTATAAACAGGGGCTTGCAGGATTCTCTCGGTTTTGTCTTTGAAAAGTATATAATTGCACTTTTTTTGACAACGAAAATTATTTGGAAAAGTGTGTCTGCACATGATCCCCAGAATGCAATTCCGTATCTCAAGTGGGAATCGATGAGCGCAAAGTATGCTGTTCTGGTAGATGGTAGTCCAGTTCATTTGAAATAATTCTCATTGCATAGCATCCAGAGTTTAGCTTTTTACTAAACCTTTTGATATGTTCGTCAAATTTTAATTTATCATCAATTTGTAATCCCAATAATTTTGAGGTCATCGTGTTTTCCACGATATTGTTACCAAGCTGGAGTTGTGGTAGAGTGCACCAGAATGATATGATATTGTTTTTTTTACATTAAAACATAACAGATTGGGGTCACACCAGTCTTTGATTTTGGCTATGTCATTGGAGATTGACTCGTAAAGGCATCGACAATCTTATTGTGCCACAGTATTGCAGTATCATCTGCAAAAAGCGTGATATCTCCCTTTATCTTAGTTTTTGCCATATCATTTATGTACAGCAGGAAGAGTACTGGGCCGAGCACAGATCCCTGGGGTAGTACACCACATGATATTTGACCTCTATGACTTAATCCATTCCAAACTTTTATCTCGGAAGCCATAGTGTTTCAGTTTGTCAAGCAGTATTCTGTGATTTACGAAACCAAATGTTTTCCACAAGTCACAGAATACCGCCGCTGTAGCTTCTTCGGCATTTAAGTGCAGCTATTATACATGATGGAGTAAATGGCATCATTGGTGTTTCTGTTGGTTTGAAATTCACACTGGAGTTCTAAAAGTATATTGTGGGTTTCTAAAAGGGTCAGAATTCTTTTTTTTTAACAAGTTTTTCAATTATCTTGGCTGGTGTTGGTATCAGTGAGATTGGTCTGAGATTTGTTGGGTCATCCATATCCCCCCTTTGTGTATTGGCATCACAATAGCAATGTTTAGGAATGAGGGAAAGTTCCGGTTTCAAATGATCTATTGATGAGTTCGACTAATATTTGGAGAACCTCATCTGGGAGGTTTACAAAGATTGTTATACACATTTCTGGGTAACTCAGTGGATCGTTCCTTGGATTAATTCCCTGTGTTAAATGTTTGGAAATATCACAGAAGTAGTTGTTTATATCGTCTGGGCTCAATGAAATCTCCATAATCCTCTTGCTGCCTATTCCTCTGAGATCGTCAATAATAGACCAACTTTCTTTTTATTCTTCGCCATTTCCAGCCTCTTTTTATAGAAACCCTCTTTTGCTATTTTAATGATGTTTCTGTATATATATATATATATTTCGTAAACTTTCTGATGCTAAGTAATGTACGTAAGTTTTTTGCAGATGTTTTGATCCCTTGCGTTAGCCACTGCTGCTTTTTTTTTCTTTTTGATTTAGTACAGGGAATGCCTGATTATATATACTTACAAGTTTATTGTTAAATAGGTTAAAAGAGTCTTTGGTGTCTAGAAAAGCTTGCGAATTGTACTGGGAGCATAAATATTGTGATTAAAAAAAATGCACAGTAAATTCTCCTGTATCTACTTTTTTTTCTTTTTGACACATTGGTCTCAGCTTGATTTCAGTTGATGAAGGGATGTGAGCAACTTCCACAAGTTGATCGATTTGAAATTCGGTATCCTGTTACTTCAATGATATTGCAAGAACACAGTAACCTGGATTTGATGCTGCAGCATCACCTAGAATCTGCAGGATACCCAACTCCTCACCAACTTACAGCAGAAGTATCGTGTTTGGGCTCATTGAAATGGCCTCAATGAATAGGTTATAGATAGATGGTGATCAGGGTCTGACGATGGTGCAGGAAAGAGAAATGACGATAAATTGGTGATGGATTCTCAGATACTTTCACTCGTTCAATCATTATGAAATTTTGGTATAAGATGTAGTGTAAACCGAATGAAAGAATGCATTGCCAAAATCTTGCAACTGTAATAATATTTATAAAAATTAAACCATTGCAGTTTTCAGCGAGGCAAGATCTCCTGTCGCATTTTCGTGTTTCATATCGGAAAGTATTTGTGTGAATGTGGGGATAGTGTGTCGATCGTAGCGTGTCTACTAGTAATATATAAAATTCAAAAAACATGAAATAAAACTAAAGTTCAAAAACCCCCGATACAAAAAACCTCGAAAAAGTAAAAAAATTATATATTAAAGTTTAATATAAGTAGTAATATTGATGTCCTTGAAGCTACACCAGCATTTGTGGCACACTCCAAAAAAAACTAGTTCAGAATTTTGTACACATTTGTTACAAATTTGCATCCCAAACCAAACATTTTTTACAGTTCCCGTTTTCCAGGAAAAGGGCGTGGGCTAGCTTTTGATTCAAGCTGCACCACATACTCTGTATTTTTGAAATAGAGATCGGAGGGGTGCCAGAATTTATTACACATTTATTACAGATCATTGACGTGTAGAAAATTCCAAAATGTTGATCCCCAAGGGGTTAAATACCACTGAATATTGAATAATCACAATTAAATATACATCAAAACGTGGATGGTAACAAAATTTTTCACACATCTATTACAAACAATTGACGTTATGAAAATTGCATAATGATGGTTCCCCAGGGGGTTAAACATCCCGAAACATCTCAAAATTCCTGTTACATATATGTGTTACGACGTAGACTCGGTGGCGGAATTTTCCACGGACTAATATCAATCAATCAAAACTGTGCTTTATTGTCCAAGAACTATTCCTTATTCCACTAGGATATAAAGAACGGTGTCTGGTAAATTTTCATATATGTTAATGGAAATTTCATATACACCAGCCGATAAAAATATTTATCGAGTTACTGTTTTAAAAACAAAGATGTTGAGAGTCAGTCGTGACAAAAAAAACTAGTTTTTACTAGTGAAATCAATAACTGTTTTGATGTTTCTCATACCTACTACTTAACACAATATGGTTCAATGCTCTTTCGGTGCGTTACATCCACTGAAAATGTTCCAGTCTGAGGCAATCGATCTGAAGAGGTCCTAGGATTGTTTATATTTATTCATTGCAAAGTAATCGCAAAAAATTCACTGGAACCCCAGAAACGAATATCAGAGGAAATTTATTCAAATAAATACAGCATGCATATATTTTATTTTGGTTAAAGGATTGGGACTTTCAGAATTAGAATAATGAACGGGAGGTTTTAATAATACATCAATAACTCATTTTTATGGATAATGGAAATTTTAAAGGTTTTAAAAACAGTAACAGTTTTTTTAGTTTAAAATTTATTACAGTGTCCCACAAGCTTTTATCACTAGTATCTAGCTACGCATGGACTATGTTAATTGCAGAAATTAACATTTGAAGAGTGGGATGTGTTAATAAATTATTGAAAGGTATTATGCTAGAAATATGCAACATTCACAGTTTTTTTTTAGTTTTAAATTTATTACAGTAGCCCACAACCTTCTATCACATACTTCTAAGTGTGCATGGACTATTCCGACTATAAAAAAAAATTTTAAATTAAAAATGTAATTCCAGTTTTTTTTATTTAAAATTTATTAAGAATATAAAAGTTTTGTTCACTAGTTTTTAGGTGCGAGGGACTTTTTTTATTGCGAAAATTGAAAATTTGAAGAGTGGGCTGTTTTAACTATATATATATATATATATATATATATATATATAAACAGTATCAAATTATAGATAGCGACACCTATAATCTGTGTGGTGGAGCTTAGACCTGTCATCGTGGAATTTTGAAGATACGAGATTTCGTACAACATCAATAGGTCACCGACAGATGCCAGCATAGACCAACCCACGATACCAATAGTCGTACTCCTAGTGCGTTTTAGGGACTCAATACAAATAACGAGAATATGAGAAATCTGTTACGAATCCAAAGGAGATCACCATCCGTCTACAGCCTGTTTCATGGTTTCCCAATCATCAGGACGACTTGTGGTCTCTTTCAAATTGTATCAGATATCTAATGGTTATTACCAATCGATGCGATCGGAAATATGAACAGTATCAAATTATAGATAGCGACACCTATAATCTGTGTGGTGGAGCTTAGACCTGTCATCGTGGAATTTTGAAGATACGAGATTTGCATACAACATCAATAGGTCACCGACAGATGCAAGCATAGACCAACCCACGATACCAATAGTGCGTACTCCTAGTGCGTTTTAGGGACATAATACAAATAACGAGAATATGAGAAATCTGTTACGAATCAAAGGAGATCACCATCCGTCTACAGCCTGTTTCATGGTTTCCCAATCATCAGGACTGACTTGTGGTCTCTTTCAAATTCGTATCAGATATCTCTGTAGGTTAATACCAATCAGTACGTACGGAAATATGAACAGTATCAAATTATAGATAGCGACACCTATAATCTGTGTGGTGGAGCTTAGACCTGTCATCGTGGAATTTTGAAGATACGAGGATTTCGTACAACATCAATGGAGTCACCGACAGATGCCAGCATGGACCAACCCACGATACCAATAGTCATTACTCCTAGTGCGTTTTAGGGACGCAATACAAATAACGAGAATATGAGAAATCTGTTACGAAATCCAAAGGAGATCACCATCCGTCTACAGCCTGTTTCATGGTTTCCCAATCATCAGGACGGCTTGGTCTCTTTCAAATTCGTATCAGATATCTCATAGAGTTATTACCAATCGGTACGTACGGAAATATGAACAGTATCAAATTATAGATAGCGACACCTATAATCTGTGTGGTGGAGCTTAGACCTCATCATCGTGGAATTTTGAAGATACAGATTTCATTACAACATCAATGGAGTCACCGACAGATGCCAGCATAGACCAACCCACGATACCAATAGTCGTACTCTAGTGCGTTTAGGGACGATATACAAATAACGAGAATATGAAATCTGTTACGATCCAAGGAGATCAACATCCGTCTACAGCCTGTTCATGGTTTCCCATCATCAGGACGGCGCTGTGTCTCTTTCAAATTGAATTATCAGATATCTCATGGATTATATACAATCGGTACTACGAAATATGAACAGTATCAAATTATAGATAGCGACACCTATAATCTGTGTGGTGGGCTTAGACCTGATCATCGTGGAATTTTGAAGATACGAGATTTCAGTACAACATCAATAGGTCACCGACAGATGCCAGCATAGACCAACCCACGATACCAATAGTCGTACTCCTGGTGCGTTTTAGGGACGCAATACAGATAACGAGAATATGAGAAATCTGTTGCGAACCCAAAGGAATCACTCCGTCTACAGCTGTTTCATGGTCCCAATCATCAGGACGGCTTGGGTCTCTTTCAATTTCGTATCGATATCTCGTAGGTTATCACCAATCGGTACGTAGGGAATATGAACAGTATCAAATTATAGATGGACACCTATAATCTGTGTGGTGGAGCTTAGACCTCATCGTGGAATTTTGAAGATGCAGTTTCGTACAACATCAATGGGTCACCGACAGATGCCATAGCCCAAAGCCCACGATACCAATAGTCGTGCTCCTAGTGCGTTTAGGGACATGATACAAATAACGGAATTGGGGAAATCTGTTGCAAAACCCAAGGGATCACCATCCGTCTACAGTCTGTTTCATGGTTCCAATCATCAGGACGGCTTGGTCTTTCAAATTCGTATCAGATATCTCGTGAGTTATACCAATCGGTACGTACGGAATATGAACAGTATCAAATTATAGATGGCGACACCTATAATCTGTGTGGTGGGCTTAGACCTTTTCATCGGGGAAATTTTGAAGATACGAGGATTTCGTAAACATCAATGGGTCCCCTGAAGATGCCAGCATGACCACCCACGATACCAATGGGTCGTACTCCTAGTGCGTTTAGGGACGCAATACAAATAACGAGAATATAGAAATCTGTTACGAATCCAAAGGGAGATCACCATCCGTCTGGCCTGTTTCATGGTTTCTAATCATCAGGACGGCATGGTCTTTCAAATTCATCAGATATCTCGTAGGTTATTAACAATCGGTACGTGTATGAACAGTATCAATTTATAGATGGCGACCTCATAATCTGTGTGGTGGAGCTTAGACCTGTCATCGTGGAATTTTGAAGATGCGAGATTTCCAACATCAATGGGTCACCGACGATGCCAGCATAGACCAACCCACGTACCAATAGTCGTACTCCTGGGTGCGTTTTGGGGAACTACAAATAACGAGAATATGAAATCTGTTACGAATCCAGGAGTCACCATCCGTCTACAGCCTGTTTCTTGGATTCACAATCATCGGACGGCTTATGGCCTTCAAATTCGTATCAGATATCTCGTAGTTATACCAATCGGTACGTGCGGAAATATGAACGTATCAAATTATAGATAGCGACACCTATAATCTGTGGGTGGGCTTGGATATATCGCTATTATTTTGATACTGTCATATTTCGACACGACCGATGGTAATTAATAACCAGGATATCGATACGAATTTGAAAGGATCACAGCGTCTGATGATTGGGAACATGAAACAGGCTTGAGACGATGTGATCTTTGAGATTCGTAACAGATTTCTATTCTCGTTATTTTATTGCGTCCCTAAAACTGCACTAGGATACGACTATTGGTATCGTATGTCTATGCGGCATCTGTCGATGACTCCATTGATGTTGTGCGAAATCTCGTATCTTAACGATGACTAGTCTAGCTCCACCGCAAAATTATAGAATCGCTTATCTATAATTTATACTGTTCATTTTTCCGTACGTACCGATTGTATAACTGAGATATCTGATACGAATTTGAAAGAGACACAAGCCGTCCTGATGATGAGGAAACCATGAACAGGCTGTAACGGATGATCTCCTTTGAGATTCGTATTCAATTTCTCGTATTCTCGTTATTTATATTGCGCCCTAAAACACTAGGTACGACTATTGTATCTTATTTCTAATGCTGGCATCTGTCATTGACTATTGATGTTGTTAGAATCTCGTATTTCAAAATTCACGATGATTGAGTCTAGCTCCACCACGCGGATAAGGTGTCGCTATCTATATTTGATCTGTTCATATTTCCGTACATTCGATTGTAATAACCTACGAGATATCTGATGCGAATTTGAAAGAGACCAAGCGTCCATGATGGAAAATGAAACACGGCTTTAGACGGATGTGATCCCTTTGGATTCGTAACAATTTCTCGCTATTCTCGTTATTTATATTGCGTCCCTAAAACGCTAAGAGTACGACTATTGTCGTGGTTGTCATGCTGGCATCTGTACCTATTGATGTTGTACGAATCTCGTATCTTCAAAATTCCACGATGACGTGGTCTAAGCTCCACCACACAGATTATAGTGTCGTATCTATAATTTGATCTGTTCATATTTCCGTATTTCCAGTATAACCTACGAGATATCTGATACGAATTTGAAGAGACCCAAGCCGTCCTGATGATTGGGAAACCATGAAACAGGCTGTAGCGGATGGTGATCTCGCTGGATTAGTAACAGATTTCCATATTCTCGTTATTTGTATTCAGTCCTAAACGCACTGGGTACGACTATTGATGTGGGTTGGTCTATGCTTGATCTGTCGGTGACCTATTGATGTTTAAATCTCGTATCTTCAAAATTCCACGATGATTTGGTCTAACTCCACCACAGATTATAGGTGTATCTATAATTTGATACTGTTCTATTTCGTACGTACCGATTATAACTCAGGATATCTGATACGAATTTGAAGACCACAAGCGTCCTGATGATTGGGAAACCATGAACGGAGCTGTGAGCGGATGATGATCTCCTTTGATTCGTAACAGATTTCTCATATTCTCGTTATTGTATTGCGTCCTAAAACGCACTAGAGATGCGACTATTGGTTATCGTGGTACTATGCTGGCATCTGTCGGTGACCTATTGATGTTATCGAAATCTCGCATCTTCAAAATTCCACGATGACAGGTCTAAGCTCCACCACACAGATTATAGGTGCTATCTATAATTTGATACTGTTCATATTTCCGTGCATACCATGTAACACGAGATATCTGATACAATTTGAAAGAGACCACAAGTCAATCGATGATTGAAACCAGAACAGGCTGTAGACGGATGGTGATCTCCTTTGGATTCGTATTAGATTTCTCATATTCTCGTTATTTATATTGCGTCCTAAAAACGCACTAGAATCGACCATTATATGTGGACATCACTGCTGGCATCTCGTGACCTATTGTGTTGTCTGAAATCTATCTTCTTCCGATGTCGCTCCACGCAAACTAGTGTCGCTATCATAATTTGATACTTTCATATTTCCCTTTGATTGGTAATAACCTCCCGAAGGGTATCTCGGTACGAATTTGAAAGGGATACAAGCGTCCTGATGATTTTGGGGAAAACCCTGGAGACGGGGTGTAGGCGGATGGTGATCTCCTGGATTAAGTAACAGATTTCTCATATTCTCGTTATTTGTATTAGTCCCTAAAACGCACTAGGAGTACGACTATTGGTATCGTGGGTTGGTCTATGCTGGCATCTGTCGGTGACCTATTGATGTTTACTGAAATCTCAGATCTTCAAAATTCCACGATGACAGGTCTAAGCTCCACCACACAGATTATAGGTGTCGCTATCTATAATTTGATACTGTTCATATTTCCGCATCGACCGATTGGTAATAACCTACGAGATATCTGATACGAATTTGAAAGAGACCACAAGCCGTCCTGATGATTGGGAAACCATGAAACAGGCTGTAGACGGATGGTGATCTCCTTTGGATTCGTAACAGATTTCTCATATTCTCGTTATATATATATATATATATATATATATATATATATATAAATAAATAACCCTTTATCATATTTGATCACTGGGAACTCTCTAATAGTTTTTTGTTTTATGCAAGGGGTAATTTTTATTCGCTAACAGAACGTTTTTATACATGTATACATAAACTTATTTATTTATTTGTAATGTTGAATTGACTCGGCCGTTGCTGTAATTTAAGTCCTTGTCTAGTATTAATGTTAAGTTTTATAACTTATTTTTATTTTATCTTATTTTATATTGTATACATTTCAAATTACCTATTGTAGTTGTATCCTTAAGCTTTGTCAACGAGAATTGTATTCTTCCGATATTAAAGCATATTTTGATTGATTGATTGATTAATAAATTATTGAAAGGTAATACGACAGAAATATACGACATGCCCAGTTTTTTTTTGAGTTTTAAATTTATTACAGTAGGCCACAACCTTCTATCCATACTTCCAAGTGTGCATGGACTATTTTTACTATAAAAAATCAGAATTCGACGAGGGGGATGTATTAATAAATTTTTCAAAAGCATTATTACTCAAAAATATGACATTCAGTTTTTTTTGTTTTAAAATTTCTTACAGAATCCCACAAGTTCTGATTACTAGTCTGTAGGTGCGCAAGGACTGTTTTGATTGCAAAAACTTAAAATTTGAAGAGTGGGATGTGTTAATAAATTATTGAAAGGTATTAGACAGAAATATGCGACATGCCCAGTTTTGTTTTGAGTTTTAAATTTATTACAGTAGCCCACAACCTTCTATCACATACTTCTAAGTGTGCATGGACTATTTCGACTATAGAAATTCAGAATTCGCCGAGTGGGATGTATAAATAAACTTTTCAAAAGCATTATTACTGAAAAATGTGACATTCACAGTTTTCTTTAGTTTAAAATTTATTACAGAATATCAAAAGTTCTGATCACTAGTATGTAGGAGCGCAAAAATTTTTTTTTTGTTTAAATTTATTTCAGTAGCCCACAACCTTCTATCATACTTCTAAGTGTGCATAGACTATTTCAACTATAAAATTCAGAATTCGACGAGTGGGATGTATTAATAAATTTTTCTAAGGCATTATTACTCAAAAATGTGACATTCAGTTTTTTTTTTTATTTATCACAGAATCCAACAAGTTTTTATTACTAGCTTGTTGTTTTTTTTTTCAACGACGGACTGTCAACATCTTTGAGAGTTTTTTTAAACGGTAACTCGATAAATATTTGTACTAGCCCGTGGAAAATTCTGCCACTGAGTCTACGTCGTGACACATATATGTAACAGGAATTTTGAGATGTTTGGGGGTGTTTAACCCCCTGGGGATCCATCATGTTGCAATTTCCATAACGTCAATTGTTTGTAATAGATGTGTAAGAAGTTTTGTGAAAAATTATGTTACCGTCCACGTTTAGATGTATATTTAATAGTGTTTATTCAATATTTAGGGGTATTTAACCCCTTGAGGATCAACATTTTGAAAATTCTACACGTCAATGATCTGTAATAAATGTGTAAGAAATTCTGGCACTCGTCCGATCTCTATATATTGCATATTCAAAAAAAATACAGATTGGGTGGTGCAGCTTGAATTAAAAGCTAGCCCACGCACTTTTCCTGGAAAACAGGAAGTGTGAAAAAAATTTTGGTTTGGGACGCAAATTTGTAATAAATGTGTACAAATTCTGAACTAGTTTTTTTGGAATGTGCGTCGTCGCGCGCTGCATAAAAACCATAAGGTGTTGTTGACAAAGTAAAATCTATTACAAAATTGCACAAATAACCCCAAGCAGCATTATAGTGACGGAAACTGCAACTATGACTCGGTGGTTATCACGTAATCAACACTAAATCTACCACTATACAGTAAGAATAACTGAAATTTTATATGTGTATGGTTGTAGTCACGTAATTCCCATCTATGGTAGCCACTCCACAGTTTTATAACTTATTAGTGTCATTTGAGGTGTCTGAAACATTATGGTCACTGAGCAAATACTTTAATGGTTTTCAAACTTAAAAGTGGAAAATAACCGCTGCGGTAATCATCTGTACCACTTAAATATCACTTAGAAGTCACAGTCACTTTCAAGAGAGTATGATAGTTTCGGTGACGTTTTGGTAACTTCCATAAAACCTTCAATGTGGCAGGCACTTGATCGTGATATGTGGTGATGGTTGCCACGTTCTTGCTATCTCCATAAGTGATAACCACAGTTCGCATTTAATAAAAGTCACTACAAATTACAATAACCTTCAAAATTCATCATTCCGCGCGATGACGAAAGCTAACCTAAGTTTTTTCAAATTATTTTATTGTGGCTTACAAAAAGTTTGTTTAACCTGTTACGTGAAACATGAATTATTTTAATCAATATGAAATGGGTTATGCGTTTTCAATCGACAATTTTCCTTGATTTTGAAGTGACCGTGAATTGGTTCGTGAATGACAAAAACTAACCTAACTTTTCTCAAATTATTTTATTGTGGCTTACAAAAAGTTCGTCTTACCTATTAAGTGAAACGTGACTGATATTCATTCAAAATAAAATGGGTTATGCGTTTTCAATTTTTCTTGATTTTGTATAAAAAGGTTAATTTAAATAGATCGGATCTCTGACTTGTGCTCCTGCTTAATATTTATACTTTAATTGTTAATTCTGTTTGCATAAATGCCATCATTTCCATTGCTTGTTACTTGATAATTGTTGATTGGAGCTGCATAAATCCACTATACTTGCTACATGTCCTTTTTTAACAATTAATGAACATGTATCCGGAATTTCGAGGTTATAACTTTGAAGTGGCAGGTTATAATAGCCCGACATGTTCGCCCCTTTCGAGGGTATAAGACCTGTTGTAATTTTTAGGTTATGACTTTAAGGTGGTGAGTCATGGGCCTGACGTGGGTGCCACTTTCCATTGGTCGAAAAGTTAATATTTCAGTTCCACTGGGCACTTTATGACGGGAGGAGCTTAAAAGTGGTATATTTACACTTTCTGCCACGTTAAAGTTATAATCTCCAAAAGCCGCCATATTTACAGGAATTTGCTGGGTCGCCATTATTAGAGAAATGATCGAAATATTCAATAAAGATTTATTTTTCATCAGCACTGTATTAAACGTAGTAATTTGTTACGTAAGTATTTGTTTCAACTAACCAAGATTGTTAAAACAATGTTTGAGGGATTTAAGTACATAATTTCACAGGCGAGTTATTTCCAAAATTATAATGTTTTCCTTAAATAAAGTGTATTTAGATGGCGCGAGCTACAACACCCATATTTCACATCAAACTTAAATCGTTTTAATCCAAATTCAATATACTTACTTACGCGTTTGTATGTTATATATTTTTATAGTTGATCGAGTGTTAGAAATGAATCAGGCAAAATGGAAGAATGAGGAACATTAATCACAAAAATATGTTGCTGAACAGAGATAGAGCTACATATTATTTACACAAACACAGTCAGTTGTTTAACGTGTCTAGTGTAGGACACTACATTTCCACGTTCTTGCCAGGTGACCACAATGTGGTTGGAATGTGGCTATCTGA
This sequence comes from Gonioctena quinquepunctata, assembly GCA_018342105.1. Lineage (NCBI taxonomy): Eukaryota > Metazoa > Arthropoda > Insecta > Coleoptera > Chrysomelidae > Gonioctena > Gonioctena quinquepunctata. The sequence continues at coordinate 384,284 of JAFIRS010000935.1, read as the reverse complement.
GATCCAGAAACGTAGATCAGAACGTAGCAGCCACCAAAAAAGTGTGCCCCATTTTGGTAGCCGCAGCGTGATAGAACCGTGTATATTACGTAGCAGTAGTTGTGGTCAAACACTTCAAAGTTTTCCAGAATCGTGGCCGCTACGTTTCGTCCACTTAAATTGCTACTTGGGTGTGAAGTAAATAAGTGTGGTGAAAGGGTTATTTGTAAAATTTTGTGATTGTGCGTCTAGCCAGTCTTCAAAGTAAATCTAAATTTTAAAACCTTAAAATTATGTAAGATATCCTAAACAATTACAAAAAAAAAAAAACAAATTGGAAAGATACTGATAAAATATATACGTCAGAAAAAGATACTACAGATTTAAAGAGAAAAAGTAAAAAAAAGAAAAAGCAAATTATAAAATCTGAAATACTTGAATTGTATCTTCATAAAATTCTTCTGAAGCATAATAAGCTTTATTGATTAGTAGCTCTTTGACAGCCTTCCTGAACATATTATGTGTTATCAATGCACGAATATATGTGATAGCAGGTGATTTATAATTTTTTAGGCAATGTAAAATATAGACCTTTTTATTAACGAACTTGATAATTGGTAGGGAGACTGTGAAGTAAATTCAACTAAAAGTTATGAAGTATGAAATTTAAATACAAGTAAGCTACCTAGGCAACATTACCAAATGTTAGTTAATTTACTCCGAAAAATTCGCAACCGTCAACGACATCTGACTTAGCAGTCCCCCGATGTGACGACTCTTGGATCAAAATTTTACAACTTATATCAAAAACATAAGTTGTAAAATTTTGTGTCGGGGGTTTTTTAAATTCTTAATTTAAGTTTTATGAGAAAGGAATATTATGATTTCTTTGAAAGTGTGAAAATGAACAGATGTGCCATAATATGAGATATCAATATTCACAGAATATAATGCATTATTTATTAGAATTTTCTAAAGGCAGGCAATTTCTGGAGTACCTACTAACTTTCCAAACGGATCTTTATATGGAAATGTTATATTCAACATGCATACCAATGAAAACAACACCAATTTGAGTGTAAGGAAAGGAGAACATAATAAAGGTGAGTGACCCAGTGACCAACTGAAAATACCTTTACAAAATGTATGTACAGAAAATTTCATGAAATTATATGACTTTATTTTCGAAAAAGCAAATTGCATAAATACTCATTTCTATAAATCTGTTTTAATAGGAATATTTGATGATTCACTTTTGAAATTCCTCAATAAATGATCATTAGAAATGTTGATTTCAAACACCCTATCTCTTTAATTTGTAAAGTTGTGTCTAGTTATATACAAAGAATATTTTGCGTGTATCATAATCATTTGTCGTCGAGATAATTGAGAGATATAAAAGGCACTTTTTAATTTCCTTGCCGACAACGCCTTATTTTCATGTTAAGAATTATAAACACGAATCATTATCCGCAGGGAAGTTTCCAAATATATTAAAAATACAATAATTATAAAAATCAAACTTACTGGTGGTGAATCCACATCAACTGGAGCCATCGTTTCCGTATCAACTGAAAATTTCAAGTTATTTTTAGTACAACAATGTTGATGTTGAGACTAGTAAAAATAATAAAATTTCACTGTTATTATATCGAACTGTCAACACGCAATGGTTTACACACTGCTGCCAATGTGAGAATCCTGAATATACACAAAGAGAGTCTTTCTTTTTGGAGCTTCGTGCACTGGAGCTGTATCGTGTTAGTTGCACCTGCGCCTACTCCCAAACAAAACGCATTTTAAGGAGTTTATTACTATAATCATATTGCACATGCGCAAGAGGTTTCATTTTGTTCAGGAGTTTGCATTTCGAAGAATTTTAGAAATCTTAATAATTGATAAATATTCATTTCGATGTTTCTAGATTGGTGAAAAAAATCTATGAAATTCCAGACAATATACTAGGGTCTGAATTTTGGTCACAGCTGATAGGGCCTGATCATAATCCTCTTTGCTGTCGAAAATATCATACATATTTTTCTCGTAACAATTTATTTGTAACTCTTTATTTTCAGTCACGCCATTCATTTTATTTTGTAACTGATGCTTCCAGATATTATACATTAGTTTTTCAATCTGTGAATGCTAGTCAAACATAAACATTATACATAACCAAAAAGGGATTGTAGCACCAAACCAAGTTTTTGGTAGGTGCAAAAAGGGACAGAGGAAGGTTTTTACCGGGGCTTCAAGCATGACCTAAAAAGAACGGGTCGATGTCTGTGTTTCGTGCCCCAGTGTAGCTCCGGTGCTACATACATGGTAAAAAAAATCTGTTACCAGATGTTAAAACCTGAATTCTCATTCCCCGCAGAGGTACTTAGACTGTGAGTGGGTAGCAGTCCTCATGCTGAGGTCACAACCATCCGTAATACTCCGCGTAACTTAGACTGTGATTTGCAACGCCTGTACTTTGCAATCAAACGTAAAACAAGCGATTTTCGTGTATTTCTCTATAAAAAAATAGACCCACAAATTTACGATAACCGAATGAAAGTAGATTACAAAGTGGACTAATGCGATAAGATTGTATTTCAGACAGCATAAACTACGAAAACTAAATCACACATTTTCGACACAATTTGTAGCCAGTTCTATCGAAAAAGTCCTCCTTCAAAACATACATCCCAACCCCTCATCGTTCATCAACAACAACCTTACCTCAATCAGTCAGATCTTGTCTTGTCTTGTCTTGTCTTGTCTTGTTTTTTATGGTTTATCCAATACTGGATAATATACCAGTAAACGGGGGCTATAGCCACAAGTTCGACCCCCCTTCAGTGGGCAAACGGGATTGTCTCACTCGAAATGATACCACGAATGCCCAAAACTTTCACAATAATTAATAACTTTTGCGATGCACGTGGAACGGCTGTACAAAAACTAAAGCTGGATTTATAGTTAGACGGACTGTAACGTAGACGCACTGTATACGTAACAAACGGACTGTAAAATATTATTGAATTTATAAATCGACGGAACGGAATTTTTGCGCATGGGTAGAAGTGATAGTGATATTCAACATAACCTACACATTATACGAATCATAAACAGCCTGTGTTGGTTTGGATTTGTATTATATTCTTAATATTTATCTATGCTTCGTTTTCTGTGTGACAATGGATTATGAAATACATGAAGGTATGCTTCTTGGTGCCGTGGAACTGTTGTTGTGTGCAGTAGCATTGGAAAAGTGTCGACAAACTCGAAGAACAATAATTATGTGACTGAGACGTTACAAAACAAGACCCATAAACCGTAATAGAAAAGTAGAGAATGCCTACAATAATTTTTTAAAGATGAAGACTGCTGATCCAGATAAATTTTTTAAGTATACGTGAATGACTGTTCCAGTATTTAATGAATAATTACGTCTTGTAAAAAACATAACACATAATTCTTTATTTTGATTGGTCGGACGCAAGAAACGTAGTGTAAAAGATGAAAGTTGGCCAACTCTTCCGTTCCAGTCCGTTCCACTTACGTTACGTCATGCGTTTACGTTCATTTATAAACAAGAGTACATAAAATCTATAGTTGATCTTTTTGCAGTGCGTCTACGTTTACAGTCCGTCTAACTATAAATCCAGCTTAACATTAACCTGACTTTCTGCCCGCGTGGCAGACGTCCGTCCACCACGACACCAGAAAGTCGAATCCAATCAGTCAGATCAAAGATTAGAGGTTAGAACGTCAGATGTCACGCAAGTAGCACAGAGTCATAAAATTTACATGATGAATAATGACTTCTTATACCGTCTAAGTCCGTTTGTTACGTATACAGTGCGTCTACGTTACAGTCCGTCTAACTATAAATCCAGCTAAGACCACGTATTTGTAATGTTTTAGAACCAAAAAGTTAATGTGCGTTTTATAACCTTTAGGCGTTGCTATGACGTCGTGTAGTAGATATAGAAGTTGTACTGTGGTTTGTATGTAAATAAATTGTATGTGTCGTTAAGTAGAACTTAAGAGCAGTTGGTGTGAGTTTATTATGACAATGAAAATATGTGGTTCTAATGAATAGATTTTTGAAACGTTTCCACGACTACATTTTATACTCATGTAATGTAGTTTTATCAACTGATGAACTTTGGTCGTAATGATTACATTATGTATCTTAGATTATTTTTGTTGGTTATGTTATTTTTGTTGGATAGGTATATTGTGTTATGTATGTAGAATATTCAGTTCCGTGTATGAATAATGAAAATGCCAAAACAAAAATTCAATCTGCCCTACAAGAGAACTGGAGCGTATAGAAAAATTTTAAAAAAATATAAAGAAGGAGTGCCTACCCCAAAATTAACATCTGAAAATAATTCTATCGAGACACTACAAATAAATGAAGTTCATCCAGTCCCTTCAATTGTTTTCACAACAAGGAAATAGATAAATAATATGTATGTGCATTTCGAGTGATAGATAAAAAATATTTAAATATAACTGTTCAACATAACCTCTATTGTAAATGTCAGTTGTCAGTTATTCTAGCGTTTTCCATTAGGCGGAACTAGCGGAATGCTTATGCACTCAGTGTATATCTTTTTCTGTTTTGATAGCGTTACGACGTTAATAGTAACCCAAAACTTGCTACTTGTGGTCACACCCACTACATTACAAATTTTTTATGTAAGATATTGCGATGTCTTTGAGACACTCGTAAACTATTCTATGATAGTACATACCGGAGTAATTACAACTTTTCGACACTAGAAGGACGGCATCCATGTTTTTCGATTTATTGATAACATCATTCTGGTAGCAGTATTGGAACAAAAATATTTAAAATAAAAAACATGGGACCTTGGGTGTTATATCAATTCAAAAATCATTGGAGATGTGCTAATCAAGTATCCTTCGTAATATAGTCTACATATTTCAACGATTAATGAGAAAAATTGATAAATATATTTTTTCTGAAATGAAAATAAATATTTATCTCTCTTTATTTTCGAGGCGCATGAATTTTAAGTGAGTAGAATTGGATTTTGATCGTAAATATGGATTTGCTTGGTCACTAGAGTTTCACAACATTTCTTAAAGACACATAAATGAAAATCATATTATCTCGATAACTATCACGGCCATTTATTGTTAGTATACAGAGTGGACACTTCTTTAATGGGATTGTATTGGTAACTTTTAAACCATAAGAGTTAGAGGGTCGGTCAAATGGAGAAAAAGTTGCATTCATAGAAGCATTGTCAAACAGTTCAAACAAATCGAGATTATCAGGACCGGTTATTGAGATATCATAAGAAAAGTAAATTAAGTCATTTTGATTTTTCTTTTTTTCCCACTTTATTTCGAATATTATCAAAAAATGTCACGGAAGTTTTTTATTCGACAGTAAATTATCCTCAATTTGACATAATCAGATTTCGTATCCAACGTTTCGTACGCTCTGGGCCACCCTCAACCTCATTTTTTTCAATACGGACCTGCATATTTTATGACACTTTTCGAATTAACTTTTGAAGCTGAATTCAACGATATATCATACAATGTCATTCAAAGTTGATTTTCAGGTGAGTTTGACCCTTATCCAAATTTCTTTGGGTCGGATCTGTATTACATTCAGGTACCTTTAGTTTAATTGACAACATGCAATACATTTCGATAAGAAAATCAACTTACTAATCTTCAACTGAATGAAACGTAACAGAATCAAAGCAAGAAACAAGTAATAATTATTTACAAATTTCAAGAGGTGAAAAACCTAATTCATAATAATTAAACGAAACTATCATTTAATGAAAGAAAAATCAAATGATTATTCGAAAGTAAATGATGAACATTAATGAAGTAAGTGTTCGAAATGTCCACCATTTTGTAAAATGCACTTTGCGGTTCTGGAACCCATACTTCTTATACATTTGCTTATTTCGTCTCCTCGAATACCTTCCAATACATTCTCAATCTTCTCGCGAAGAATCTCTATTGTCGAGTTCATAGTATCATAAATTTTATTCTTGAGATATCCCCACAAATAAAAATCCAGCGGATTCAAATCCGGAGATCTGGCAGGCCATGCTACTGGACCTCTTGTTCCAATCCATGAATCGGGAAAAGTTCGATTCAGATAGTCTGTGACTATTCTTGAGTTGTGTGGACCACATCCGTCTTGTTGGAACCATGGAATATTACGCCGATACCGTATAGGAAGATCATGCAACATTTCTTCTATAATTCCTACATATTTTGCTCCGGTTAGGTTGCCGTCAATAAAATAGGGTCCCAGTAATTTATTATTCACAAACCGCACCATATGTTCAAAGAAAAACGATATTGATGTCTAATTTCATGAATTAAGTGAGGATTTTCTGTGGCATAAAAATATTTGTTTTTTCGATTGAACATGCCAGAATTTGTGAATGTCGTTTCGTCTTCCCAAATGATATTGTGCGCAAAATTGTTGTTATTCCGCACCTTCCGTTGAAACCAATTACAGAATTGCAACCTTCTCTCAGGATCATTGCGATATAGTTTTTGCACGGCTTGGTATTTATAGTCATGGTATCCGTGTCTCTTGAGTATTTTATTAACAGCACTTTTTGATAAATTGCATTCACTGGCCATAGTTCTCGATCCTATTCCTGGATTCATTCGAATTTGGGCCAGAACATTTCATTGTTAGGCTCGTTTCGTCGTACATAAGGACCTCTAGGTTTGATGAATGAATTATGTGCAAGTAACGTTGTAGATAAACGTCGAAACATTTTAATATTTGGTGTTGTTCTTTCAGGATATAATTCACCATACCTTTGTTGTGCTTTGAACGAATTTCTATCTAGTTTTATGTACACTTCGTACATATCTCTCTTCTCTTCATTTGTGTATCTTACCATATCGAATAAGTTGAATTGAAATTACTCAGAAAAGTATTTAATGACAAGTTCTTGTGACACAATAATAAACGAAGTGACAAATAATATGACATTTCTTGTTATGTTCTTTTTTATCCACGGCCTACTACTTGAAAATAATACATTCAATAAACCTAGAGTTGTGTGTATGTAAGAAAAAACAAGTCTATCAACGATATCAATGTTCTGACCCAAATTCAATTGAACCCAGAAAAAAAATCGAGAACTGTGGCCAGTGAATGCAATTTATCAAAAACTGCTGTTAATAAAGTAGTCAAGAGACGCGAATACAATGATTTTAAATTTGAATACCAAGCCTTGCAAAAATTATATCGTAATGATCTCAAAATAAAGTTTGATTCTGTAATTTGTTTCAACGGAACAAATGACGAATACAACAATAATGATTTCTCGCGAGAAGATTGAGAATGTATTGGAAGGTATTCAAGGAGACGAAATAAGCAAATGTATAAGAAGTATGGGTTCCAGAACCGCAAAGTGCATTTTACAAAATGGTGGACATTTCGAACACTTACTTCATTAATGTTCATCATTTACTTTCGAATAATCATTTGATTTTTCTTTCATTAAATGATAGTTTCGTTTAATTATTATGAATTAGGTTTTTCACCACTTGAAATTTGTAAATAATTATTACTTGTTTCTTGCTTTGATTCTGTCACGTTCCATTCAGTTGAAGATGAGTAAGTTTATGTTCTTATCGAAATGTATTGTATGTTGTTAATTAAACTAAAGGTACCTAAATGTAATACAGATCCGACCCAAAGAAATTTAGATAAGGGTCAAAATCACCTGAAAATCAACTTTGAATGACATTGTATGATTTATCGTTGAATTTAGCGTTAAAAGTTATTTCGAAAAGTGTCATAAAATATGCAGGTCCGTATTGAAAAAAATGAGGTTGAGGGTGGCCCAGAGCGTACGAAACGTTGGATACAAAATATGATTATGTCAAAATGAGGATAATTCACTGTCGAATAAAAAACTCCCGTGACATTTTTTGATAATATTCGAAATAAAGTGGGAAAAAAAGAAAAATCAAAATGACAGAATTTACTTTTCTTATGATATCTCAATAACCGGCCCTGATAATCTCGATTTGTTTGAACTGTTTGACAATGCTTCTATGAATGCAACTTTTTCTCCATTTGACCGACCTTCTAACTCTTATGGTTTAAAAGTTACTAATACAATCCCATTAAAAAAGTGGCCACTCTGTATATAGTGGATATAGGACATCACCACAGAGTATCATGAACATGTAAAGGAAGAATGAGTTATATATTATATCATTATTATATAAAATCTTTTGATATGGTATACATATTGTAATACTATATTAGAAAGATTATGACCTACATGCATAATGATATAATGACTACACTAAGACCACAGAACGACGTAATAATAATATTCAATCCAATCCTTTTGCGACTGGCTTATATAAGTGTATATTGGCAAGTCATTACCACTACTTTATAACGTCGATATGACGTCACAAGAGTGTGCCTTTTTGTCGTATTGGCATACATAGGGACGTCTTAGCATATTACAAGACATAAGTCATGGACTTTTGCGAAAGGTCTAGTAGACGTCTGTACAACCGAATTATGACCTCTGTGTGCTACTTGGGCAGAGATTAGAATCGGCTGTATTTCTGGCAAAGTTGTGAAGAAGATGGGTGATTTAGTGTTTGTAGTTCATGCTGTTTGAAAGAAGGAGGCATTTTGAATTATTTTTGTGCGAGAAAACTGTGCTTAAATATCACCTAATGAAGAAGGAAAATATGTTATATCTCGGAAACGGTATGAGACCTCCACGTGTTTCTTTCGGATTCGTGTTTAGGAGGCGAAAAAAGTATTACAGCTATTTTCAGGGAGCATGAGCACGACGCCCATACATTTACCTAATTTTCTCTTCATGAACTTTTTTTTTGTATGCCTCCTTACACACTCTGAACAATCGACGATTGTATTTGCATTGCCGGGTGCAAGCGAAGTGCAACGGATGTTCTGACGTCAGCATGCGGACTTTGTATATGACAGGAAGCACATTTTCATAAACAAGATGTTACGACTATTGCGCAAATATTACAGAACGGAGTTTGTTCGTTCAGTTTAGCAGATATTTGATAATAGTTCAAATTTCTTCAATCCATCTACTTCATCGAGCTTTCCCACAAGCGCCTATAGCGGTTAATTCAAAAGCTACCTACGAACGCCAAGACATTTGACAGATTTTCTGATCGAATTATGGATGGAAGATCTCAGATTTCATTCAGCAACCAATAACAAACAGTAGGAGATGAGAATGAGATTGTTGTTCTTAGGCAGATTGCATATATACAGCGCACGTTGTCATGACCTAATGGGCTGTAAAATAAGAACTGTCGGTCGACATTCAATCAAGAAAGCCACAACTCATTTATACACACCGGGTACCAAAGCAGAGAGTAAACGTTATCTGAATGGGAGGTACTAATGAGCTCTAGCCAATCAGAATTTTGTAGCATTGACGTGTCATAGTGACGTACATGGACATGAGTACATGTGACCCGCGTAACATACAGAGTGGTCCAATATACAATTAAGAGCCTGTAACTGTCAGATACCAGAGTGCGGAGTCCGCCACTGTCCGGAGAGAATGGTGCCCATGACATGTCCATAGACGTCACTATGACTCACAAATGATCTTTCATCTCTTTCTATTAGTGTCACCATTGTCTTATGGGGAATGGACTCTCCTACTCAGATAACGTTTACTCTCTTTAATCGGGTACAGTATTTGCAATGTTGCCATAAAAAATAAGGAAAAAGATCAGTGATCAAAAAATGCAATGGAGAGTTGCCAACTCAAAAAATGTACTCTCTTTAATCGGGTACAGTATTTGTAATGTTGCCATAATAAATAAGAAAAATGATCAGTGATCAAAAAATGCAATGGAGAGTTGCCAACTTGAAAAAACCTTCAAAAACTTCTGCTCTCCAATTGTAACAATGTCATCAGGGTTGTGACGAGGATCACAAACTGAATATGCTGGATTTTTTATTTTTAGTCCCTAAGTGATCATTTTATGCAAAGCCGCCTATCAAAGTATCGCTTCTTAGCATTGAGAGTGATTTTCTCCGGGAGCTGGATTTCACCGAAATCATAAATAATTTTTCGTCGAGAAAAGCTCGAAAGAATCCATTCGTTAATGCTGTAATTTAATTAGATTTATTTCTTGTATTTTATTATAGGTAGGGAAGGTACGAAACATTGGCCTGCTCGATCTCCGGATTTAAATCTTCAAAATTTTTTCATTTGGGGGTTTCTTAAGTCATTAGTTCATTCCACTCCCGTCAAAAATATTGAAGACCTGAGGAATCGAATTATAGCCGGCTGTGAGACAATAAGAAATACACCAGGAATATTTGCGCGAATACGAAGTTGAATCTTGTATCACGTCTGAGGGAGGTCATTTTGTACATTTGTTGTAGCTTTGCGCCTATTTATTCATTTGTGTTATTTTCTGTTATTGTTCTGGTTTAACGTTATTGTATTAGATAGTTCTTGATAATGTATTGAAGAAATGAAAAATACGCGTTAAGATGTTATAGTTTTTTACATAAAAACTGCGCCTTAGACAAAAAAAAGGCTGGAGTAATTTTTTGTCACAAATTGAACGAGGAATATCTCAGTGGCGTATCATTTTTATTTTTAAAGCCTCCAGAATTTGAATTTCTACTTCCAACATTGTAACTTTCACCATTTAGCATTTAACTTTCCTCAATTTAAATTTGTACATTCAATGTTCAAATTCGAACATTCATGTTTCAACTATCTACATTCAACTTGTAGGATAGAACAATCAACTTTAAACTTTCAATTTTCGATCAAAATTTTCTTATAAAAACGGTTGTTGATTGAAAAATCCGTGGAACCGCACAATTATAATTTGATCCAGTCATGCAGGTGTTCACTCCTGGGGTATTGAAACTGTCCACCAAATCTGACAAATTCATTACTTATTTATTACTCATTACATAATTTAGTCGCAGGTATTTCACTTCGAATCCCAAGAACATTCTGTTCATATTTTCAAAAGAAATCAAAAAATGACCAATGAAAGTATTGGTTGTAGTATTATCAGATACTTGTCAGGGAACATTCACGTATTACTGTCAAAAGTTAGGAGAACACAGGCAACGTTTGTTAAAATAAACATATATTAATCACCTACGAGTCTCCAACAATGAATAAAAATAAAAGTCTTTGTGAATTCATTCCCCAGTTTTTTTCTCAATCCTCCGAACTAATAAAATGAGAAACCTCTGTGATTATTCATAATTAGCACTGGTGAAAGAAACTCTACCAGGGTATCATCCACAATTTAAAGCATTATCATTAAGTATCATCGAGAATTGTAGCTTTATACTTCCTTGAGAAAAATTAGAGAAAATTTCCAGTTGATTTTTTCCGAGGCCTAGGCAACATATAGTTATAGGTTCCTTGTCCATTTTCATGGGAATATATAATTGACTCAAAAAGTTCCTAGTAATTCACTATATAGAAACATAGTTCCGTATATATTTATCATAGAAAAAAAAAATATCTGTCAAAAAATCACTCAACTCGATCAAAGGACGTAAGAGCTCTATAAAAACCGTATATTCGACTTTGCAGAGTGGACGGTCCCAATTTTCAGATGTTTATTTAACACTGAGATTTCAATTGATGGATTTATGCTCGGATACTCCAGGAGTTTATCAAATGTATACACTTTCTGTAATGAGTAATACCATGCAAGGTGGTGGAGAACCACAACCTCCCAAATACATTGAATACATAAAGACAGAACTAGAAGGAGAACTCTGACATACATGAAGGGGTACACAATAGATCTGAAAACGTGAGGAGGCTTCTAGAAGTCCCGAACAAGAAATCTAATATAATAGGTGAAATTGAGGTCATTCGCACAGAAATTTAGCGATGGTGAATTTTATGTCATATAAACGTCTTATTCACTAGTTATAAAAAATATAGTTGATTTATATTAAATAAAACTAATTAATCAAATTAGGTCATTCTGTGAGAAGCAATTCAAAATTTGCTGAACCTTTTAATCTGCTACTCAAAAAATAAATTAAAGAATTTTTAGTGCAATTGTATAAAAGCTTGTCTTATATTTTAAAAATCATTTTTATTCAATTATTTTTAGTAATAGATAAATATGTATCTCATTGAATTCTGACAAAAATTGATAATCTCCGACCCCAAAAAAAAAACACCAATTTTGAATGGAATCGGGCTCTAATCACAAAACTAGTCACTATTTTGGAGCCGCCATCTTGAATTCGTGTATTTTGGACCCCAAAAACCCCCACATACCAATTTTTATTGAAGTCGGGCTATAACGACACTCGTCGCCATATTGGAACCGCCATCTTTAATTTATGACAAAATATTCGAGATATCTACCCCCGAAAACCCCCACATACCAATTTTGAATAGAATCGAACCATAATCACAAAACTCGTCCGCCATTTTTCTCTAGCAAAATTCCCTAAGGCATTGTAACCCTGCTTCTTTTCGTCGCAGGGCACAATTGCGGCGGCTTCTCTTTATAGTTCGGGAGCGGGCGTGGTTCTAATAGGCATGATGTTACTAGATTTGAATAAATGAGTTTTTGTTTCTATTTGGGCGCCACTTAGTTCAAGGCAGAACTAAGAACCGAAAGAAAATTCAACATGTTATAAATTGAACTATATGATGGGTTCGGTGATTTACTACTATGATTTTTCATACAAAATAGATGAATTGGAATTATTTGAGTTGCAAAGTCAAAGTTCATTTACAATTTACTTTTGGTACCCATATATAGCTATAGCTATAGCTATAGCACTTTTGTTTGTAGTGAAATACAGTTTTATCTGAAGCTCAGCTAAACTATGTTAAAAATAATGATAGGAAAAATGATAATACTGGAACGTCTGGATATCTTGTCGCAAAATTATTGACTGGTAGGACTGGTACTTTGGTGATATTAAATGGAAAGATCTAACCTTATGGGCTTTTGCCGCCCTTCCCTTTTTGTTGACTAGTATGGTGTGCAACGACTGTTGCTCTGAGGCCCGTTTCTGGGTGATGACAGTTTTTATTCGTTCCCCAAATAATTTTCCGCCGTGTGTGGGATCCTATCCCGTAGGAAGTGTCTAGCAATCGAATATTTACTGGATACGTGACCTACGTAACTCTTCTTAATGTGAAATTTGTGATAGGGTTGAGAAAAATGGCCGGCAAATCTAAAATTAAAGTTTAGCTACATTATTATCAGTCCTTCAATGAATTTACAAAGTTCAACTCCCAAAATGGGGCTGCTCAAGATTAAAGCAAAACGAAAATTCCTACCTTCAACAATTGAATGGCCATTTTCACACATTTATCAAACATTTACGGGGACACATAGCTTCGACGACGTTCAACAGAAAATGATCGAGTCGCGCGTATCTCTTCGCCAAATTTCGTTCGAAAACTTCGGTATCGGTTCTACCGAAAAACAATTTGTGATCTTTTTTCTCGGCGGCGCCTCCTTCTGAGGTTGTAAATAAAATATCGATTTCTCCTACCTACAAGGTGGGCAAACATTTTCAAATTGATTTCTGATGCCGAAATGATTTTTGAAAGCTATTACAGTAACCCGTTTTGCGTTTCGTATAATTGTTCAAATCAAATCCTACGTACCTAAGCTAACTTCTTTGACGATATTATTTACTGTTACAGCATTGTCACCAGAATTATAAACACCTGCCAAATTTCACGTGAATCGGACAACTAGACGTGGGTCAAAATTTACTTGCAAGATTTGAACTAAACATACAAATGTGAAGTTAAATAAAAGCTTTTGAAAATCGCGATATTAGGACATTTTGGAAAATTGCGTTTTGGATTAATAGACCAGGGCCTTTGAAAATGGTAAAAAGTTAAAAAAAATAATAGTAGGATGAAACCCATTGGAAAAGAAAGAGAATATAACAAAAATGAAGGGAAAAATAATTTACGGGCGATCTGAGGTCGGGAAGTGGAAGGGGGTGAGTTTTAAAAGGTAAAAAACGGTTTATCTCGATTTCCGGCAAAACTACGAGTCCTATGGAAAAATTCAAATTTGGTTTTTTATTTTTATCTTTCCCAAAAAAAAAAATTCACGAAATTTGTTGAAAACTTACTTTTTCATGTCCCAAACACACTGTAATTTTTTTATTTTTTTTTTATTCAATATTTAAAGTCGCATCAATCTACAAGATTATTAGCGACTATGTGGTTTTTACAGTCTATATGTCATTGATAATATTTATGTCAGAGAGAAATGCACATAATTGTTTTGATTTGCTGCTATCACTGAAATTATGGGTTAGTCTCTCTCTCTTAAATTTTATGCACTCGATTACGATATGTTTCACGGTTATATTCGTTCCGCATACGTCACAAGTTGGCACTTCACTATTTTTAAGAGGTATTCGTGTGTGAGTCGTATATGCCCCAGTCGTAGTCTTGTAAGTATGATCTCCTGTCTTCGATTTTTAGACATACATTTACTTGATAACACTGACGGTTTGATTTCTTCTAATTTCGAGTTCGAATTATTCCACTGTTGTTGCCATGTGCTGTTCGCTATCTGCCGGAGTATCATCTTAGCGTCATTGCGTACTACAACTTGTGTTTCTTGTATGTCTTGGTTGTCAGCGGCTGCTCGTGCCAATTTATCAACTGCCTCATTGCCGGCTATTCCTACATGTGACGGTATCCATATGACGCAGATTGATGCATTTCTTAATTGTAATATGTATAGTTCCCTTTTATGAGTTGTAAAATTGGGTGGTTGGGATATTGTTGATTCAATCCGAGGATTGCACTCAGCGAGTCCGAAAGAATAGGCATTTCTCTATTTTCGCTTCATTAGCATATTTTAAAGCCATTAGTATAGCATAGAGTTCTCCGGTAAATATTGAGCACATCTTTGGTATTTTGAAGGCTTCTTGGTGGTTGTTGGTTATTAGGGCTGCTGCTACTCCTCCTGGTGTTTTGGATGCATCTGTATAGATATGGTGGTAATTTTCATATTTCTCCAGTAATGCTCGGAAGTTCTGGATGATGGACTCGGAGTTCGTTATCTTCTTGTCTAAATGAGTCAGTATTAGGGATATTGATATTCCAAGGAGGAGGGGTATGTAAATTGGGTTCATAACTTCGAGGGATGGAAGTATTTAGGGATATAAGATATCTATTTAATCTCTCGTAGAATGGGGGATCTGTTCTTTTCTTCTCTCTGTATATGTCTCTGAAACGATTGGCAAATACATGATGGTATACAGGGTTGCTGGTATTGGATCGTATATTAGCTGCATAAACCAAGGATAGATACTGTCTTCTGAGTGTCAGTGAGGGTTCTCCTGATTCACATAACAGACTTTCTATTGGGGTGGTTGGATATGCTCCCAGTGCTATTCGTATAGCTGTGTTATGAATGACCTCCAGTCCCTTCAGTGTTCGTTTTTTGGCAGAGTCGTACACAATGCATCCATAGTCTATCCTTGATCTGATTAAAGATTTATAGACTCTCATCAGTACAGTAAAATCTGCTCCCTGATTCTTAGCAGCTATTACTCTCATTAGGTTCAGACTTTTTTGGCAGGTCCGTTTTAGATAATCTATATGACACTTCCAGTTCAATTTTTGGTCAAATATCATTCCAAGGAAGTTATGAGATTCGGCATATTCCAGAATATTGTTTTGGAAAATAAAATTCGGAGGATTAGGTGTCTGTTTCCTAGAGAAAAGGAGACATTTTGTTTTGGTAGAGGAAAATCTGAAGCCAGTATTATTGGACCATTTTTCTATTTCGTTGAGTGTTGTTTGTAGGTGTTTCTGAATCAGTTTTGAATTTTTGCCTTTGGTGTAGATGACTAGGTCATCAGCATAAAGTCTAGCTCTTACTGTAGATTCACAACTCTGTAGAATGTCATTTATGGCAGCTAAGAAAAGTGTAACACTTAGAGTTGATCCTTGGGGAGTTCCGTTTTCTTGGATTTTGGGAGAAGATAACTCATTCTCTACTCTTACTTGAAATCTTCGTTCTTTCAGAAAGTTCCTGATGAATTGGAGACTGTTTCCTCTGATTTTCCACCTGCTTAAGGCCTTAAGGATGTAATGTCGCCATGCGGTATCATAAGCTTTGCTGATGTCGAAGAATTGTTTGTTTATTTGCTATTGCCTCGTGGATTTCTGATTCTAAGTCTATAAGATTGTCCAACGACGATCGACTTTTCCTGAATCCGCTTTGTTCTGGGGCAAATTGGTTTTGTTGTTCGAGGGTCCATACTAGTCTATTATTTATTATTTTCTCTAGGAGTTTGCACATTGAACATGTCAACGAGATAGGACGGTAAGAGTCTGGGTTAGACTTTGTTTTATTTGGTTTCAGAATAGGAATGATTATGACTTCAGCCCATTTTCTTGGGAAGACATCTCTTAGCCAGATTATATTAAACATTTCGAGTAAGAAATGTTTGGCCTTTGCGGGAAGGTTTTTCAAGAAAATTATCGGTATATCATCGGGTCCAGGACTAGAGTTTTTGATTTTAGTTAGTGCTTCGTCCAGTTCTTCCCCAGTAATAGGTATGTTGATCGGGTCTTCCTCTTTCTCTTGTTCATAATCAATTGGAACTGTTTCTTCGAAATTTTTATGTACTAGGAATTCCGCTGTATAGTTATCATTACTTGAATGTTTTTCATAAGTGGTTGCCAGTATTTCCGCTATGTGTTGTTTATTTGTAGTTACTGTTCCCTCCTGTTCTAACATGTTAACTGAGCTTTGTGTCTTTCCTTCTATCTTCCTGATCTTTTTCCAAACTTCCGATGGTGTCGTGGAGCTGTTGATGCTGGATACAAATTCCTGCCACGATTGTTTTTTACTTTTCCTAGTTATTTGTCTAAGTTTAGCTCTTTGGCGTTTGAATTCAAGAAGGTTTTCTGTATTTTTTTGTCTTTTGTACTTGTTGAACGCTCTGTGGGATTGTTGTAGGTTTCGTTGACATTCATCGTTCCACCATGGTACTGGAATGCGGTGATTGAGTTGTTTTGTTTTTCCTATATTCTCTTCCGCTGCCTTGATAATTGAGACAGTGAATACTTTGAGTACCTCATTTATATTTTCTTTATGTGGTACGTAGGTTTTGTATAATTCTTCTATTCTGCTCTCTACGTCAGCAGAGAAACGGGTCCAGTTTGCCAAGTCAATTTTCCATTTCATAGGTGGGGATCTTTGTGACATTTTGTCACCTGATTCGTTTTTTAATAGAATTGGAAAATGATCGCTGCCGTACAGATGAGGAAGTACTTCCCACTCGATGGATAATGACAGAGTTGGTTCACAGAATGACAGATCAATCGCTGAGAACTTCCCGGAAAATGAGTTGAATCTGGTGTTGCTACCTTCGCTGAGCGTGTTGATGTTCAGGATCATACATAAATGAAGAAGAGAATCATATTCTTTTTTCATTTGATGTTGATGTTGAGCCGGGTTATAATATAACAAAAGTGCCAAACAACATTATTTATATGCCCATTAGCCCGGAAGGACGTCAGTTCATCGACAACATTACTCTGCGCATATTGGATCATCGAAATAATCTCATTGATTTCGGTAGTGTGGAAGAAATAGTTGTCATATTGGAATTGAAGAAATTACAATAACAATGTAATGGGTTTTTGCTACAACAAACGACAAAACAGTGAATACGAAATATTTTCACCAAACAAAGATCGTCATTCATCAAATATCATCAAAAAGAAAAGCTTTGCCAGGAAGAAGGTCATTCCACAAGTGTTTGCTGAACGACAAAGACATACATTGTCAGCGAGAGATCTTAATTTTCTAAACTCAATTGGACTCCGAATTCGACAATAAAATGGTACTCGAAGCAAACAGTGACAAGTTGAATATTTTCAATGAACCAGTGGTCGATCATTCTCTCATAAGTCTGCACGAGCATACCTATAAGCCGCACGGATCACCATTGTTCAAGAATTCAGATGAAATCCGAATTGCAATCAACAATCAAGATGTAATACTGGACATTGCCGACAGTTTCATTTACATTGAGGAAAATTCATTCCAAAGAAGTGAACAAAGTATGCTATCTTTCCAACAATGCTTTGGCATTCCTCTTTGATGAGATCCGCTATGAAATGGGTGGTGAGCAAGTTGCCGTTGTTCGAAAACCAGGTATAACATCCACAATGAAGAATATGGTTTCATTTGGTCAATCACACTCTCACATGCTTTTGACAACTGGATGGGGACTTTCCGACACAAAACAACACATCATTGATGCACCCAGTCATTTATTCAGTGGAAAACTTCCTCTCAAATATTTGATGGGTTTTGCCGAGGATTATAAGAAGAGCATTCTGAATGCAAAACAAGAACTGATTTTGATTATAGCTCGTTCATTCAAGAATTCATATATTGGAGACGTTGATGCCTCTTTGGAAATTACAAAGATTGAATGGAAAATAAAACATGTTGTACCCGATGACAAGCAGAAGCTCAAATTATTCAGTAGAATAAATAAGAGTGGTCTGAATTCAAAAATCAAGCTGGCTTATCGTATGTGGGATCTTTATGAATTACCCTCATTGCGTAGCACATCTTCAGACATATGGGCAATAAAAACAACCAACACTTTGGAAACACCTCGCTTCATAATTATTGGTTTCAAAGTACCACTGCATCCGAAAACAGAACACTGGATATGACAAAATTCATAAATGCAGACATTAATAACATCCGAGTGTATTTGAACTCTGAAGTCTACCCATATGAGCGTTGGAACCTGGACTTTGATAAAAAACTATTCTCTTCAGCTTACTATGCATATGAGGACTTTCAACGTAGTTATTATGACAAAGATATGAGTGAACCTCTTATGGACCTTGAAGCATTTCAACAGAATCCCCTGTTCATCATTGATTGTTTACATCAACCGAATGCTACAAAATCATCTACAGTGGATATCAAGCTGGAGTTCGAAACAAGAAAAACTAAATTTCCAGCCAACACCAAAGTCTATGCACTCATTATACACGACACCTTCTTGACTTACAATGCATTGGATGGCTCTGTTCGTAATTCACTTTGAAATGTTCAATATTTTATTTTTGTACTATATCTGAATATTTTTAAGTATATCAATAATGTTTATGTGTAATGGAAAAATAAATAAACAAGATTTTGTAAATATATGCTTTATTTCATATCAAATATCTACATGATCATATTCATCATATATTCACATATTTATTTCTCGATGATGTCATCAGGTAGGAAGGTAAAAGGGTGTGGAGAAATCCTTCCAAATTTTTTTTTTTTAATTTAAGGCCTTGGCTAATTCCTCACAAAGTATTGTACCCTTGACATACTTCTCGGATAAATGTGCACATCTTTGGATTTCATCGATGCAAACATTCAAATCATAGACTGTAGCATGGAGGACATCTTGACTCAAAGCATTCAAGTAGGAGTTCAATCTCTCGATGGCTGTATTGATGTCCACGGCTTCCGTCCAACATTGACTCGAGTAATGCATCCACATATTGAAAACTGAAACGAAAAAAAGAATTGTTAATATATTCCATTGATATTCAAATAATTTTACTTACATGAGAAAAATGTGATGCTCCAAATATAGTACTTCTACACTGAATGTTATTTTTTAATGGAGAAATATCTATATTCAACATAAAATCACTATATCCTAACTATTAACATATAAACAATATTATCATTTAATGTAGTTGAATTCTACTAGAGGACGAGTTCTCAAACTCCCTGCTACTTGTGGACTCTGACCCAAATATGTTATTGTATATTTGAAATCTGAAGCATTTATGCAACTGACATCGTCCGCATTGAATTCATCCGAAATACTTTTTGACAACCATGATTTGAATAAAGTATCATTATCATCACGTAATGTCATTAGAATAGATCTCCCATATCGGGTTATATAAATCGTCATACCAAGTATGTTGAAAGCTTTACCGATGGGTAATGATGATATTGGTCTTTGTTCAAAAGCTCCCACCCTCTTTTCAATTATTGAAGAATTGATTCTCTTCAAATCTACAACTTTTGGAAGAAAAGACATAGTAAGACTGTATGAAAAATATAGATTATTTCACCTTATAAAAAATACACTCACTGAATTGAGAAACTTCTCGTACTCTGTATTCACTCTGATGATATTATCTAACATCTGATTTCTCATCAACGACTCCACACATTTTTATAAGAGACATCCCCACCCCATTTCCAGTAGATGGGGGTGTGAAGGTCATTGCGCACTTGACCATCAGCACACTCATCAATACTCGCAGTTCACTCTTAACTCTCTCACAGGACAAACACCCTCCTCGCTTGGAGAGTTAAGGATTCATGAAGGTCATGACTACACAGAATATGTATGCCTACACCACAACATTAGTCAAGGTCAAACGAACATCGAGATCAAATCTTTTGGTTGCCGAAACAAATCCAACATCAAAACTCAAGGTCAAATCTCAAAGTCAAAACTTAATGTTATGAATCTCAACGTCATATTAAAGGTCAAAACTGAAGTCGAATCTCAAAGTCGACCAAACCCAATGTCAAAACTCAATGACAAATCTCAAAGTCAAATCTCAAGGTCAAACACACACACACTGCACACCTGCAACCATTCAAGGTCACACGTGACGTCATAGTGGTGGGGGGAGACCCAGAACCGGCTTAAATCTCCTACTGAGCATATGTAGGTATAATAAAATACAAGAAATAAATTAAATTACAGCGTAAACAAAAGGATTCTTGCGAGCTTTTTTCGACGAAAAATCATTGATGATTTCGGTCAAATCCAGCATCCGGAGAAAATCATTCTCAATGCTAAGAAGCGATAACTTTGATAGGCGGCTTTGTCTCATCGTAATTCGCCTATTTTTTTCATTTTGGAAAATAGGCGCTTTCCAGTGCAATTTGACATCATCACATTCTCAGTTGTAATATCACAAGAGAGTGAAAAAAATTCGACAGATTTCGAAAACTTGTTGCCAGGCAATAGACAAGAGAGACCAACTGGCTCGAGTGGCTATTGCCAACAAGTTTGAGAAAGAAATCTAGATAATTATTTTCCACTATATCGAACTCTAGTGTGGTATTCTTTAGATTATTTTTTTTATGTTACGATCATAAACATATTTCCTTGCAAAATTATATAATGTACTAAACCGGATTTGATTCATTTCACACTTTTCATGCGAATTGATGACAGACGTCAAATTAAAAACATAGGTTGTCAGACAATAAAAACAAAATACCTCCCACTATTGATTGGCCAAAACGTATATGAATTATTTGAATTGAACGTTTCCATTGGTTTCTAGCAATGTCAAAAAATAATCACTGTAATTTCAATGTTAGAGAATGTAGCTCTGAAATTTTGGTTTTCAAGAATTTGCTAGTAGAACATCTTAGATAGATAGATAGATAGATAGTCCTTTTCAAAAGGATTTACATTTGTTGCGGAATGTCATCTTTCTCTTAGACTCACACTTTCAGATTTCGGGGATTTCTCAGCGGACACTTGTCAACGCCAATAAATAGGAAAAACAGGTATACACGGGCAAAGTGTTTGTAGAATCGGCAGAAAAATAGTCAACAGGATTTGAACTTTTGTTCTACCATGGAATGCGCACAGGGCCCTTATAAATAATTTGATGCAATCATATTCATAAATTGAAATATTATTTTCTTTTGCTTATGATTATTGAATTTCATTGTTATCTAGATCGCTTGTGTCATTCGAAGAATACATCGACAGAAAATCCTTCATTTAATAAAAAAAAATCTATATTTTTCTTAAAATTCAATTGTTCTTGTTTTTACAGCTAATTTCGATACGACATAATATTTTGTATAATAATATGATGTTTTACTTGGTGATTGTTTCTTGCATATACACATGATTCATCAGATCGAAGATTAATATTAACCATGGATTTTGAGAAGAATACGAAACATGTTTTTGGATGTTTGAAACGAAAAATGAGAGGAAAGAGTGGGAGAACTGCTCTTTCGTTGTCAGATTTTTTATATATAATTTTGCATATTCTTCGGTATTTGTTAGGAAATTTTACCTAAAAATTTACATTGTGGAGGCCCCTCTCTTGTGGAGGCCCCGGGGCTGCAGCCCCGTTTGCCCCCCTCTTAATCCGGCTCTGTAAAAGAATAGCTGAAGAATCTAGGAAAATAGGGAATCAACTGTAGAAAAAAAAATTAAGCATCTCGACTACAAATTGTTCAGAAGAAAGATTTTTTCCACCCTGAAGAGGGTTAAAAGCTACTCGCGTGCAAGTATGGGCCAAGACAGACTCAATTCCCTTGTGTTATTGTCTGTTGAGCCCAATTAGTAAAAGAAATTGATTATGAAGATATAATCGACGTTTTCGCGCGAATCAAAACCAGAAAGAAGAAATTAATGTGACGAGTGATAATTAAAAAAAAATATTATTTATTTTTGATATTTGAATTAATGATTTATATTTCAAGTTATGTAAGCTGTATTTGAAGAAAAATATATGTAAACCATTCGAGATTTTTAAAAAATTAAAAAAATTTAAAATTTTTAATTTTAACCCTTATTCCTCATATACAATAAAAACTTTTTAACAAAATAATAAACCGACGAAAAAATCAACTGAAAAGCGAAAAATAAAATGAACCTTCTTAGTCTTAATGATAATTGAGCTCCTAAACTAATGTGAGTAACTAATTTCGAGTGGGCGCCAAACAAACAATTATCGAAGATCATTATATTACTTTGAGGATGTAATCAAAACGCCGCTATGCTTCTCCTGCCATCATTTTACGCTTTACCTAATTCAATTGCTAGTTTGTTTGGCGCCGACTCAAAATTGGTTACTCACATTAGTTTAGGAGCACAATTATCATTAAGACTAAGAAGGTTCAATTTATTTTTTGCTTTTCGGTTGATTTTTTCGTCGGTCTAATTTTTTGTTGAAAAGTTTTTATTTTTAAATTTTTTGTGGCTAACTAATTAAAACCTACTTAGTTTTTGATTACTTCCAAAATATTTACTTACCTAGCTCACTTCAACTATTAACTGTTAAATAATATGATTATCTACTTCAAGTATTTATTGTTCTATAATATAAATTATTTTTGAAAGTTCTGGTTAGTTGATTTTATCACTTTGTATATAATTCCATCCTTTCATAGAATGTTATTATTGTAACAGGTGTAGGAGGATCTGTCAATATCAACTACATATGTGTGCCAATATTCACAAGTGAACAATCAGTCATCCCCTATTTTTCTACCCATAGGCGTGTATTATTCTATTCCAAATCGGAATATGATCAACAATTAGCTATACCCTATCTAATTAAAAAAATCATCCAAATCGGAAAACCCATTACAAATTTATGCCTGATAGAATCGGTTAACTGACCAAAATTCAGAGGGTGAACGATCAATATCCTTCATTTTGCTACCCTTAGGGATGGATTTTTTTTCAAATTTAAATGGGACCAACTTCGGAGTACACCAATAAAAAGAGAATCATCGGAATCAAACAGCTATGTGAAAAGTTATGCGAATTCATACATGAAAAAATAATAGTTTAAAAAAACTAAAAATAACGCTTTTATAGAATACCAGACTAAAAAAATAGAAAATAAGAAAAACATGTATTTTATTTTGAAAAAAGCGTGGGGTGCATGGTATCACCTCGGCCAACAATAACCTGTGATCTGAGACATTTCTCACTTTATTGCCCTATTTTTTTTTTTTTTTATATGTTCTGGTTCCCACGAAAAGGGATATCCTGTAATGTTCAGAGAACATCGTGGGAACCAAGGGAAAGAAGGTAGGAGTTGGTGTTCTTCTTAAATTTCTGGAGGTTGTATGCCTCGGGGAACACCTCCCTAGGCAATGAGTTCCAAAGCCTCGCTGTTCGTTGGATGAACGAGTCTTTGGAAAGTGATGTTCTGCAGGTCTCCAAAGTGACCACGAAGGGGTGTGATGACTGAACTTGACGGGTTAATCTCGAAGAGACTGCCAAAGTAGGAACGATTGTTGATATTTCAGAAGAGCATCGCCCATGAAAATATCTATAAAATAGAGACAAATCGCCAACTTTTCTACGGTGTTCCAGACAAGTGAGCGAGTTTGTAAGCGAGGCATCACCGACGAGACGAATTGCCCTTTTTTGGACAGAATCCAATAGCCTCAGGATATGTTTAGGTGCCGCGCTCCAAATATGGGAACAGTATTCCAGGACAGGCGGATCTGTGCCTTATAGATCATAAGCAGCTGACTGGGGTGAAATAGCTCTTGGCACGAAACAGAAAACCAAGTTTTGGGATGCACTTTTGGCAATGGACCTCACGTGATTTTCCCAGGAAAGGTTATTGCTGATAGTAATACCAAGCATCGATATGGATGGCTTCAGTGGTATGGTTACTCCTGACAAAGTTATGTTAGGCACAGTGAGATCGGCTTTTCTAGAGAAAAGATATGCTTGTGTTTTGTTTGCATTGAATTCTACCAAGTTATTAGATCCCCACTCGAGAATTGTTGCTAAGTCCATATTTATATTAATAACATTTCTTCCTCGTTCATTTCTGGTTTCACGGGCTGATATAGGGGCCCTGGAAGAGAAAGCGGTATGGAGGGTACTATCATCGGCAAAGCTGTTTACTGGACATGAAGTTGCTTTCAACAGGTCGTTGATGTGAAGTAGAAATAGTGTTGGTGCGAGAATAGATCCTTGCGGAACACCAGCATTTATGAGTAGAGTGTCAGATGAAGCTCCATCGACCACTACATGGAGAGACCTGTTTGAGAGAAAACTAGCAAGCAGAGAACACAGCTGAGGGGGCAAGCCATAAGACGGAAGCTTGGCGAGGAGTCCCTGGTGCCAAACTCGATCGAACGCCTTGGAGATATCTAATGCCACAGCTAAAGTTTCTAGGTAATGTTCTATATAATTATTGATACCATGCACCCCACGCTTTTTTTAAAATAAAATACATATTTTTCTCATTTTAAATTTTTTTAAACTATTATTTATTTCCTACTTTTTAGTGTGTTTTTTGTATAAAAGCGTCTTTTTTAAACTATTATTTTCATTATTTTTTTGCAAATTTAAAAATGGAATAATCTTATCAAATTAGGTAATCATAATCTCCGACCCGAAAAACCCCCACATACCAATTTTGAATAGAATCAGACCCTAATCACAAAACTCGGCCGCCATTTTGAAGCCGCCATCTTGAATTTTTCAATTTTCACAAAAGAGTCATAATATTTGACCCCAAAAACCCCCACATACCAAATTTGAATAGAATCAGACCATAATCACAAAACTCGTACACCATATTGGAGCCGCCATCTTGAATTTTTCAATTTTGACAGAAGAATCATAATCTTCGACCACGAAAACTCTCAGATACCAATTTTGAAGCGAATCGGACCATAATCACAAAACTCATACGCCATTTTGTTTTTTTTTTCACACAATTTTTTTTCAATGCATTGTCACCGGAATTATGTACACCTGCCAAATTTCAGTTCATTCGGACGTCTGAAAGTGGGTCAAAATCGCGCCCAAAGGAGTCGGTTACAAACAAACAAACAAACAAACATACAAGTGAAGCTAATATAAAGGGTGTAAAAAATTGAAAAAATATACGCGTCGACTAGAGAATCTCCTCCTTTCTGATTTCGTCGGTTAAAAAGGGCGGTATATCAAACGGGGCCTAGGGCGGCAACAAACCTAAATCCGCCACTGTGCGTTTGGGAAACATGAGTTGCGAATAGTAGGCGCGAAAAAACATAAAATTAGATTTGTTGATCTATCAGTCATAATGAGTTGTCATTTTCATTCCTTCAAAAAACCAAAATGAATCATGTGTTTTACTATTTGTGTGATATCCCCTTCCTGAAAACAGTAAAGAATTCATGTTGGGCGAACCTTAGCAGAAAGACCAATAATTGTATTGCAGGTATGTGTTTTTCAATATATCTGAAAGAACTTTGCAGTACCTACGAAGCGAATAAAGAAATTACCAAAATAGTGAGATAGAACTCATCTGAAATATGTCTTTCCTTCATGTTCAAAGTTAGATACTCTGACGGAATCTTTTAATCAGAATTTTTATTTTTTCTCAATGATACGCTTCACGGTTTATTCAAAAAGTAAGTACTATGAAGTTTTCTAAAATAAAACTTATCAGTATTCAGTAAGACGTAAATGTCGATCGTAGGATATCCTTCGTTATGGCATTAACAAATTTTATTGGAAAACACTGGGATTCCTACTCCAAGATTGTCATATTTGATGTCATTTTTTAAAAAAATTACATTTGTCCTTTTTTGTTAAGCATACCTTAGAAAAGTGCTCCTGCTTTTCCATTGAAAAATAGGTATTTTGAGATGTTATTCGCAAAATACATCAAAATACCCGGAACTTAACGTATTTCCTGAACCTATCGGCCATCCTGCATTGAGATTTGAATTGAACAAATTCTGATGAAATTTTATTCTGAGCATTCGTAGAGCTGACGGTTTATACTTCCATGTATCCAACTGAATGATTTTTGTCATGCAATAATCATGACTATGAATTGGGAATTCTTAGTAGGAAAAGTACCTTTAGTTAAGAGAAAAAATGCGGGACTTTGCAATTTTATGGTAAATTTTTAGGACTATTCGAGTTCAAACAATATATTTCAATGTAGGCCAATCAATAGCGCTTTTTTGACGAAAATAGTACATAACCTATTATGTTTCCTACTATCATTGTATAATTTGTTTTAAACATTAAGAGAAAAAAATCGAATATAGTTAAAAAATTGAGGAGGATTTTTTCGCTGAAAAACGGCAATATTTTGGGCGAAGTTGTGCCGGAAATGAGTGATTTATTGGTCATGCTGGCAAAAAAAGGAGGCATTTTGAGGGATTTTTGTGCGAGAAAACGGTGCTTGAAAATGAGGATAAAAAAAAGTAAAAAGTGTATCGGTAACGGAAACGGTACGAGACCGCTGGATTTTACTTCCGGATTCGTGTTCAGGAGGCAAAAACACGTAAGCATGAGTACGCTAACTTTATATTTACCAATTTTAGTAAGTTTAGTGATCCAATTAAACATATAATATTATGGAGGTTTGTTGGAATTTGGATCAATTTTGTTGAAGAAAAACTATTGTTTTCTTGCCAACGTTTCGAATTTTATTAAATTCATCTTCAGGGCTCTGTAACAATGAGTTTCTGTAAGTTGAAGGTGTTGAGAAATAGTAAAATAAAGAAAATTTGACCACAAGAATTGGAACATTTCACAGTAAAATAGATTATTAAAAAAGGAAAGACTCACCAAAAATTTTTTTTTCCGAGTTGGATGTAAATAATACATAAACATACATTCTAGATACAAACGAAAAACACTTTCACGGGACAACAGGTTTAACATCAAATGCGAGACAAACGAATACTGAGATAAAATTCAAAAAATATCCGTGAACCATATAGTTCTTTATTGATGGAGAAAAACAATTGTGGTAAAAAACGATAACAACTCATTTAGGAATCTGACTTATCAAGTTGAACTGGGACGTGTTCAATCCTTCTGTCTCTCCTGGTATTGACTGTGTCTTTTTGACAGGAAAGGTTTTTTATCAAGGATGATGGGGTTTTCGAAATCAAAAGAATAACCATTTTCTCCAGTATGTTCTACTAGAACAGTGGGATTTTGGGCATTGAGTTTTTTTGTGTCAGATATGCGGTTTTTTAAATATCGGCCTGTTTGACCAACGTCGCATTTTGTACAATTATAACGTTGATTTTATAAACGACGTTTGATTGTAGATTGATATGGGGTTTTCGTTTTTTTGCGTGAATAAAACTTTTTGCCAATAGTGTTGTCATTTGAAAATGCGATCTTGGAATTTTCTTCGTTTAAGGTTTTTGCAAGTTTTTCAGAGATATTTTTCACACACGGTATTTTGTAATTTTTTATAGTCAAATTATTGGTTTTGTTGGAAGGTTTGTTATCTGGAGATTTTTTTTATTAGTGATGGAGGGTAATTGTTTTTTAATAGAAATTGTTTGATTTGTTCAAGATTTTTTTTTATGATATTCTGGGTTTGAAATTTTGAGCGCTCTTGTTTTCAAATTCTTAATGATGTTTATTTTATGTTAAAAATTATGATGTGAAGAATAGTTGAGAAACCTCTCTGAAAAAGATGGATTGTGATACCAATCTACTTTCAACACGTTGTTTTAAAGACATTGGTAACTAGAAAAGCTAAATCATCATTATTTTCTTCCAGAATTTCAGAATTATTGCTTTCAGGAATTGCTGTGGAAATGTCGTCAACATATCTTTTGAAGAAGGGGACAGAAAGATAGTTTGTCTAAGCATTGTTGTTGTAGTTCTGACATAATGAGATCAGCACAGATAGGTGACATACAATTACCCATTTCTAAACCATATATCTGTTGGTGAAAAATTCCATCATAATTAGAGTAACTGGAATCTATACAGAATTCAAAAACTTAAATGAAAGTATCTAGGCACAATATAGTGAATTCAGAAAATGTATTCCAACGTTTTTTTATTATTTTTATTGTAAGGTCAACTGGAATGTTGGTGAAAAGAGATGTTCAATCTGAAGAAATAGGTATGTAATTTTCAGGAATTGTTTTCTCACGAATGAAATTGGAAAATTCGGAAGGGTCATTAACATGATATTCGTCTTTTTCAAATCCAATTTCCACAGAGCCCTAAAGATGAATTTAATAAAATTCGAAACGTTGGCAAGGAAACAATAGTTTTTCTTCAACAAAATTAATTCAAATCTCAACAAACCTCCTCAATATTTTATATTTACCGTTTCTCGCTTGTTACATGAAAATTAATGAAGCAATAGACAATGAAGCAAATGAGTCTTCAATAAAAGAATAAGTTTTATATAATTCATTTATATTGTAAAATCTACTCTTGAAATTTGTACAATTTGTCGATGTCATCACGTGATAGCAAACAGGCCTTCTATTGGTGTGACGTCAAATCGTTGTAACTGTCTAGTTTGAAGGCTGTTTTGTTTACCTTCAGTTTTCAGTCGCAGTTGGGATGGAGGAAATTTTACGCGAAGCGTTACCAAGTTTCCCAAATATCATGCCGCGATTTTGATGCTTATTTGTGCATATTTTTTCCCCAATAATGAATGATTGTTGATGATTTTCGACCATGATTCATAGATTAATTCTTAGAAGTCAATTCGGATATATCTTTCGTAGTTATGTGTTATGGTTATGAGTGAAAACATTAAATATAATAACGTCATTTTTGGCATATTTTTACTGATTTTTCAAAAGTAATGGCCAAACGATGAGTTATTTTCGACCAAAATGATATCAGTTACCCATATAATACCCTGTAGTTCAAATATTGGGCTATTTTACAAAAAAATTGAATAACCCATATTCTCGAATAAATTTGGGACACCGTCCGGAAGCACAGACATATTTTATTTCGTCCAATATTAGCTTTGACATATTCAGATT
Source organism: Gonioctena quinquepunctata (assembly GCA_018342105.1). Taxonomy (NCBI): domain Eukaryota; kingdom Metazoa; phylum Arthropoda; class Insecta; order Coleoptera; family Chrysomelidae; genus Gonioctena; species Gonioctena quinquepunctata. The sequence continues at coordinate 354,695 of JAFIRS010000935.1, read as the reverse complement.
TAAAACGTGGACAAACAATTTCGGCGCCCCAAATTGATTTGGGAGTATAGGTGCATTCTATTCTATTGTTTTGGTGAAAATATTCTTAACATTCGTCCAGTATTATTAACCGAGATATAAGCGAAAATATGTCAAAAATGATAGCTTCTATTTTCTGTGTCTTCCGGACGGTGCCCCAAATTGATTTGATACTATGGGTATATTCTTTGGGTTACTCAGTTTTGATGGAAAATTGTTGACGTTCGTCCAGTATTAACAGAGATAAAAGCGAAAATAAGTCAAAAATGTCCCAAATTGTTTTGAGACTATAGGTGCGCTTTGTTGGTTATTTGAAATGTTTTGATGAAAAAAATATTTTAGTTCATCCAATATTAACTTTGACACATTTGGATTCAAAACCGGGGACAGAAAATTTCGGCGCCCCAAATTTATTTGAGAGTATATGTGCATTCTATAGGTTATTTAGATTGTTTTGGTGGAAATATTTTTAACATTCGTCCAGTTTTAACCGAGATATAAGCGAAAATATGTCAAAAATGACCCCACCAAATTGATTTGAGCAATGGGTTACTCAGATCGTTTTGATAAAAAAATTGTTAACGTTCGTCCATATTATCCGAGATGAAAGCGAAAATGTGTAAAAATACAGTTTTCATTCTTTTCTGTCTTCGAGGCGGCGCCCCAATTTATTTGAGACTACAGGTGTATTCTATGGAAAACTGATATCATTTTGGTCATTCGGCCATTACCTTTGAAAAAAGCAGTGAATATTTGCCAAAAATGATGTTATTATATTTAATGTTTCCACTCATAACCATAACTTGTAGCAACTTGCATATCTTCCGAAAAAAATATATGTTATTCTACATCGTACTTCATTCATTTCTGTACAATTGGTGAAATCCATTACGAATATTTCACTCAGTAATAAATTAAAACATGAACTGGTTTCAAATTTACATGTAAACGCGCGCGCTTCTTTGCGGCCATCTTGTGACGTCAGATGACTCGTATGTGTTATTGTTGTCATTAAGTTGTCATTTAGAATATTAGAGTAAATCAGTATCAGGCTCTTCGATATCGCTCTAAACGTTCTGGATATTTAATTTGCTTGTGTTTGTTCTTGCTGGATGACTGTAGTGATATCATGGAAGGCAAAACCAAAGAATTTCACAAATATTATATTGTTCCAATGTGCAAATAATACGTCCCAGTTGATTGTTTTTTTCTGTGCCCAGTCACGCACAAAAAACGGCGTAAGTGGTGCCATATAATGAAAAGGGAACCTCTTTCCAGTGTAACAAATCGTTACTGTTGTGAGAATCATTTTGATGTGAGTTTATAGTTGTCAAGTTAGAATTTCCATATTATATTTATCATAATGAGTTCATGATTTGGAAATTGACATTTTTTGCAAATAGTCTTAAGAATTAATCTATAAATCATGGTCGAAAATCATCAACATTCATTATTGGGAAAAATATGCACAAATAAGCATCAAAATCGCAGCTATGATATTTGGGAAACTTGGCAACGCTGCGCGTAAAATTTCCTCCATCCCAACTGCGACTCTCTCAGTGTTGGCAACCGTACCATATTTAAGGTACACGTACCATTATTTGGATCATTGTACCTTGTACCTTAACAATGTACACTGTTTGTACATATTTCGAGTAAATAAAATTTTGGTTTGGCATGACATTCACTGTGCGCGTCACCATGCGGTGGGTTACCGACACTGACCGAATGTACACGAAAGTTACTGGTTACCGTATACTTTAGGGTGGCGACAATGGTGACTGTGTGATCACAGACATGTGAAAAGTCAGACAAGTGACAAGGGGCAAGTTGTCCTTTGAATTTGGATACTTTAGGTGTTTTCTGGCGTAAAAACGTATTCAATCTTGCATTTGAATACGATTCTACGTGACGTCATTATTATCACGAACCGCAAGAATGCATAACTTCGAATACGATTCAATAATCAAACCTAAACTAAAAAAAAATCTGTTAGAAAGTCGGTAGACAATAAAACTCTCACTATTATTAGTGGAATGTCCTACTACCAAGATTAATTTGGGGTTATAAATTATGAAAATCACAAAACAACGAATTATGTTTTGAAACTGAATTCGACTTCAAAACTCAATGAATATGTTTTGAATCGTTTTATATAGGACGTCATCGTTTCAACGCCAGAATGGATGTATTTGAATCACAGGACGAATACGTTTTGAATACATGGGCGCCAAAAAAACAGCTAATATAAACAGAATATGTTTTGAATATTTTAAATTCGTTTTCTGTTTTGTTTCTCTTTTGCTGTGTTTGATTTTCTGCTAATAGTCTGTTTGTTCATGCATTAGTTATGAATTCGGATTCGTGGGACTCCTCAGCTGCCGAGAGCCCTAAGAAAAAAATCAAACGAAAACAAAAATTTAGGAAAGAGTGGATGGATGAAAATGTTTTTAAGATGTGGCTGAAACCAGTTGCAGGAGATGTATTCAAATCATTCTGTTCATTTTGCATATGAACGATGGTCGTTATAATTTTACAGTAAGTGATGGAATGCTTAGTCGTATGACTAAACAGAAGTTATATGGCACAAATGATTGCGATGAAAATGAGGCTGATGATGTTGATATTCTGATACATGAGTAGAGTTTGTTGATTTTTTATTTATTTTTGGAAGAAGCTTCATTTTCATGTTAAGGTAGGGTAGTTATTGACAGAAAACCAAGGTATCTGTTTTTTTGCTATATATTTTCTTTTATTTTTATAACCTCTTTGTTATTGTTTACTCATTTTCTCGCTAAAATCTTTCTAGGGGGACGGAAATATATTTGATTGTTACTTTCGTTAATTTCTAATGTCAAATCACAATCCTTACCAATGATTTGATTTTGGCAGCATTGCGACCTCAACCTAGAGACATTGGCGAATTAGAGCCGAAAACATTCTCCCTTGCGCCTCTAGCGGCTAATCGGGGAGAAGATCTGGAAATGGAACGATCTTAATTGGCAAGCATTCGTTTATGCGCATGCGCCAAAATTAGACGTATCTCTTCCGTGACCTACGATGACGTCACGGATGTCACAATTTAATGTACCTTAATTTTATCTGAGATACCATATTTTCATTAGATTGGTACCATATTTTCATTCTTCATGGTTGCCAACACATTACTAGAGGACGTATTATTGCACATTGAAACAATGCAATATTTGTGAAATCCTTTGGTTTTGCCTTCCATTATATCACAAACACAAGCAAATCCAGAACGTTTAGGGCCATGTCGAAGAGCCTGATTCTAATATACTCTAATGTTCTTAATGACAACAATAAAATAACAGGGACCATCTGACGTCACAAGATAGGCGCGTAGAAGCGGCGCGTTTACACGTAAATTTGAATCCCAGTTCATGTTTTAATTTATTACTCAGTGAAATATTCGTAATGGATTTCCCCAATTGCCCAGAAATGGATTATGCACGATGTTGAATAACATATTTTTTTTTTCGGAAGATATGCAAATTGGAAATATCGATGCTTTCAACGGACGAATTATAGAGAATTGAAGTGAGATGAAAATGAATCTAGGCACCACTCGATCGGATTATTAGTAACGGAGAGAAAGTGTTTTTTTTTACAAAAATTCATAATACCGCCATTTTTCAAGATGTAGTGCAGGCTCTCCGCGACGTACCTACTAGTTATTTATTTGTTCTTTGTGTTTAAAAAACTCAGGCGCTGTCGGAGCAGTAGTTTTTGCATAATTGTAATTTACATTTTTTAATGCACTTTATTGGAGTAAGTCTGGATGCGTTACGGGTAGTCTGATTTTAATTTTTCAAAGAGATTTTGAACGAAGAAGTACAATACTACAAACCGTAAATTTTAATTTCATGTTAAAATGCTGCGAAATAGGTGAGAAATACTTGCAAATACGATAGAAACGGGAGCGCGCGTGAAAGCGGTCTAGCAGTGGGGGTAGAACAGCAGATTCATAACTTGCATGTAGCATACTTGTATAACTATATATACGATACCCCGCATCTGCTGCTCTACCCCCACTACTCAGCCGCTTTCATGCGCTCGCCCATTTTCGGTCATGTTTGCAAGTATTTCTCACGTATTTAGGAGTATTTTCTATGATTACTATGTCGCGTAGAGCCTGCGCTACAAGTTGATAATAATGTTATGAATTTTTGAAAAAACGCTGGTTTGCCGATGTTTGCAGTTTTTCTCTGTTATTAATAATCGGATCAAGTCGTGACACGATTCATTTTTTCGCATTTTGATTTTCCACAATTCCTCCATGGAGAGCATCGATATTGCTCCATTAGTTTTCATGTTACAAGCGGCAAACAAAGAAAAAATAACACGATTTTTTGCTCTTGAATATTTATAAAACATTAAGGTAGTACCGCCACGAGACAGTTGAATTAGGAAATCATTAAAATTTGGCATACGTATTGTTCAACATGTGAACAACATCTCTATGGAATTTTAACAAGTTTCACTATCCCGAACCCGAGATATATATAATTGAAGTTGACTCAATTAACACATATGGACCATGCATAGGCAAACATCACATTATTAATTCTACCGTAAGTACTAAAATTAAGAAGTTTATGAAAAACGGAAGGAGCTAGAGCAGGATATCACAGATATGTGAAGAAAAATCAAAGTGATTGACCATCTAGTTTGACAGATATAATCAAAACTACTCTCGTTATTCAAAATAGTCCACGGGAAAGCGCACATTATTAATTCTACCGTAAGTACTAAAATCAAGAAGTTTATGAAAAACGAGGAGGAGCTAGAGCAGGATATCACAGATATTGTGAAGAAAAATCAAAGTGATTGACCATCTAGTTTGACAGATATAATCAAAACTATTCTCGTTATTCGAAATAGTCCACGGGGAAGCGCACATTATGAATTCTACCGTAAGTACTAAAATTAAGAAGTTTATGAAAAACGAGGAGGAGCTAGAGCAGGATATCACAGATATTGTGAAAAAAAATCTGGGTGATTGACCATCTAGTTTAACAGATATAATCAAAACTACTCTCGTCATTCAAAATAGTCCACGGGGAAGCGCACAGCCTGAAGAGGGGGTCGTAGAGAAATGCGGATTGTGCCAGGGCACTTTTTGCAGGAGGACGGGGAATCATTTGTGGGTATGAACGCGAAAAAAAACGCCTTATCCTAGGGAGGGGGGGCGGATCTGAATATATTTTTTTTGCTGCGCTTTTCGGGGACATCAATTTTTTGAGTCGCCGACTTTCTATAACGAAGAAATTTTCTAGAGTCGATTGGGGGGGCCCCCCTTCAAAAAATGTTGTTTTTCGCGTTTTAAATCGAAAAGTCTCTTGAAATTTTTCGATTCTGTCGAAAATAATATCCTAATTCAACTGTCTCGTGGCGGAACTACCTTAAGCAATAATAGTTGTAAGTGGGAAACATAATAGGCTATGATTACGAACCGTCTTTCGTATGATGGTACAGTCTATATATTTCATGGTACTATTTTGTCACAGAATCTGTAATTGTCTGCTCTTTTGATAATGAGTGTGGACCAATATGCATTTGGAGAACATGAGTTGCGAATAGTAGGCGGGAAAAAAACATGAGATTGGATTTGTTGATCTATCAGTCATGATGAGTTGTCATTTTCATTCCTTAGAAATCCAAAATGAACAACGTGATGCTGTTCACGTGATTTCCCCTCCCTGAAAGAGTTCATGTTCGGCCAAGCTCAGGAGAAAGACCAATTCTAATGCAGGCATGTGTTTTTCAATATATCCGAAGGAACTTTGCGCAGTATCTACGGAGCGAATAAGGAAATGAATGAAATAATGAGATAGACCCTATCTGAAATATGATGGTCTCTCATGTTCAAAGTTATATATTCTGACGGAATTTTTTTCATCAGTTTTTTTTAATTCAGTAAGGAGTAAATGGCAATCGTAGGATATCCTTCGTTATGGGTTGCATTAACAAATTTAATTGGAAAACCCTGGGTTCCCTAGTCCATATGATTGTCAGCTGATGTATTCCTCAGAAAAATCCGACCTTTTTTATGAAGAATGTTGACACCTACGAAAAGTACTCTTGCTCTGTCCCTGAGAAATTGGTATTTTGAGGAGATAATAATAAAAACGTAAAAATACCCGGAATTGATTAATTTTCTAGATCTATCGTCTGTCCTGCATTGGTCAGCTATTGCATTTCATAGCTCAGTGGATTCTTATAACAATTTTGATTAAATTTGCTGCTATTTGGATAACAGACGTGGTTTGTTCTCAAAATTGAATTTAGACAATTCTGATGACATCTAAGTGTGAAAATGCAAACTGAAAACATGGTTAATATCGAAATGAGTGATTTTTGTCATGTTTTCCTCACACTGATGATATTTTGCCTCAATCACCATTTTATATTCGTTGTTGACAGTGGCGGTTATATCCATCACTTCGAGAGGAGGGCATCGATTGGGGGATCTGTAGCGTGAGCTCACAAACCATATCCGGCATCTTCATCTAGGGGGGTTTTATGGAAAAACCGAATCGGAAATCATATATCAATAAATTGTTAGAGATTATTGAGATTTGTTCCTTTGACTCTTATTCATTATTAATCTATAAAATAAACTTGATATGTCTAAATTCATTGATAAGCGCACCACTTGAGAACGGCTGGACCGATGTGGCTATTTTTTTAATATTCGTAATAATCTGAGAAAAGTTTTTCGGGGAAGAAAAACTGGGAAACTTGCCCGCAAAATTCGGAAAAGTGCTTTTTTCTATGGGATTTTTGTACGAACTCAAGCCCATAACTCTCGATTCGAACGATGGATATGCGTATTTCTTTCACTGTTGTGTTGGGATAACGGAAAGCGGGCAGAGTCACAGGCATGACCTAGATGGAACAAGACAAAGAAAAACATATACAGTGCGCTGCTAAATTATGGAACAAATTTGATATTTCGCAATCAATGTACTTTTGACAAAAATCCTGAAAAAGTTCGATTTTTGTTTTTAAATGCCGATTTTTGAATGTATATTCTAAAGAGGTTATGTCACTGGTTTTGACGTGGTGACGTAACCGGTAATTTTTTTGAATTGAAATAGATGTCTTGTGCTACTTTATCTGAAAGGTCTTTCATACTGCATTCAATGATAATAAATAATTTGATTTGTTTGTACAGGGTGAACAAAAATTTTTATTTCAGTAAGAGTATAACTTTATATCCAAGAAAATACATTTGAATATAATATTAATTTTTGTTCACCCTGTATAAACAAATCAAATTATTCATCATCAATGAATGCAGTATTGAAAGACCATTCAGATGAAGTATCACGAAATATCTATTTGAATTTAAAGAATTACTGATTACGTCACCACGTCAAAACCAGTGACATAACCTCTTTATAATATGCATTCAAAAATCGGCAATTGAAAACAAAAATCGACATCTTCCAGGATTTTTGTCAAAAGTACATTGCTTCCGAAATATCGAATTTGTTCCATGATATAGCCGCGCACTGTAGAGTGAGATCTCAAAACCGGCAAACCTACATAATTTTAGCAGAGCTGAAATTTTGAGTATGAGTATGTAGTTAGGAACGTATGCGTACTTGCCAGCTTGAAAGGGGGGCCCCTTTACAGATATCAGGTACAAAAGGTTTATGAAAATCTTACTCACCTACGTTAAAGTATGGTTAGATTTTGGCACTTAATATATCGATATAGCCGAGCTATCCAAGGCGCAGGATTAAAAAGATTCAAGCTCAGGATTTGGAAAGAGAGCGTGGGTTCGTATCGCTGGCACCTGACAGTTCTTTTCATTTTTTCTTTAGAAATTGAGGAATGATTTGTTTTCGAAGGTAAAAGGAACGTCAAGTGGTGGTGTTCGAACCCACGTTTCCTTTCGAAATCCCGAGCTCGAATCCCTTAAATCTGGCTCCTTAGACCACTTGGCTATATTGGTATACTAAGAGTCAAAATATTACCATACTTTATCAGCGGTGAGTAAAGTTTTTATGTACCTGTTTTATTTGCTAACTGTAAAAGGGCCCCGCTTTCAAGCTAGCAAGTACGCATACGTTTCCAACTACATATCACACTATTCCTACTTGAAATTCCGGCTTTGCTTGAATGACGTAGGTTTGCCGGCTCTGGGATCTTGGACTAATGGGATAAAACAAATTCTATGCGGTCGAAAGTTTTCAGGAAAAAAAATGGGAAAATAGAAATTTGGACAGGACCGCTGTTGGGTCAGCTAGTACCTTATATTAAAAATATATTCGAATTATCCAAGTCTTGTTCTGATGAAAAATGCGCTTTTTCAAATATCAATAATGATTTACATTTTACGTAATACCTCTTAAAATATAATTATTCACAAAATAAATTAAATAATGGTTTTCAAAAAAACAACAAAAATAAACTTTGAAAAGAACAAAAGATTTCACGGTTGAAAGAAAAATTCCACAAAAGAAAATAATAAAAGAACGCATGGGAATAAAAAATTATCAAATAAAAAAATCGACAATTTGTTTTTAGCGAAACTTTTCACTCAAACAAGGAAGCATTCTTCAGTCACTTTATTTTTTTTACACTGCAGCGAAATGAGTATCGATGGTCCTTTGATTCATTTTGATACTTTGATTTGAGAGCACCAATAGTACCAAAGAATGATATTAAGCAAACTACTTGAAAATATTCATTTGTCAAAACGTGAAGCTACCTGAAGGGAAATTCAAAAAAGGGATTGGTGATCGGTTAAACGACAAACGCCTGTCGTGTCTGTGTACTGTCTGGCTTTCATCTAGCCACCGCAACCCCAAAAACATTATAGATACCATTCAAAATACTGAACGGAACGTGGAAATGTCATCAGAGAAGTGGATATCTATTTATGAACTGATATTTTATTTACAAAAGTATTATCATCCAAAATCAATTTGAATAAAAAAAACAGATGGAAACAATCAACAATTTTGAGACACGCAAGAGGGGGGCCATGGCCCCATTGGCTTTCCCCTCTATGACCTGTGAAAAATATAAGAAATATGGCATTTTTCTAGGAACTGTTTGGGGACGAACAATGAGACTGGGAAATATAAGTCGCGAATAGTAGGCGAGATTTGTTGATCTATCACTCAGATAAGTTGTTGTTTCTATTCTTGAGAAAATCAAAATAAACGACCCGATGCAACTGGTGCCCAGCAGTTTCACTAGTTGTGCGATATACCATCCTTGACAACATAAAATGAGTCACGTTACGTTGGAGAAGGAGGCCAACCTCAGACTATTAATTTCGTGGAAGGTAAGAGTTTTTTCAATGTCTGTGTCAGAAATTTCACTTGGATGATACGCTCCATGGTATATTCAAAAAGTTTGCTTCATTAAGTTCAGAGAAAAGAAATAAGTTGAGCGGCGACCGTAGAATATGCTTCGTTATCAGGTACATGAAAAATGTTCATCGGTTCACATTACGCATTATTGTATGGACACATTTCTCTGAACATAACCTATATTTCAATACTACCGATTCAATTGAAGGTGAAAACTATTTTTTTTAAAGAAACTCAAAAGGAATTGAATTTTTATGCTGAAAGTATTAAGTAGGTTCTCAATGATCTTTTATCAAACCAGAAGTAATAAATTTCAGCTAAAAAAATTATAGTTCAAAAAACTAAAAAACACGCTTTTCTAGCAGTATGAATGAAAAACTCTAAAAATAATGAGAATGAAGTCATTGACAAAAAAATTCACTTCAATGTGAAAAAAAGTTCTCGCCATGTTACAATTTGTTACAATTCGGTCATCCATTATGGTACACCTGACAAATCCCCGAGAACAACACTGCTCATATTCAGCAACCAATAATAGTTCCCAATGTGAATGATATGTATTTTCAAATAGCAGTCTTGATGTTCTTATTATATTAGATGATAACGCATGTTATCACGCACTCATTGGCTGCAGAATAAGAACTGTCAGTCGACAGCCAATCAGAAAACAGTACTCCATAGGAAAGCCAAAACTACGATTTGACGACGCATGAAAAAAATCAGAGCTTGCGGGTTATGCGAATTGAACCAAAATGCAGTGGTTTTCGTGTATTGGTGGTGATGGAAAAAAATAATACCATTCGCAGACGCTACGTTCTAGTTGTAATCGCGTCGGAATTTGACGCAAGTTCATAAACGATCCGATTAATTTGAAGAAATATCGAGTTCATAAGCGCGGTGATAAAAAAACTGCTCCGAGCTTATTTGATCCACTATGTCGGGGTTTCCGGCAATATGAAAGTCGGCATAGTTGTTTTTTGAGTACATCTAGTCTTCAACTACAATTTTTGTCAAAAGTTCTTTTGTCCGGGGTGAAACGGTACTAAACTGTGTTTTTCCCAGCACTTTATTATTCGAGTCGGTTTGACAGAACAGTCATTTTATCGACCACTGAAACCTATATTTACAATTCAAACAATGAATGGGTCAAATGTCGCTACCTACTAGATTCGGGTTTCAGAGTAATTTCATTACAATGGAATTGGCAAAAAAAAATTTACTTGCAACATTTTAAGATAAATCTATCAATAATGGGTATCAATATCAGGCAATATTCCATTGTACTCATTTTCTATTTCCCAGTTAAACATTCCAGAAACCATTCAACTAGCAGACCCCAAATACAACAATTCACAAAAGATTGATATCCTATTAGGTGTCACAGTTTTTTATGAACTTCTAGGCATTGGCGAAATAAAGTTGTGTGAAAATATGCCGATTTTACAAAAAAACACCCTAGGCTGGATCATTTCTGGACCATAACAATCAAATTATGCAAATAATCAGATGTTTTTTCTCATCCTCCACTCAAAGTGATAACACCAACATCCAAAATCAATTAGAAAAATTTTGGTCCACCGAAGACATGCCAAACTCCGAACAAAAAATAGTTAAGTACCTATACTAAACAAGAACAATTTTGTGAAAATAATTTCATTTAAAGGATATATGAATCATCAGGGCATATGCGCAAGCTTTCTTAAAATGAGATTGAAACAGATAATCCGATTTATTACTTGCCCCATCATGGCGTTTAAAAAAAAACAACGAAAAACTAAGAGTTGTTTTCGACGGCTCTGCTAAAACAGAGCCGTCAATGACGTATTATTTGTCGGACCTACTATTCCAGAAGACTTTTTTTCCATATTATTAAGATTCAGAAAGTATAATTTCGTTCTGAAAGCTGACATCACAAAAATGTACCGACAGGTTAATATGGCAAAGAAACACCAATACCTACAAATAATCGTTTGGAGAAAAAACAATGACAAACTGAGCACTTTGCACTAACTACCGTGACATATGGATTAGGGCCTTTTTAGCTATAAGATCTAATCATCAAACCGGTATCGACATCAGGAACAATTTCCAAAGATAATTTTACAATTTCCATGTCGATGATCTCATAACAAATGACAAAATTGAGAGTCTCTGGAATTTAAAATATGAGATAACAAACATTTTGAAACGAGCAGGTTCTAAATAAAAATGAAAATGGGCAAGATGTTCATTATCACATTAAAACAGAAAATGCCATAAAAACACTTGATATATTATGGAATCCGCAACAGGATACATTCAAATACTCAGTAAATCATAATTTTTCAAAAATTAAGCTCACAAAGCGCACATTGCCTTCTATAATTTCCCAAATATTTCACATTAGGATTAATTTGCCCTATTGGATAAAATGATATTGTAGGAACTTTGGAAATTACACCTAAATTGGGATGATTCCATTCCACAAACACACTACATTTTCAGTTTGTAAATTATATCCATGATCTTGAAAATCTTAAACAAAGGACCTGCACATTTTTTCATGGGAAATGGCCACAGAGCTCAAAAATGGACAGTTTTCCAGATATAGAGCTTTGAAAATTGATATTTTTCATTTTTTGCGCTATTTGTTCATCAATCGGAAAGCTCTCTTTTCTGGTTGGGATGAAATTTTGATGTTCGGCGCCCAGAACCTGACTGAGAAATGGTCTTCCTCAGTTATATTAGGTATCGCCATCGATAATTGTTCATACACTGCTCCAAACTGGCTATGAAATGAGATACAAATCCAAAAGACCATAATAATTGATTCCGAATATATCTGATGTCCAATAATATCAAATATGTTTTCCAAAATGTTCATAACGAGGCTCAGCGAGCTGTAATCGGGGAAAATGGGAAAATAATGATCATATATCTTCAGAGATAACAATTGTGATCACTATTGATGTCATTTACATATGATATGTTATTTGTTTCTCACAAATCTCGATAATCTGACAATGGGGTGTCAAATTATTTAAAATATTATGAATCAAATCGAGGGCAGAATAAATTATTTGGTAACATGAAACTATATCAACGAACGTAACACAATCATGAATAATCTCAACAATATAAAGGAAAAATCAAGCCTCTTACGCCATGTCAACTCCTATCTAAGTACTCGATCGTTGGTTGGGTGGATACTACCTTATTCATTTATCATCATATCATTGGGATTAATCTGGTTCATTCTATTGGCGGCATCGAGCACATGACTTTAATGAACTGGTATTTAGGTATTTGACTCCTTGGTTATGGCGAGCATAAACAAGAAACCATAAAACGCTAGCAACGTTAGCACAGCATCCGACGGTCCTGGCAGTCGACATTTTCATCGTTAGTGTATACAATCCAGAGCTGATACTTTGCGTTCCGGAATCTGGAATAAACTCTTACTCTAAAAAATCCAGGTTCCTCAAGTAACTCATCGAGTTGGAATATTTCCAGCTGTTCTCTCTGGAGTTTATCCTCTACATGAGATGATGTTAAATTAACCTGGTGATTACTGATAGTGAGATCTCTCAGATAGTCCATAATTATTCTTGGGAACTGTGACACCTGGTGTTGATTCAAGGGTATCCATTCCTCAATTGAAGCGTATCCACCTCTACCCGAGCTTGTACATTGAGCAATCGTGATCGCTGAAGAAATGTCTCTGCGACCTGTTCATTTGCTTCTTCCATAAAATGATAAAATTGTCCGAAATTGTACACATGTGGCATATTGATTGTTTTAGATAAAAACTGAAACATACACTTTATGTGGCTATTTCGGGATTCGACTATCCATCTGCTCTTTGTTACCAATCTGGATTCATTGGCTTCTTCCGTACTAAGCTGACTTTGTCCTCTCGCTAGGTTAACAGGCATCTCATAGTGTATACCTATGTTATCAAGCAAGAGTGTGATGTATCGGTATCCTCTATCCAAAATAAAAATATCAGCCTCCTGAAACCATTCCCTTAACAGAGTTCTATCGTGTTCGAACTCATGGCGTAACATCTCCGCATCAATCATAGCATGTTTAACCAACTGACGTCCTCTGTGCACGCAATAGGATTGACGCAAGATGTGAAAAATGCTGCTTTTAGGTACATAAGAGTAAGTTCCGTCAATGCATACAATAGCCCTAGGTATGTTTGGCTCTGGGTTATACAGCGTATTCGCAAATTAGGTGACATGTGCTGCTATGTAGTCATTTCTTGTAATTGATCTCAAACCAATGTTTTGAGGAAAGAATCGCCCCATAAGGGACTTTCTTACTGTGGCAATGGCCAGACTCGCGGCTAAGCGGCTTGAATATCCAAAGATCACTTTCAACCACTCGCTCGACAGTCCCTGTTTCAGTTCGCACAAAAATAACAAGATATATTTTTTACTGATGTACCTGAAAGATGTTTCTTCATGAACAGGATCACAAAATTGAAACAATTCCTGTGATTGATTTTTGGTACTGGTGCTAGACATTGAAAATCTGCAACGGTGAAACTGTTTTCATCTTCATATTTTTGTGTATCGGTTACTCTATCTCTCAGTTGTTGAAGAATAATTTGTAGTTGTTGTCCTTTCATTATATGAGGTCTAGTGATGAACCTCAAACCTGGCAGTAATACCCGAGTAAACAACCTTTCTCATCTAAATGATCATGAAAAGATCTTACGTTTTCTGGTAAGTAAATATTCTTCGAAATAAATATATCAACTCTACATTCATTCGATATTCTTCGAATATTCACAACTGAATTACAAATTATACAAGAATTGCTTGTTGTTTGCGTTCAAGTGTTTAAACGAATGCAAGCTGGATCTAGTTCAATAAGCGTGATTTCGTTCAGGACTGATTACAATTGAGGCAGATTCTTGTTTGATTTGTTTCAGGAATTGGAGGATAACCTTGCATATCACATCTTGAAATCGCTTTGTCTCGTTTAAATTCATTTTCTTCCCCGCGTAGGAGCTGCATGCGGCCAGGAGCAAGTCTCACATTACAGATGTAGCATTCAGTTCGATTTAAATATGCCATAATATCAATGTCTATCACTTTGAGTTCTTAGGATGAGTATTGATAACTGAAGAAATTTACAGATATTTGGATATGACAGTTCAAGCAATTGTTTCATTTCCATTCACGACGTTTTTGATTCTTATAGCTCGTCGATTATCAAGTTATCAAAATCGAGTTGAATGCTGAATAGATAATGTAAGATTTGCTCCGCGTCGAATGCATCTTTTCCGCGATGATGAACGAGAACCCATTACATTCAATAAGTATATACTATAAGATTATGACATGCATTGCTTTTGACGAAGCAAGAGGACGAAATCAACTCAGTTCGGACGAAACCTATAAATCATATTGGTAAAAAAATTATGATGGATAGTGGAATCCCAAAATGGCCACACGAAGAGCATGTTTCAGTTTTTTCCAAAACAATCAAAATGCCACATGTTTAAAATCTCGGATAATACCGTATAGCTGGATCAATCATCAATGAATATCGTCCGCCAATGATCATGGAAGGAGCAAATGAACGGATCGCAGAGGAATTGTTTCGGCGATCACGATTGCCAAATTTGTGCAAGCACAGGTAGAGGTGGATCGGCTTCATTTGAGGAATGGAAGATGGATACCCTTGAGTAAACAGCAGGTGCCACAGTTCCCAAGAATAAGTATGGACTCTCTTAGAGATCTAACTATCGGTGTTTACCAGGTTAATTTAGCACCATCTTATGTAGAGGATAAACTCACGTTGCTAGTCTTTTATGGTTTCTTGGTTAAGCTCGCCATAACCAAGGAATGAAATATCCAAATATCAGTTAATTGAAGTCATGTGCTCGATGCCACCAATAGAATAAACCAGATAAATCCCAATGATATGATAATAAATGAATAAGGTAGTATCCAACCAACGATCGAGTACTTAGATAGGAGTTGACATGGCGTAAGAGGCGTGATTTTTCCTTTATATTGTTAAGATGATTTATGATTGTTACGTTCGTTGATATAGTTTTATGTTACCAAATAATTCATTTTGCCCCCGATTTGATTCATAATATTTCAAATGATTTCTTGCGATTGCTAAGATAGTTTATTATTGTTTTTTGTTTATTATTATTTTCGTTTTGACCAATTCCAGTTAGGCCCGATCCGAGAATTACTGCCCTCTGCATGCGGCCGGCTAGGGATTCTGCTGATTTACGACATGTCGGTATGATTTCCAGGTTTGAGAGTAGCGTTGGCATCAATCCACCAAGGGCCCCTATAATCAGCACTATCTTCACAGAATGGTCTGGATAGAGTCTGCGGAGCTCGAAGAGTAAATCTCGATACTTTGTCCGTTTCTCCTTCTCTTTTCGCACGATATTCGTCTCGACCAGAGCCGAAAACTGTATGACGTATATCGTTTTTTCATTGCGGTCGAAGAGGACTACATCAGGCTTATTTGCTTGTATTTGCCTGAGGGTGGGGAATGAACAGTTCCAATGAATTTGGCACCTCTCATTCACCACAACGGACTCAATATCCCCCGGAGCGTATGACAGCACTGGTGTCTCATCGATACCGTACGAGTGTCGGAAATGATGATACAGCACTCGTAACGCCGCGTTATGACGATGGATATATGCTGGACATGCTGACAGCAAGTGCATGATGGTCTCAGGCGCTCCACGGCAGGCCCTGCATCCCGTATCAGGGACCTCACGCGGCTTCGGTAGACAAGAGTGTTGAAAACACCATCCTGGCAAGCCATGATGAATCCCTTAGTCTCCGACCTGAGTCCACCTGACCTGAGGTCAGCCTTTCGGATAAGCCGTGGTCTTCAATATGTTTATAGAAGATTCCATGCATCGGCTTATCCTTATGGAGCTGCAGATGTACAGTATTCTCTGCAGCTTTTATGTGGACTCTCCGTCGAACAGGCTCCAACTCGGTGATAGAGTCTTGGATTTCCCGCTCGGTGTCGAATATAAGACCGAGTTCATCGGCTGCACGGATTGCTGCCTTAAAGAGAAACGCTTCTTTCCCTGTGATCTCATGGTCTTTGACCATGCAGAGAAGGGGATCCAAGCTCCTGATGACGTTACAGGCTCCATCCAGCACCATCCTGTTGTGTAGACACTCCAAACTCAGAAGTCCATGGCCTCCTGGTTTTCGGGGGAGGTACAACCGTGGAACGGACGATTTTGGATGCAAACTACGATGTAGGTGCATCATTTTGCCAGTCTTCACGTCAATTCCGCGCAGCTCTTCCAGGGTCCACTTCACTACCCCAAAGGAGAAGATTAGTATCGGAACGGCAAGCATGTTGGTGGCAGAAACTTTGTTCATGCCCGACAGTTCTGATGACGAGATCTGCAGGAGTTTCTGCCGATACTTGCCGCGGAGAGCGTTTTCTACCACCACTACCTCTTGCGTGCAACGTTGTTGCACCCCTAGTTAGGTATACGCCTCTCCGGCATCCAGATGGCGGAGGATGCTTCCATCTACCAGCTGCGCGTCCTCTCCGTAATCCTCGCATCGCTCTCTTCTGAGATGAACCAGTGCACATTTATCCATCCCAAATTCCATACCGATAGTGTTACGTTGGTTTATATCACGGGATATAAATAAAGGAGAAACTCGGAGTAGATACTTTTCACTTAGGCTTTTATTAATATCAATTAGGTTGTGTTACAATAGATATCCGCGAACATACTACCTGTCCACGATATGGTTGAAACCAGAGCAGACCCAAATGCGGGGTTGCCGTAACTAGTAGAAAGTATTCAGACCTAATACTTCACACGCCCCTTTTTGTTTTTTTTTTTTTTTTAAATACTTATAACAAAAACAAAAAAAAAAGATAAGAAAAAAAAACAGATCCTATGAAATCAATGGAATTGTAGCCTTTCTATTGGCTTAACTATTCTACCACTTCTAGTTTTATAATAATCGTTCTCTGCTTCACTGGCTGATTGAATGGTATCTTCACGTTCATGTTTTCCACTCGACAGGTTGGCAGGAGGTTCATCTTCGAATTCAGGTGTATCTTCTGTGAAGGAGCCACTGGAGGAAGAGCTAACAGGAAGCCTACTCCTGGCTTCTCTCAGGAACTGCCTATTTCTGCGATAAACCGCTCCATCCATTTCAATATTATAGTCATTAGGTCCACTTCTGTTCAGGACTTTACCCGGTTTCTATTCGCGGGTTTTGTTCTTGACAAATACCTGACAATTGGGTTCCAGGCCAGGAGGTGGTTTTGTGGATATGTCGAAGTATTTTTTCTGGCTTTTCTGACGAGCCTCTAATTTTCCTCTGACATCATCTACTGGAAAATCTGGTTTCAGGTTTTCAAAACTTACAGGCAACATAGTACGGATTCTCCTTCCCATGAGCAACTGAGATGGAGCTGGTAAATCTTGTTTAGGAGTGGCGTTATAATTTAGTATTGCCAAAAAAGGGTCTTGATTGTCCTTATAGGATTTGGTCAATAGGACTTTCACTATCTGTATATGGCGTTCCACCACTCCATTTGAACGTGGATATGGTGGACTGGATGATGACAACTTGACATTGTATTTTCTTGCAAATTCATGAAATTCATGGGAAGTAAAAGGAGGACCATTGTCGGTGAAAATCTCAAGTGGTAACCCTTGCACAGCGAAAATATTTTTTAGTGTGGAGATTACGCTGTATGCCGTTTTGCTCGTGATTTTATTGACAACTACGAAATTGCTGTAATAATCTACAACAACAATAAATTCTTCTCGTCCTAGGGACTTGAAGTCCATACCAATCTTTCCCCACGGAAACTCGGGAATTTCGTGTGGAGATAAAGGTTCCCTTTGATTACTCGCCGAATAAGCCTGGCAAATTGTACAGCTCGCTACTAGTCTCTCAATATCGGAGCTCATACCTGGATAGTAAATTGCCTCCTGGGCCCTCTTTTTGCAAGATGTGATACCTTGATGTGATTGGTGAATAATGGCTAGTAGTTCACTCCGTAAGGATTTTGGGACGACTATTTGGTTCTTATAAAATAAGATGTCGCCGTAGAGGTGGATGTCATTTCTTATCTCCCAGTACTTCTTGATGTCGCTGGGTATACTACTTTTATGATCTGGCCAACCAGAGAGAACGAAATTTTTCACTCTCTGGAGTTCCGTGTCCTCCGATGTGGCACTTCGTAGCCTATTTTCGTTTTCTTCCGATGTTACTATGATGGAATGTATTTTTAGATCATTTTCTAAGTAGCTAGTGTCAATTGTTTCATTTGTTGGGTCATGACTCAGAGTATCTGGAACTTGCAACTGCCTTCCTGGTATGTAATCCAATTCAAAGTTGAATCTCAGGAGCCGAATGGTCAATCTTTGAATTCTTTGGGGATAATTCGTCGAGGGGTTTTTTCAAAATTCCCAAGAGAGGTCGGTGATCCGACTCTATTTTGAACTTGTTGCCATATAGATAGTAATGGAACCTTTCGCAGCCGAAGACTAAAGCAAGTAATTCTTTATCGATATGATTGTATCTCTGTTGAGTCGCTGTCAAGGATACAGAAGCGAATTCAATGGGCATTTTATCTTGGAGAAGCACAGCCCCTAGTCCAAATGGACTGGCATCGACAGAAAGTGTGGTTTGCTTACAAGGATCGAAATACGAGAGAGTTGTAGCCGAAGAAACTAATGTTTTAAGTGAGTGAAACATTTTTCCTCGAGGTCGGTCCACTGCCATTCAAATTTCTCACTAAGGAGTCTTCTCAGTTGGGTGGTTTCCTGGGATAAGTTCGGGATGAATTTGGCCAGATATACTATCATTCCGAGGAATCGTTGTAGGTCTTTCTTATTTTGTGGTGCTTTCATATCACAAATTGCTTTTGTTTTATTAGTGTCCGGAGCTATACCACTATCACTTATTTCATGTCCAAGAAACTTAATTTCAGTCACACAAATTTTAGATTTTTCTTTGTTGAGAGTCAGCCCACTTTTTTTTACTCTTTCTAGGACACTTTTTAAGTTTCTATTATGTTCTTGCTTGTCACGCCCGAAAACTAGGATGTCGTCAAAATATGCAATTACACCCGAAATACCTGCCAATGTATCGTGGATGAATCTTTGAAAAAATTCGGGTGCGGATGAAATTCCATATGGAAGCCTGGTATAGCGAAATCTACCAAAACTTGTGGAGATCGTGCAAATTAAAGAGCTTTCATGAGTCAGGGGGATCTGCATAAAGGCGGAAGAAGCATCAAGACTGAAATATTTCGAGCCGGAAAGTTGTGAAAACAATACGTCTTGTGTCGGTAACTCGTCTCGTCTTGTGTCGAAATGTTCGTATACTAAATTTTTTACTGGATCACAATACTCGTTAAATTTTTTCAGGACCACTTCTTTCTTGTTTTCATCCTCCTGTGCACCATATTCGAATGTGTTGTAGATTTGTATTCCTTCATCCCCCAGAAGATTCAGAAGAATTGCAATTTGAACATCTTCACTCTTCTCTGTTTTTCCAGAAGCCTTGAGAAGCAACTGAAATTTCTGTTTCCATAACTTCCAGTTATGTGCCACATTTCCTTTGAAACGAAATTCTTCAGGAGCTTTTCCCTGTTCTGCCATCGTAATTCGTAATCACACTTTTGGTTGGAAACTAACAATTGTCAGTAGGTATTCTACTAATCAACGGAGCACTTCGCGTTAGTTACTCGACTTTGCACCTGTATTTCCTCGATAACAACCGGCCGGTTCTACAAAAACATCGAGCTCTGGATATCAGCTCGAAACAAAACAACAACCAATGCACGGCTAACCAAAAGCCCTAAGCGCGTTTTATAACCGCTGCCACCATGTTTCGTTGGTTTATATCACGGGATATAAATAAAGGAGAAACTCGGAGTAGATACTTTTCACTTGGGCTTTTATTAATATCAATTAGGTTGTGTTACAATAGGTATCCGCGAACATACTACCTGTCCACGATATGGTTGAAACCAGAGCAGACCCAAATGCGGGGTTGCCGTAACTAGTAGAAAGTATTCAGACCTAATACTTCACAGATAGCATGCGTATACTCTTGCACCACCCTCAGAGAGATTGCTGCAGATCTCCCTCACTCGTGTCATGAAGCTTTAGGTCATCCATATAAAATAAATGGGTGACCTTATGCCTTCGGTCTCTGGGGGTGCCGCAGTTGTAACCACGGGTTTTTCTGAGCGCAACGGATAATGGCATGAGTGAGATGCAAAGAAGGAAGGGGCTGAAGATAACCTGCTCCATTTGGACTTTGGCTCCACCTGATTTTATGGGGAAGCGAGTCCTCCAGAGTGGTATCAATTGTTCAATGCATCTCACTATTTGATCGGGTACCGCAAGGCATCTGAGTAAATGCAAGATCAACTCATGCGATGTTGAATCAAATGCCTTGCGGTAATCGATCCAGGCCATCATAAGGTTGCGCTTATACTGCACGGAGTCCTGCGTGATACATCTATCGATCAGCAGGTTCTCCTTGCAGCCAGCAACACCTTTCTTTGACCCTTTCTGCTCATATATCCGTTCGTACACCGTGTCAACCACGAGGAGTATTCGCGCGTACAAAATGCGCGTAACAATTTTTAGCACGTGTTCAAGCATCCTATCGGTCTATAATTCTTGGGATCAGACAGATCTCCGTTTTTGGGGATCAGCACAGTTCGCCCCCTGACAAACCAAGCCGGAATCTGCTGCTCTCCACTAAGCCACGAGTTGAAAACTCTAGCTAAGTGGTGGCGGGTACTAGGGAACTTTTTCCACCACAGGTTGCTCAACCCGTCTGGGCCTGGAGCGGCAAAGTTCTTCGAGCCCTGTAGAGCTTTCCGAACTCCTTCTGGGGTTGTCGGTTGGCGCAGTTCATCGGGATGAGGCTGCTGAAACCTCCTACAGAAGGCTCCAAACTGCGTCAGGGCTGGAGTGTCTATGTTGAGTGGCTGCGAGTATTCGTAAATCTCCTTCTAGAAGTTTTCCACCTGATCAGCGGTCGGCGGGTTTTCCACAACAAGCGGCGGTTGTTTTCCGCAATTCCTCTCGCTCGCCGTACTAGTGTTTTTTTCGCAGCTACTAGCATTCGTATCTTATCAAGGCAGTGTTGTTTGATGGCTAACAGCACTCCTTGATTCAATGTGTGATGGACTCGTCACAACTTAGCTGCGATTCTCCGCACTGTTAGCGTAAATGGCCTATTGGCTACTACGTTGTCCATCACACATTGGATACGAGATGCGTGTTGTCTCGCCGACTTGATTTTGGCTTCCATCTTTCGTATGCGTCTCTCATGCTTTCTAGTTGAAGACGCATTATTTTGCGTATCCGCATGGGAAAGCACAAGAGCGGCATCATATACGGCGGTGTTGATTTGCCAGATGTCAGCCTCTTCTGGAAGCGCTTCACGAATTTTCGCATCCACTTGAGCCAGATCATGAGGCTTCAGGAGCTTAAAAGTGCGGAGCACCCTGCGTGTTCTGATAATCTCTGTTGGTAAAATATTGATACCTGCCACCTCTTCGGCTGGTTCGACTGCTGGCCCTTCTGCCACTTCGGCCACTTTGTTATTATTATTATTATTATTAATGTAACTATTATTATTATATTGTTTTCGATTGACCTACTCATTCATTTTGCCAACGATCATATTAATAGATAGTATTCATTCGTATGTGTAAACTTTAATGTAACATTTATTAAAAAATATTGTATTTTCAAGAATTCGGGGTTGAATATCGAAAATTCCATTCATAGTTTGCTTCCAAAACCTGGACTTCCCTATTCTATCTGGAAAGTACTATAAGGTATCGAAGATGCAGACTTTTTCACGGATTCGTTTGTCTGTGAGATGCTATCATCCATTCCGAGCCTTTCTGAGGAAAATGTCTTGGCACCCCATTGTCAGATTATCGAGATTTGTGAGAAACAAATCACATTTCATATGTAAATGACATCAATAGTGATCACAATTGTTATCTCTGAGGATATATGATTATCCCATTTTCCCCGATTTCAGTTCACTGATCCTCGTTATGAACATTTTGGAAAACATATTTGATATTATTGGACATCAGATATATTCGGATTCAATTATTATGGTCTCTCTGCAAAAAATACCCAAAATATGGCGTTTCTCGAAAATGTGAATTATTCTGGCGTTATCTTGTAGCATGAAAAGATGTATGGAAGAACTTGGATTTGTATCTCATTTCATAGCCAGTGTGGAGCAGTGTATGAAAAATTGTCGATGGCGGTGCCTAATATAACTCAGGAAGACCATTTCTCAGTCGGGTTCTGGGCGCCAAACATCCGAATTCCATTCCAAAGAGGCCAACCGTAGCAAAGAGACTATTCATTCCATGGAAGGTATGTGTTTTTCAATATATCTGCATCAGGAATTCCACTTGGATGATACGCTTCATAATATATTCGAGAAGTTCGCTCCTATAAGTTCACAAAAATTAAATAGGTCGCCGCTCAGACCATACGATATGCTTCGTTATAGAGTACACCAAAAATGTTAATTGATATACCTATTATTATATGGACTCATTTTTATTGTCGCAAATATGATCTACAATTCAACATTACCAGTTCAACTGAAGGAGAAAACTACTTTTTTGAGAATGAAACCCGATTGAGAATGTAAAGTGAATTCTTGTTTTTCTTTCATCAAACCAGGAGTAATGAATAAACGAAGTTTCATGTTCTATTATTTGGCAAAGTCCATATCCCATTTTGCAACTGTTGTAGAGAGAATCTTTTTGTTTATATCACTAGAGATCCCCATTTTTCAGAAACATTTTATTCGACCTCAATTGTGAAGAATGTTGAAATCTACCAAAAAATACTCTTGCTCTTTTTCTGAAGAATGGGCATTTTGAGAGTTATTTGCAAAAATGCATGCCTGAGATATCCATATTTTTTGGACCTATTGGCCGTTTTGCATTGGAAAACTGTTGCAGTTTAGAGCCGAACTGTTTTTTTTAATTTTCGTTATTTTTGCTGCCATTTTATGAAAATGAATGTTGACATGTCTACTGAGATACACGAATGAAAAAGAGGGCTGGATAGATGGCTTTTGCAGTGCTCTCACTTCCATTGATCGAACTGAGGGATTTTTGTCATGTAATGATCATTCCTCAGGAACTGTTTGAGTATAAACAAAATTTATTTTAGTGAGACTGGGCAAAAAAACCTAAAACCATGTTTTCCTATGCCTCCAGAAAAATCAACTTGAAATTACCTGTACTTTCGTGAACAATGCTTTCAAATTGTCATGATAATTGTGCCCTCTGGTGAAGCTGCTGCAAATATCAGTTAAGTACTTCATGAATGATTGAGAGAGTTTCGTTACCACGTAGGATCAGAATTAAACTGGATTATGAATTTGTCCGTGAATATTTTCAATTTAATTCATTGTTGGGAACCTGAAGAAGCTTTTGTATAGCAAAACAGGTGTCGCGGTTTTGTAAACCCAGTTAAGTGAAAATCATTGAGAGAAGTGAGTGTCTTTTGTTGAGTTCATTCTGACCAAGTTTTTTCATCAGATATTTTATTTTTTCGAGTGAAACGCTTCATAGCATTCAAAATGGTAGAATCTCGATGTTTTCAGAAATGAAACTTAATAGTACCTATTCAGTAAGGACTGAATGGCGATCGTAGGATATCCTTCGTTATTGGAGGCATTAACGAATTTCATTGAAAAACCTTGGGTTCCCTAGTCCATAAGATTGTTAGTTGATTGATTGTGAAGAATGTTGACACCTACGAAGAGTTCTTTTGCTCTGTCACTGAAAAATAAGTATTTTGAGGAGATATTTACAAGAACGCAAAAATACCCAAATGGACGAATTTTCTAGATCTATCGGCAGTCCTGCCTTAGTCAATTATTGCATGACATACCTCAATGGATTCTCAGAAATATTTTGCATTAATTTCGCTGCCATTTCGATAAAAAAGTGGTGGGTACTTGGGAATGAATTTAGACAATTCCAATGACATCTGAGTGTGAAAAAGCCAACCGAAAATATGGCTTTTGTAGAGCCATGGTTGACGATGAATTGAGTGTTTTTTGTCATGTACTTCTCAGAGATGAATAACAGTGGCGGTCATATCCATCCCTTCAAGATGGATCTGTAGAATGTACTCACAAAATCGCATCCGGCATCTTCGTCCAGAGAGGTTTTATGAAAAAATCGAATCGGAAATCTAGGTCAATAAATTGTTAAAGATTTTTGAGATCTGGTTCTTTGACTCTTATTGATTATCATAGAAAAAACATATTATTCGAATACTTCAAGTCTTTTTTTGATTAGGAATGCGGTTTTTCAAATATCAATAAAATATTCCCTTACATTATATTGAAATACTTCTCAAATTCATAAAAGGAAGGAAATAATGGCTTTCGCAAAAACAACAAAAATAAACTCTGAAAACAACAAAATATTGCACATTTATGAGAATGAAAGATAATCCAATAACAAAATCGACAATGTGTTTTCTGCAAAAATTTTCATTCAAACATGAAAGGAGCAAATTATTTCATTCTTCGGTTACTTTGTTTCTTTTCTACACTGTAGCGATATTGATATCAATACTTTGATTTGAAAGTAGGAAAAAGTTATATGAAGCGAACCACTTGAAAATATTCATTTGTCAAAACGTGAAGCTACGTGAAGGGTAATACAAAAAATGGATCGGTGGTCGGTTAAACGACAAACGCCTTTCGTGTCGGTGTACTGTCTTTGATCTAGCAAACGCAAGTTTAAATACAATCTAGACACCATTCAAAATACTGGAAGAAACGTGGAAATGTTATCAGAAGAGTGGAGATTTATTATGAACTGATTTTTTATTTACAAATGTATTATGATACCAAATCAATTTGAACGAAAGAACCGCCTGGAAACAATAAACAATTTTCAGACACGCTAGGCGGGGCTATATGACCCCCATGACTTACTTCTCTAAGACTGCGTCTTAGAAAAATAAACGAATAATGGTTAATTTCTAGGAACTGTTTGGGTACGAACACCATATTTCAATGAAAATGGAAAATATGGGTTGCGAATAGTAGGCGAGATTTATTGATCTATCAGTCAAATGAGTTGACGTTTCTATTCTTGAGAAAACCAAAATGAACGACGTGATGCAACTGATGCCCAGAAGTGTTATTATTTTCTACGATATACCATCCTTGACAACAGAAAAAGGTTCACGTTGCGTTGAGAAGGAAGCCAACCTTAGAGACTATCAATTCCATCGAAGGTATGTGTTTTTTAATATATCTGTATTAGGGATTTACCTTGGATGATACGCTTCATGGTATAGTCAAAAAGTTCGCTTCATTAAGTTTATAGAATCGAAATGGGTTGAGTGGCGAACGTAGGATATGCTTCGTTGTCGGGTACACAAAAAATGTTCATTGGTTCACAATATGCATTATTATATGGACACAGTTCTCTTGTCGCAAATATAACCTTCAATTCAATACTTCCGTTCAACTGAAGAGGAAAACTACTCTAAAGAGAATGAAACTTAAAATTATTTGAATTTTTATGCTGAAAATGTTAAGTAGGTCCTTGATGTTTTTTTCATCAAACCAGAAATAATAAATTATAGGTAAAAATAACGTAGTTTCGTGTTCTATTATATGAAAAAATTTCATATCCTATTTTCGAAAATCGTGGAGCATATCACTGTTCTTCTTTTTCTCGGAATGTCCAATTTAAAATCATTATTGGTTTGATAATTTTTTGTTTATATCACTGAAGATTTCCATCCTTCTGGAAAAACTAAATTTGACCTTCTTTGTAAAAAACGTCGAAATCTACCAAGACGTACTCTATTTTCTGAACCTAGCGGCCAACCTGCATTGGCAAACTGTTGCATTTTAGAGATTATTTGAAACAATTTCATTATCTTCGCTGCCGTTTCGATAAAATGAATTCTGGCATTTCTATTGAGATATACGAGTGGAAAAGAAGGCCTATAATAGATAGATGGATTTTGTAGAGCACTCGCATCCATTGACCGAACAAGGATTTTGTCATGTTATGACCATTTTTTAGGAACGGTTTGGGTACAAACAATTTATTTCAGTGAGACGGGACAAAAAACCTACAACCAATTTTTCTATGCCTCAAGAAAAACTCAGCTTGAAATTACCTGTACCACTACAAATCGGAAAAAAATATTTCAAATTGTCATGATAATTGCGCCCTCTGGTAAATCTACTCCCAATATCAGTTTACTATTTCAGGAAAGTTTCATTATTATGAAGGATTAGAAAAAAACTAGCGTATGAATTTGGAATGTGGAATGTGGAATGTGGAATGGAATGTGGAATGTGGAATGTGGAATGTGGAATGTGGAATGTGGAATGTGGAATGTGGAATGTGGAATGTGGAATGTGGAATGTGGAATGTGCAATGTGCAATGTGCAATGTGCAATGTGCAATGTGCAATGTGCAATGTGCAATGTGCAATGTGCAATGTGCAATGTGCAATGTGCAATGCGCAATGCGCAATGCGCAATGCGAAATGCGCAATTTGCAATTTGCAATGTGGAATGTGATATGTGATATGTGATATGTGATATGTGATATGTGATATGTGATATGTGATATGTGATATGTGATATGTGATATGTGATATGTGATATGTGATATGTGATATGTGATATGTGATATGTGATATGTGGAATGTGGAATGTGGAATGTGGAATGTGGAATGTGGAATATGGAATGTCGAATATCACATTTTGAGTTGCAGCTTGATCGAAACCATCAATATACCCGATTTCCCTGTTTCAATTGACTGCTGAATACTTTACCTTCATTGGACTTAGTTGCAATACGGTTCACAGTAGAAATACTCAAATTCACGGCTTTTGCAACACTCTGAAAACAAAAAATCGACAAATATTTGAATATATTCACTGTGTAGTTTTACTTTAGTTCGTATAGATATGTTCAATTAGTATTAGTTTCATTTCAAAGTAGTCTACTTTTTGTTGAGACTGTTTCAATAATGCTATTGGCATATTTATATTGATTATAGGCATGTCTTATCGAAATAATTGATTAGTTCTGAGAATAACTCTTTTTATTTTCGAACAGAACATACTAAAGGATCAAACGAAATGATCAAACACAATCTGAACCATAAAACCCACAGCTGTCAGACGATTGTTTTCTTGAGCGTTCGGTACGGCAACGTCTAAAACAGGTTGTCAACTTTTAAAACTACTAGTTTCAGCGGTGGGAATTTCAACTGTGTTATGTTGGATATACAAAATTATAAAAAATTACGTCAATCTTTAAAACACTCAAGAATATCAAATACTCGAGCTGTGCTCTCGTGTTGCTTTTTTTTCGTATTTCATATGGCCAATGAGATAATCATACAATAATAGTTATTTTGAACAAGAAGTCTTTGCCCAAATTGAGGGCTTATTTGATGTTTATGACAGTTGCTGAAAATTTGTAGAATATGTTATTCGAGAAGGTTATGATATGGTTTCTATAACGAATGGTTTGTTTATTATGTGAGTTTATATTGTTTATCGACTCCATTTGTATTTCCAAGATTTTTTTCATCTACAATGGAAAGAAGTAGTGTACTACAAGAAATATTTGAATCACACATGGGGCCAAAACATAACTAGAACTCTTGTTTTTTTTGTATTGCCCAAAAATCAGGCAGTATTTTGTCAGTCATAAAATACAGTAGGTTTTATTGACCTTATAAGACGTTTGAAAACAGAAGCGTTATGACATCATACTAAATAATTTTGATCAACTAATAGTTAATAAATATTTATATGATTTATATGCGTTTGAGAATAGTAGGCGGGAAAAAACATAAGACTCAATTTGTTAATTTCAGTCATGAGATGTCGTATTCATTCCAGAGGAAACCAAATGAAAGTACTGTCCTCCAGTTTTGTTATTTGTGTGACATCCCTGGAAACGAAAAATAAGTCACGTTGGAGAGGAAAGAGGCCATCATTAGCAGAGAGACCATCAATTATATTGAAGGTATGTCTTTTTCATACGATAAATAACTATTAGATGATTACACATCGAAATAGTTTAAAAAATCACGTTCTCCTGTAAAAATGTCATTTTAACACTAATAAAGTTTGCAAATCGAGCCATCGATATCTTCCTGCCAATCTGAAAAACCAATTGTGTATAATACAAATTGATTTTGTACGTAATGGCTGTGAGATAATAAGTATCAGATCGCCCTTCACGTGCCATCTGACTTTTCATATTGATTTATTACTTAGGAAAATGTGTTTTAAAAAGTTATCTCCTGTAATAATGAAATTTTGTGACATAAGTGAATAAAGCCAACGATGTGCCTGATCACTTAGCTATATATATATATATATATATATATATATAATATTTATATATTTATATATATATATATATATTTTTTATATATTATATATTATATATATATATATATATATATATATATATATATATATATATATATGTTGTAACTAAAATTCAATGCATAGGTAGGTACCTCCCTGAATGAAATTGAAATAACTGCAAATACTTACATGTCATATAATTTCTAACTGCACAATAAGTTATAAAAGACATAGAAAAAAATTGAAAAAAAGAAGTACAAAATCGAAAAGGTATCATAACAGTAATAACAACAGCAAAAAGAGGAACGGAATAATTCAATCAAAATTTGCATTTGCATTTTCTAAGTGATGCTCCGAATATGCTACATACAATTGAGAATAATAAACAAGTTTGCAGATTCACACATGAAAACCATTTCCAATGAATTTAAAAATAAATCAAACAGACCAAAAGTATTGATCATGTATTTACAAAAGCAGATAAGGCGAGTTATTCGATACCAAAAAAGTCATATAATGTAGACAAAGTAGATAATTTCCTTTCTGAACGCTCATTCAAAATCCTACCTACCAAACCCACTAAATATTCATGAGAAAATGGAAAACCGATATCAAAACAGTAGAGAATTTTTGGAAGAATTCTTTGACCCTCATACTCTAATTTCTAGTAATCCTACTAGCCCTCACATATATGGATTTTCAAAATCCACAAACTTGATATTTCGATTAGACCAGTAGTGGAGTAAACGAATACTCCTGTTTCCATCCTAGTTTCCTTCCTGTAACGTCTGTTCAAGGATATGACTGATTTCAAAGCTTCACATTCCATAATGAAAACCTCTGCTAACTGCTTTATGTTGTCCTTTGATGTAATACCTCTCTATTTTAGTCCCACGAAGGGAAATTATACCATTAATAGATGAGGTGCTGAGGTCAGCTGATGTAGATGAAGAACAAATCCCAGGAAAATTTCAACTATTTTGAATCACAAAATTCCTTCATATTCAATAGCAAATATTACCAACAAATCGAGGGGTTTGCTATTGTGAGTTGACGTCCTCCTCTCTTAGCTGGTCCCTTTATGAATAATTTGAAAATGGAAAACATTGTCACTAACAATAATATAGAAATTATTCACTAGTATGTTGATGATTGTTTGGTGTTCATAAATGGAGATTTTTGATATAGCTGTTCAGCTTCTGAACAAAATTAATCAAATACACCCTAACATTTCATTCACATTAGATATTGAACAGGAGAATGAGTTGAACTTTCTAGACACCACAATACATGTAAATAATAGCAATTTGCATTTTGGTATTTATAGAAAACCAATACAGACTCATCATGTCATACACAGCTCTTCAAACCATCTCCACGTACATGGTAAATTGCAGCGTTTGACCGTTATGTTCCCTGGCTGCTAGTTATACCTTCATCACTTGTTGAATTTCTTGGTGTTCCCGTGTAATGGCTATTTCTATAGTCTTTCGCTCTGGGCGGTTGCTCACGAAACACATTTTGATTTGAAATATTTTTCCTAACGAAACCGAGGCCCGTTGCCCCTAGTGGCGATGTCATTGTCGTACCCAACAGGGTTGTTCCTGACAGTACTTTTGTACCAGATCTAGTACATTTTGATGCGATCTAGTACCTTCATATCGTTATAGGGAAATCGAGTGAAATCAAGTACCTTTTGGACAAAAGTAAACATGATAATTTTCAACCACAAAACACCAAATATGTTCATGTGCCACCAGTCAACATTGGATGGAGGATTCGACTTCCAGCTGTCGTGGGAGACCGACGTCAACCACGTGGTCAGGAAGTTGGTTTAATGTGAGTTATTGTACAGCCGTTCCACGCTCATCGCAAAGTTATTTTATCGTGAAAGTTTTGGGCAATCGTGGTATCATTTCTAGTGAGACAATCCCGTTGAAAGAGGGGCCGAAGTTGTGGCTATAGCATAGTATCTTGTAATAGATAGGCCATAAAAAACAAGCAAGCAAGCAAGTCAACCATATATTTATTAACTACGAATATTGATAACTGGCCATAAGAGCAATCCAATGAAAGTGAAGTTGCTTGTCATATTAGCAACGCGTAGTTATGGCAATCGAACATCAACCAATACATGTCACGCCTCCATTTTCGCGCATGCGCATCAATTCAACGTTGCCGCTCAGAAATAGTCCGAGCGATGGTCATGCTTCATTTGTTTTGGCTTCACATTTGCTATCTTCATTGACAATATTGGTACTTATCAGATATTTGAAGTCAACATTGGAAATTGTTTTTCTATCCCTCTTTACTCAATTCGTTTCCTTTTTTCTTGATTGTACCTTTTACGTTTTGGATTTTATGTTCAACAACGATCATTTTTCATTTTATGATATTTATATTTCTTCGATTCTTATTTACTGTTTGAATACTGTGAAGTGAATACTCTGAATTATGAAATATATATATATATATATATATATATATATATATATATATATATATATATATATATATATATATATATTATATATATATATATATATATATATATATATATATATATATATATATATACAGGGTGGCCCACCACATTCGCATCGGTATTTCTACGAGAAATGAAGAGAGTTAGGGAAAAACTTTTAGCACAGTTATATGTGGGTCCATGAGGAGCATATTTCAAAATTATTTTGAGTGAAATTATTTTGGGTGATCCCCATAGACAAATATATATATATATATATATATATATATATATATATATATATATATATATATATATAAATATATATATATATATATATATATATATATATATATATATATATACATTGTAGCTCCATGATCCCTCAAATAAAACTAAAGTTACACCAAAATGATGAATATAGTAAAGGCCATCTATCTAGTACTTTTTACTATAAATCTAGTACTTTTCATGAAGACGATCCAGAACGAAAATTTTCACCCTAGGAACAACGCTGGTACCCAGCTACAGTGAGGATAGGCCCAAAAAGAGTAAACGTTATCTGAGTAGGAGAGTCTATTCCCCATAAGACAATGGTGACACTAATAGAAAGAGATGAAAGCTCATTTGTGAGTCATAGTGACGTATATGGACATGTCATGGCCACCATTTTTTCTGGACAGTGGCGGACTAGCGCACTTCGCACTCTGATATCTGAGAGTTACAGGCTCTTGAATGTATATTGGACCACTCTGTATGTTACGTGGGCCACATGTACTCATGTCCATGTACGTCACTATGACGGGTTAATGCTGCAAGATTCTAATTGGCTGGAGCTTATTAGGACCTCCTATTCAGATAAGTATACTCTCTTTGGGAAAGGCCCTGCGATGGTGGATTTCCTGTTACCGCAGCCTAACGTTTGAATTTCACTTGTCACTGCCGTGGAAAGTAATGGAAAATCGTTACCTTGAATGTGTTGTGGTTGACGAGGGATGGCCCCATTTTCCGTGTTACGATTTCAAATCATATACCATGTTTTATCCAGTATCATTTTGTCCTGAGATTTGCTCCTAGTTGGTCGCCAGATGCAATGAAACTCGTTTTCTTCGCCCTCAGGGTTCGAGGTTTAGTGGCGAAAAGTAGGCACAGTAATGGTCCGATTGTGAAGAAGAGTTCAATTTGAAACATTCATAATGGCGATGACTTGCTTTCTTCTCTTGGAAAAGTATAGTATATTTGTAGCAAACGATTTAGAACGATCATTTGGGCTTTTTTGCATATTGCCCTAGGGTAGGCAACTCAACCGACAGATCTCTAGACAGAATGAATTCCGGCCGAAAGGTCGTCGTGCAGGGAACTCCGAATTGAGCAGGAATAGTAAGGTGCACTACGGCAACCTGGAATATAATGCGTAAATAAGGCTAATGGGAACGAGCGCGAAAGGAGGAGGGCCGTTTTGCCACAAATACAAGGAAATTAACATTCTGAAACAATAAGCTCACTACATTTATGACAAGAACTTGAACAATTTTCCCATTTGAAAATCCAAAAATATAAGAGAAAAATTTTGCATATCCTAACATCGACAAAACAGAAAAACATTTCACTACCTTTTTTGAACAATAAAATTGCCCAAAAAGTGGCAGTGTTTGAAAAGTAGAGTAGAAAATGTAAAAATTTCTTTCAGGACCAATAACAATTTGAACATTTGATCAACTCAAAAGATGAAAGATAAGATGGTGTTGAAACATGTATTGGTGGAACCTGTAGATTTCTGAATGTCCGCATAAATGGGCACCGAATAAACACGAACATCTCCTTTTTGGCATTTGATAAAGATGGTTCATTTTCAATATTTTAGTTTGACATTGTTTATTATCTTTGAATACATTTCAACTATTTTTACTTCGTGAATGTTGATATGACCCCGTACAGGGTGTTGTTTGATTAAAAACCCCCGCTATAATTTACTCGGTCGAGATGTTGTTACCAAGTTCATGAAGGGTTATACTGGGTGTGAATAATTTATGAAAACTCACTGACGATTTTTATCAAGCGGCAGATAAGCATCGTCCTCCCAATATATAGATGTTATAGATTTTTAGAGGAACTGAGATTTCAAGAATCTAACAATTTTCAAAATAACTTTGAGATGAACAACAATTTTTCTATATAAAATAATCTGTCTAAACCAATTACAAAATATATTCAGCTTTTTTCAATCACACTGTATATAATATCAAATATTTTATTAATTAAACAATCTAAAACAATTGAAAAAACTGTGGTAAATGAACAAGTATCATTTCAAACCAATTGTAAGGAAATTTTACAATTTATTGAAGTGAAATGCTTCATACGTACTCTTGTACAACATATCTAACTCTACTAATTGACAAAATGGAACAATAATGAAAACATTGATATTTGTTGAATGAGAACGTATCATTCAACAAAACTGGATGATTGATTCATAAAATTTGGTAATTCTTTATACACACTGGATACAACATTAATTTGATTGAATAATAAAAACTGTGAAATGATTCTGGGTATAGTTTCCTATTCAACAATGAATCAAAATATTTCGGAATGTATTCCGCAGTAATAGAATTCCAGTTTTTATTATTACATATTACAGATAACTGGAGATTTTATAGAGTAGTTCAAAAGTCAATGCTAATTTGATTTATGTTTTGAAAAAATTAAAGAATTGCTATACTCAAATATGCGGTTATAATTTCATATAGAACATTTTCACTTTGGAAAGAGATTTAGTTGAAAATCGAATAATGCCACTCAGTTTAATAATACTTGGAAAAGATTCGATATGCCGAAGTAATATAGATCACAAATTGTGGCTTACCACTTTGTTACTGTTACAGTTGCTAGATTTTACACACACAATATTTTTGGCAAACGAATTCTAAATTGGGGATCATTAATTATCAATTCATTTTTTGTTTTTTTAATTAGTATTAAGTAATTTTTTTTAGTAATTAAATACCGCGCACTGAATCTAGATACATTCGAATTATTTATATTTGTTAAATAAGACTGAGTGTCAAGCTAACTACATACTGAGCTGTGTACATAGACTTCACTTGCTTGTGTCGAGATAAGTGAGTGAGCTGGATGCTTGACTGAGATGTGGTTGAATAATTTTCTGGCTTTTTATAGTAATTACTTCGCGGCCTCCTTTGTTGACCGTTAGCCCTTTGTCTCCCACGTCGGGTAGTGATCTAATTTTTAGTGTTAGACTCACTTATATAATATTTTTTAACAGCCTGTCGTAGGGTTGTACACATATGTTAATTATTTTCACTCATCTGTAGTGTTTTATCCAATTTTTGTGTCCACGAGGTAATTAACGAACCCCTTTATACATAATAACTGAATGTTTATCACCTCTTAGCGGATACGTCTACATGTTTTTTATTTTCGTAGCGTCATGAATTTGAGATTTAATTATGTATTATCTGAATAGATGACTTCCACAGGCTGGCAATTTTCATATGTGATGACGGCTCACTTCATGAATATAATGTTTTTGTTCAAACGTGTATCTTGATTGGCATTTTTATTACTTCATGATGTGATTTCAAGCTCCATATGGAAGCGATTAGTTTATATGCATTTTTTCAACCTTCTCAGAATAGATTATGCGTTAAAATAACTTTTCACATTCGAGGTGGCCGTTTCTTTCCATATAAATTCGTTATGATATGTATAATCTCGGGTCATAACAATGGCTATATTTTATGGGTTGCGCTTGACTAGTGAGTAGTACTTAAATTTTTTGAGAAATAACCATTAAGATTACATACATATAGTGCGCGTCAAAATTATGGAACAAATTTGATATTTCGCAAGCCATGTACTTTTGACAAAAATCCTGAAATAGGTCGATTTTTATTTTGAAATGCCAATTTTTTCATGTATATCCCAAAGAGGTTATGTCACTGGTTTTGACATGGTGACGTAATCGGTAATTTTTTTGAATTGGAATGGATGTCTTGTGATACCTCATCTGAAGGGCCTTTCAATACTGCATCCAATAATAATAATAAATTAGATTTTTTTTCGTACAGGGTTAACAAAAATTAATATTTTATTTCAATAAGAGAATAACTTTATATCCAACAAAATAGAACAGTTAAATGAGATGTTCGAAATGCCATCCACCAGTCTCTTGACAATAAGCAAATCTACGGACACATTCTTCTTGCACATTGCGAATAACTTCCGGAGTAATTCTGTTAATTTCGATCCTAAATCGATTTTTCAACTCTTGTAGATTTTGCGGCCTATCTACATAGACCTTCGATTTCAAATAACACCACAGGAAAAAATCCAGGGGCGTAAGATCTGGAGATCTTAGGGGCCACTCTATCGGTCCGCGTCTACCAATCCACCTCCTAGGAAAACAGTTATTCAAAAACTCGCGAACATCACGTGCATAGTGCGGGGGTGCACCATCTTGTTGCAACCAAATACTTTCATTCGGTGAGTTAGGATTGTTGGCGTTTGGAAAAATATCGGCAAGGCTAGGTATGCATTCATTTCTTGAAAATTCCAAGTAACGCTCCCCTGTGAGATTTCCTTCGAAAAAATACGGGCCAATAATCCTGTCGTTTATTATCCCTGCCCAAACATTGACTTTCTGAGGGTATTGAGTATGCCCGTCCATCATCCAGTGAGGATTATCCCTACTCCAATATCTGCAATTCTGACGATTTACTGAACCATTTAGGCAAAACGTAGCCTCATCGAAAAACAGAATTTGTTTTATAAAACGTGGATTGCGGTTACACAAAGTCTGCATTATTTCACAGAACTCCACACGGCGATCGGGATCATCATCATTGAGTTGTTGATGTAGCTGTACTTTGTATGGAAGGTACTTTTCTGCTTTCAGAATACGTAATACAGAACTTTGGGATATGTCAAGGTCTGCTGCAATTTGTCGTGGAGTATTGTGAGGATTATTCTCTACACCCAATAGAACATCAAGTTTCACGTTTTTTTCTATTTTAGGACGTCCAGGATTCGGAATATGTTTGAGATGATCAGTTTCTCTAAATTTTTTCTCAATCTTACTGACTGTTGAACGACTGATAGGTCTATTTGGATACTTCGCATTGAACAAGTCGCATACCTCTTGCTGAGTTCTGGTTCTATCTCCGCATCCAATAAAAATTTAAATTTCTATGCGTTGGGTTTCACTTAAAGCAGCCATAGTTTACTTTTAGAACCTTTTCACTTAGAATTTGTGAAGAATATTTGTTGATATTTCAACTGACATTTATTTGACACTAACTTGCCTATTATGGCATTAATTTGTGATTGTCTTTTGTTTCCAGTTTAGACTAGGAAATAGCTAACTATTAATATTTGGAAAGGATCCATTGGTGTAGTAGAGCACTGACTCACTAGTCTGCCAGGGCAGTCTAAGGGATTAGAGCCTTGGCTCAAAAAAGTAAAATTTTGCATTTTTTAACACGCTTTTATTATCTTTACTTGTAACTGAATAACTCACAATGTAATAAAATCTTGGAAGTATATATTCACCCACTTCCAATGTTCCGAATGATCTGAAATTTCTCACAGATATCAAGGACCGATGACAATACAAGAATTTCATAATCATAATGTAATAATGATAAAAATATATTTTTCCAAACGCCAACAATCCTAACTCACCAAATGAAAGTATTTGGTTGCAACAAGATGGTGCACCCCCGCACTATGCACGTGATGTTCGCGAGTTTTTGAATAACTGTTTTCCTATGAGATGGATTGGTAGACGCGGACCGATAGAGTGGCCCCTAAGATCTCCAGATCTTACGCCCCTGGATTTTTTCTTGTGGGGTTATTTGAAATCGAAGGTCTATGTAGATAGGCCGCGAAATCTACAAGAGTTGAAAAATCGAATTAGGATCGAAACAAACAGAATTACTCCGGAAGTTATTCGCAATGTGCAAGAGGAATGTGTCCGTAGATTTGCTTATTGTCAAGAGACTGGTGGATGGTATTTCGAACATCTTATTTAACTGTTCTATTTTGTTGGATATGAAATTATTCTCTTATTGAAATGAAATATTAATTTTTGTTCACCCTGTACAAAAAAAAATCTAATTAATTATTATCATTGAATGCAGTATTGAAAGGCCTTCCAGATGAGGTATCACAAGACATCTATTCCAATTTAAAAAATTACCGATTACGTCACCATGTCAAAACCAGTGACATAACCTCTTTAGAATATACATAAAAAAATCGGCATTTTAAAATAAAAATCGACTTATTTTAGGATTTTTGTCAAAAGTACATGGCTTGCGAAATATCGAATTTGTTCCATAATTTTGACGCGCACTGTATAACAATCTGTCAGTCGATCACGTTGCAGACAAGCACTGAAGATGACCTCATAGGTCGAGAGCGCTCTGCGATAATAAATTGCACGAAATACAATCTTAAGACTATTAGTTCTGACCCGTGCACACAGCCCTACTACTTCCACTAGATAAAAGTTGTGTCCAATGTTATTGAAAGACTTGTTGGATAAAGTATTCAGTTATGTGGTAGTTTTTTATATAATTCAAATGGGATATTATCGTTACCTGGTGCTTTACTACTTTTACAGTTATTCAATGCTGTGTGATCAGTTTATCGAGAAATTAGATGAAATATTTTCGTTTATCCTAGGGGAATAAGTTTGTGTGTGTAAAAAAATTGCCATACTTTTGTTGGGAGAGTTACACGGGGAGTTGTGCTACGTTATGTTTCTAGGGTTGACCAAAATATTTCTGGATGCTTGCTGTTTGCGAGATCATTCGCAATATCGTTGCAGTAGGTTTATTTTTTGAGTTTCAAGATTTTTTTCCATATGAATTTTTCGATTCGATGTATACATTCCTTTGTTCCCTAGATAAATTATTATATTTGCATTATTTGAGATCATGTTCTACTTGTTATTCTTCGATTTAGCATTGATGATGAAACAGGGTGTTGATTGTAAGTTTGGGTGTATTTCTTCGGTTAGGTTTTATTTTTCGGCTACTTCCCTTATGGCTAAGTTGAGGTTCATACAGAAAATTCCTATGTCTTGGGTATATAACGTTTTTTCAGAGTTCTGTATGGCATGATTGTTGGTTCGTTATCCCATTTGAATAAAGCTTTTGAGCGAACCATCAAAGTGCTACTCCTGTTGGGCTTGTTCTATGAATTATACAGTGCAGCTTTTAATAGTCCCCCCTCCCATCTCTTAACTTTTGAACGCTTCGACGTAGAACAATGAAAAAAAGAACGTTTTTAAAGATATCCCCGATCCTTTTTTCTTAATTGACATTGTGATTGCCCGATAGATGGCGCGGGGGGGGGGGATGTCATCATCTTGAAAATTTCAAATAGCATGGGGCGACAGGTGGCACATCGTTGGAAAGATAACTCAATTCTCCTTTCAACAATCAAATAATCAAATATAACAGAATTTCAAATGAATATATGGCACGCCGTTTTACTTTTTACTCGACTTGACCGTAAACTCCCATTTAAATGTCACTTCTTTTTTATGCGACTTGCGATAATATAAACGGAATAGATATTATTTTCGTTGAGTGTTATTTCATTGCTAATAACAATTCGATTGCATTTTTCTATTGGAAACAGTAATTACTAAGACTTCGGGTCTATCAATTTACCATGAAATTTATTTGTATCCAATTATCAAAAATTCATTTTTATTATGTTAACCGGTATTTCAATTACTAATAACAATTGGAATTGATTCTGTTTGTTCAACAAAAAAGTTTGATATGTTTTCGATGGCACATGTAGTACTATGAATGTTATGTACAAATTCAAAATAAATGAATAACTGGCATTAGCAGCAATTGGCAGAATACATGAAACATCCTTCAATTCGAAATGGAAATAACGTTTTCATTTGAAATTACAAGGAAAACGAGACTCACCGAAATTATCCTAGGAGCCATTATATTGAAAACCAATTGAAATGGCATTTCGATAGCTAGGTCGAATTAATATTCAGGCGCCGGTTTTCCTCTTATTATATATATCATTTTTATGCAATATTCAAACATGGCATTCGAGGGTATGTGGCCTCAAATAATGCCATATTACCTTCTCATTTCCATTTTACATGCATTATTACGGTATTTGATTTTCGTTACATACCATCGCCAATCATCCGTAATGTGAAATAAAAATTAAACTGTCAAGAGAACTCGTCTAAGGGCACATCTCCTCATATGTAATATGAATTCATGTGCCATTTAAATTCCACTTGAATTTAATTGTGACTTTGATGTGTATGACAACAGAGTCCCATAGATATGTAATCGACAAAAGAAAGAAATAACATTTATATTAGACTTCGATACCTGCGTCATCGTGTTAATAAGTCGAACAGAAAAGAAACGGCATTCAATGAATTTTTTGTCAATTCAACATTCATTGTATATCACAGTCGCAGGCCTCCAAGTGCCATTCAAATGCAACTCGCATTTAATTGTCACATTGATGTACGCGACATCGAAGTGTAATGGAAACGCAAGGGACAAAAAAATAGAGTATCATTTAAATTCCACTTGGATACCTATGACATCAATGTGGACCATATAATAATACACCCTAACTCGAAGTCGCATAAAAATGCCCCAAACTGCGTTACATTATTTCGGGTTCAAAAATAATTTAAATTGCTATAATCAATCGAAATGCACACGACAAGTCCAAGTCGCATAAAAATGCATGTCCCATTTACATTGGTATCCCAATGGCGTACATTACATTTTATTTCGGCCTCAAAAATAAAATTATGAGCGAGATGATGGAGTAAATAATTCAATTTGTTTACCTTTTTAGTTTTGAGAAAGGGCCAGGCCTAGCACACACTATTTGAAAAGGTATATTGAAGTAAATTACTACCTTCCTTCGGTGAAGTAAGAAAAAATTATACATTACAATTTTAGAGCAATAGTGGTAAAAAAACAAAATACTATATCATTCTGAATGTTTCAAAAATATAGTTTTATTGATTGATTTTCCTAGGAGAAGAAAAACGATTCAATTGAACAGAAACTTGTTGTATTCCTTTTCTATTCAGTGCTACTTTGCGCCATAGTGTTCTTACAGAATCAAGGTAGGTTTCCAACAAAAACAGTTTAAGGTATGTATGTTGCGTTTTCTATCCAACTTTTTGTGTAATGTTCCTACAGACCCAAGGACAGTTTGCTCACTTTTTTGTATACAGATTAAGTCAGGAATATGTATGTTGGCATTTTCTATTCAACCAACAAGCTTATAATAAGACCGACAACTCCGTGTATCAAATCTTTATTCCGTAAAAATCCATGAAAATTTTCTTATAATCCTCAATGAATACAAGACGTTGAAAATTCGATGAAAAAAGTCAATTTCAATTGATTATTCGACAACCGCTAGACGTTCAAAAATAATTTCAGTCCTAGCCCTATGGAAATTTTCAGAATCTCTCAATGACTGGTCAGCTTCCAAATCGAAAAATCAATTGAAATTGAGTTTCAAACGAATTTTCAACGCCCGTTATCTAATTCTGAAATAACGTATGTAACTGCATGTAGACTCGCCACATGGAGTTGGTCGGTATTATTTCTTATTATGACACTCATCTAAATGTCAGAAAGCGCTGGCAATAGTGCTACAAGGATCAGTACGCTCAATTGGCGTCGGCATTTTGATCTTTTTACAAGCTTCTCTTTAGTTTCACTTGTTAGTTTGTTCGTTAGGGTCAAATCTTGTAAGTGAATTTTGACCGACTTCTAGTAGTCCGATTTATTTTAAATTTGGAAGGTGTTCATGATTCCGGTGACAATGCATTATGGAATTGTTGAAGAAAAACATGTTTGGAGCAAACATGTTTGGAGCAAACATGTTTGGAGCAAACATGTTTGGAGCAATGGCAAGAGTTCATTTTAACCAACATATAAGGAATATGTGTGATAATGTTCCCAATAAATTCATAAATTCATGACTTATTCTGGAAATGGAATAAAAATTCTGCAGCAGCAGCAGCATACTCACCTAAGAAAGTAAATTTGAATGTCAAAAAGAAACTACAACAGGTTCATCAATCCCCAGCTTAGATTTGTTTCTACAAAAAAACAACGCGTTTCAGATAATAAAAGTATTAAATGGGATTCAAGAGAATTTTAGGCATGCTCCAGAAGAATATTTCATTGTACGAAGTACTTTTTAATTTTAATTTTTTTTTAATTTGGATTAACGTTATAAACTATAGGCAATTGATTTTTGTTAAGACGAATATAAATTGTTTCAAAACATAAAAAAACCGATATTTTTCTGTCACAGTCTAGGTATACACTTTTGAGACCAAATAAAGTGGTTCGGCAGAGTACATTTAAAAAAACGAAAACGTAAAGGGGAAATACTACCCAAGGCCCCGACTCGGTATGACGTTTATTTCAAATATCGCGCCAAAAATCTTATCCATCTACAACGTTTGGTATGGTCTGGGCTAATGGTCACAACAAAATTTTTGACACATTTTTTGGCTATTTTTGATAATTTTAAGATGAAAAACACCTTCTGATACCCCAATCCAATATTAAAAAGATGCGGAATTGTTGAATTATTTAGATATTTCATAAAACACAAATGTTTAGGAAATTTGTATTTTGATAGTGAATATTTTTTCTTGGAAGGCGCCAAATTCAAAACAATAACATCAATATCTCGTACGACTTTCCATTTTCAAATTCGTCAGATGGATATTAGAAAAAAAAATTTAATATCTGACTGAGCAGTGTTGTAAAAATGGTTTAATAGACTTTTGTTATCTACCTATTAGTTTTTATTTACGTTAATATGGTTTATCGCTGTAGTTATAAAAATTGTAAAAGTGACTCCAGAAATCGTTATAAACAGCGCGTGAAGTTCTTTCCCTGCCCCAAACCAAAAAGAGAGATCAGCTAAAATAACATCATTTTCCATCAACAACTGTCTAATATCGCTCTTTTCAAATGAATCTCTTTCAGAAATAAAGCCCTCATAACCCTCACTACAGTATATCACTGCACCAGTTACTGAAATTGCAACAATAAATTCAAGTGTATTACTATGTTTATAATAAGAAAAGGTATTTCCTTGTTGACTGAAATTTCTAATAGGCATTTCCATCAACAACTCTGTGGCATCTATAACAAAAGTAATACTGTCGCCAGAAAAAATTCTGAAACATTTAGGAACGTCTTTAATATCTCTGGCACTGGAAAATATATTTCTTTTCATTCCTTCTGTCTTAAAAAACATAAACTGTATCCAAGTATATGATGAAGTGACGGAGACATAGTTTCTACTCAAATTGCAGAAAAATGATAACTCATCTAATGTGAATCCCCTTTTAATTCGCACTAACGTTAACGCTAATTTATCCCGATTGCTCAATTTTTGACTTTGCTTTCTTTCCTTTCATTTCATAATTTTTATAAGGATATATACAAGTTTGTTCATAATATTTTCATCTAAAAGAGTATAGAGTGGCTCAAAATGCCAGAATTCAAGTCCTGTGAAATATTTGACATGTTTTGAATTCTTTTTCAAATTATTATATGAAAATATGTTTGCCTTCGGAGCACATTCTAAAGTCTGCGTATAAGACTCTACGTAGGAGATTTCTTCATCATTAGCTGTGGTGGTGTCATCAGGGGTGTCAGAAAGATGTTGGGAGTTTTCAGTTAAAATGTCTTTATCATTAGCAGTGATGTTGCTCAAGTCATCAGGGGTTTCAGAAAGATGTTGGGAGTTATTAGTTGAAATTGCTCTGTTCCACACTGTCTATTGAGATTTCACCAGTTTCACACACCATAATTTCTCCTTCAGCCACATTTTCGCACACTTGCAGATTGGAAATTGGTACTGGTTCTTCTTGCATTTATCCTCAAAATGTAGGCTACAAATATAAGTATTCCTGTTTATTTTTTATGGAAGGAGGTTTTCATTTCCACAGAGTTCAATCCACTTGAGACATTTTACCAAATCTCTTTTTGGTTTGGGAAAGGGAAAAAACTCGCTCTTTA
Source organism: Gonioctena quinquepunctata (assembly GCA_018342105.1). NCBI lineage: Eukaryota > Metazoa > Arthropoda > Insecta > Coleoptera > Chrysomelidae > Gonioctena > Gonioctena quinquepunctata. The sequence continues at coordinate 311,323 of JAFIRS010000935.1, read as the reverse complement.
TAACGCTTTCTGGAGTCACTTTTCAATTTTTATAACAGCGATCAACCATTTTGACGTAAATAAAAACTAATAGGTAGATACCAAAAGTCTATTGAACAATTTTCACAACACTGCTCAGTCAAATATTTTTTTTTCTAATATCCATTGGACGAATTTGACAGTGGAAAGTCGTACGAGTTATTCATGTTATAGTTTTGAATTTGGCGCCTTCCAGGAAAAAATAATCACTATAAAAATACAAATTCCCTAAACATTTGTGTTTTATGAGATAACTAAATAATTCAACGATTCCGCACCTTTTTAATATTGGTTTGGGGTATCAGAAGGTATACTTTATCTTAAAATTATCAAAAATAGAAAACAAATGTGTCAGTAGATTTAAGGCCAAAATTTTTGTTGTGATATCACTGAACCTTAGCCGAAGTCCTCCATTAGCCTTTCGTGAGAATTCCCCATATCATATCTGGTCTGCAGCTGTCAGAAGAATCTCCTAAAAATCAACCATAACCCAAAAAAAAATACTTTCATCTGATATATAACAAGGGTTGGTTGTGGTACTGAAAATATCAAAAAGGGGCCTGGGAGAATTTGCATTTCGTGAGAATTCCCCATACTTATCTTGTCGGCAGCTGTCAGAAGAATCTCTTGAAAATCAACCATAACCCAAAAAAAACAACTTTCATCTGATATATAACAAGGGTTGGTTGTTGTATTGAAAATATCAAAAAAAGGGGCCCGTATGGCTAACAGCGTGAAAATTCAATATCAAATTCTAATCTTTTGAACTTTTCTCTTGTTAAATAAATTAATATGTTTTTTCATGAATTCAGATAGAATCAAGACTGCTCATCGTGGCTGCCTAGTTTTGAAATAACACCGTGCACTGTGCACTGTATGGACCTTCTGGGCTGCTTGAAATGCAGAAATGCAAATTGAAATTTTCATGCTAATCACAATTGCTGAAGATTCGAAATGATAGGATTAGCATTAACTTTTGAAGAAATGACGAAGACACTTCGGTATCTTACTTTCACTAAAATGGGTTAACTAAACCACTACATCAGGTGGAGTTAGTGGAACACGTGTAGTGGTTTAGTGAACACATTTTATTGAAAATCAGAGACCGATAGTCTTCGTCATTTTGTTGAGCACGGATTTTCATCAAGTATCGGCCGCATCCATTCAAAAAAATTAATTTAGACAATTTCTTCTTCAGTGGTAATGAAGCCATAAAGATTATCCGCGCACTTCTAGTGGCGCAATTGAAAATTGCCTTAAAACGAATCTGTCACGTCCCTGACATTCGGTCTGTACTGGTTCTGTCAGACGAAAAGGCGATTTGAGAACTTGAATACTACTAAACTAATCATTAACGACAAATGATGAATACCACAGACGTCTGTGATGAATACGCATGAATAGACATTCAAAATAATGCCACCTGAGTCACAGTTTATAGTTAGCTATAAACTGTGCCTGAGTATTCAGTACATCGTGCCCATGGATAATGGGCTGGACTCAGTCGTAGGTCGTAGCAGACCACGTCATAGAATTATATTTGCGCGCCGGAAATACAAATGGTTAAAATGAATTGACAAGTTCATATGACATCTATGTCTTCTACGTTCTTATAAAAAATTTATCATTGGAATTGAATTTCAAATAAAGAAAAATACGTCAGAGTCGTAATGACGAATTTATATATATATATATATATATATATATTGTTTTATTAATAACAATTTCTGCACAAGTACGGAATCAGTTGAAAATCTTTGTATTATTTCCATGCTTTTTCCTGAGACTCACTTCTATCTTCTGTTCTCTTTGGACTAGAACGGGGGTAAATTTATTTTTTATTTTATTCCAATGTATGTCCGTTGTAATAAATACTGTTAACAACTACAGCTACTTATTCCTCCAGCAGAGGTTATATAAGAAATTGCCGACAACTCATGTTTATTCACAGAAACAAATACATACATGCAATTTGTCCACAAATAAACTGTGCATTTCCACAGAAGTTGATTCAAAGGGTCAGCTTGAAGGTGTTACTCACAGTAGAGTTTGAACATTGAAGAATATTAAAATAAAAACTCATGTTGACATGATTTTTCTGTAAAAATCAATGCTTTTATAAGGGCTAACTAGTTTTGGGAGTAATGGTCTGAATATATTGGAAATTGTTGGCGGGGGGCTTTGAACGTGCGTATTACAAATTTTCCATGGATGATTGAATTTTTTTAATAAATATAAATAAAAAACTCCTTCAAAAACAAGCTTTGATCTAAATGCACTAATACGAAAAACGTTATATCTCTAGATGTGTGACGCAGGTTATTTTATGACTGAAGATATTCAAAAGCTTGCCTTGCAATGCTTTCACTTTGAATACAAAATATGTATTCATACGCATCAAATTTTTGAATCTGTTACTCACAGAATAACCTAACTAACAAATTTTGTTTTTCTATTCAGTGCATTTTAATAAAAGCTTGTTTTCAAAAATGATATTCATTTATATTTATTTGAATACGAACATGGAGATTTTTAATTTTTTCTACAATTCTTTCTTTTCTGAAACTGTGGTGTTAATAATTTTTTTGTCGGTTTTGAACCCTTCTTAGTGTTTAAAAAAATGTATGTGATGGAGGTCCTGAAGAGATAAAAAGTCATATTCCAAGTTTATCGCAATTGGGCTCTGGATCCCATGGAATTCAACAGAATATCCCAATTATGTTTTTCCCCATTTTGAAAATATGGTTAGTGGAGTTAAAAAATAGAAATATATCCAAATATCTCGGAAACCCAATAAGATATTTTAGATTCCTTCATACCATTCAACTGGTTGGAACACACAACTTTTTAACGATAAAATCAATAATTTTTAAAAAATTCAGTTGATTCACGCTGGAGTGAATTTTTGCCCACCTGTAAAATGGTCAATATTTTGTAATAGTGATTTGAAATAACAATAACCCACGTCAAACAGAATAATTATTAAATAAAAAATATTTTTAAAATACCATGTTCTTAAAGCGGACTGAAAAGTATTAAATGATTTCTCCTAGCCCCATAGAGACTGATTACCACATAGATTCCCTAAACAAAAAATATGGGGTGCATGCGCGTGGTATATTATCTATTGCATGGGCTCCACTTTTTTTGTTTTAGGATTCTGTATGTGGCTAGGAGAAATCATTTTATACTTTTTGGTCCGCTTTTAAAACGTGATATATAATTTTTTTTATTCCATACTTATTTTCTGCTTTTTAGTCTTGTACGTGTGAAATCTTGCAAGAATCTCCGAAAAAACCAAATATATTAATTTTTAATCGAATCGGATCATAATCACAAAACTCGTCCGCCATCTTGAATTGATAAATTTTGGAGAAAATCATAATCTCCAAAGCCGAATACCCCCATTTACCAATATTCAGTAGAATCGACCATAATACAAAATCGTCCTATCTTGGAGCCCCATCTTGAATTTGTGAATTTTACAAAGTTCATGAACTGCGACCTCGATAGACCCACATACAAATTTAAAATCGAATCGGACCATAATCACAAGCCTCGTCCGCCATCTTGAAGCTGCCATCTTGAATTTATTAGTTGTGACAAAAAATTCATAATATCCAATGCCAACACCCCAAAATACCAATTTTGAAAAAAACCGATTATAATCACAAAACTCGTCCGCCATATTGGAGCAGACATTTTGTTTTTTTTTCTCCATAATGCGTTGTCACCGGAATTATGAACACCTGCCAAATTTCAAGATAGTGGCCTACTGTATTCTCCGTTTTCGCACCATTTACACACTGAAACAGATTCCATACTTCACCGATGGACTGTAGTTAATTACTTCTTTTTCATAGCTTTTTAAATGGCGTATGGCAAGCCTGGCCTTTTCTCAAATCCAAAAAGGAACTGTAAACAAATTGAATTGATTACTCCATCCGCTCATAATTTTTTTTTGAGGCCGAAATAAAATGTAATGTCGCCATTGGGACCAATTTAAATGGGACATGCATTTTTATGCGACTTGGACTTGTCGTGTGCATTTCGATTGATTATAGCAATTTAAATTCATTTTTGAACCCGAAATGAATGTAACGCACGCCTTTGGGATACCAATTTAAATGAGACATGCATTTTTATGCGACTTCGAGTTATGGTGTATTATTATATGGTCCACATTGATGCATAGGTATCCAAGTGGAATTTAAATGATCTCTATTTTTTTGCACTTGCGTTTCCATTACACTTCGATGTGCGGACATCAATGTGACAATTAAATGCGAGTTGCATTTGAATGGCACTTGGAGGCCTGCGACTGTGATATACAGTGAATGTTGAATTGCCAATAAATGAACTAAATGCCGTTACTTTTCTGTTGGACTTTTTAACATGATGTCGCAGGTATCGAAGTCTAATATGAATGTTGTTTCATTCTTTTGTCGATTGAATATCTTTTGCACTCTACTGTCATGCACATCAAAGTCACAATTAAATTCAAGAAGAATTTAAATGTCACTTGAATTTCTTTTTCATATGAGGAGATGTGACATTACACGAGTTCTCTTGTCGTATGTATTTTTATTGCTCATGAAGAGTTAGTTGCGATGGTATGCAATGGAAATAAAAGTACCAAAATAATGCATGTGGAATGGAAATAGAAATATTGAGTGCCATTGGATATGGCGATGATGCGTGATGTAAGTGATAAAATGTAAGACAATCGGACATAGACATCAAAACGAAAAATAATAATATCGCAAACGGAGAAAATCATACAATTGAAATTTGAATGAAATCGATAGGCGCATGTGACATGAAAATAAGAGTTCACATTGCTATTAGCAATGAAATTACACTTTACGACAATAATATCTATTCCGTTTATATTATCGCAAGTCGCATAAAAATTAAGTGACATTTAAATGGAAGTTTACGGTCAAGTCGAATAAAAAATAGAACGGCGTGCCATATGAATATTTTTAAAAAACGTTTGAACGAAATACAAAAAAAATCAAATGGTTGGAAAGAGAATTCAATTATATTGTCAACGATGTGCCACTAGACCCCCCATGCTATTTGAAATTTTCAAAATGATGTGCTTCCCCGCGCCATCTTTCGAGCAATCACAATGTCTTCTATATCAAAGACTTGTATCGGAGATATCATTCAAAATAGTTTCGGTCCCGTTGTTCTATGTTGAAACGTCCAAGAGTTAACGAAGAGGGGTGAAGGGTGGGGGGAGGCTATAAAAAGCCGCACTCGCAATATTAATTCCGTAGAACAACCGTAGTTGGAAGAAAAACTGAATTACCTTCTCAACGATGTGCAAATCTACCTCTATGCCTTTCGAAATTTTCAAGTTTATGCGCCCCCAGCGCCCTCTGTCGATTAACTGTGATGTATCTTCTCTCAAAAAGTATGACCCGTAATACCATTCAATAAATTTAATGTCTCATTGTTTCACATAAAGCCGTTCAAAAGTTACTGAGGTAACGGTACCATTCAGATCCGCACTTATATTTGACATTTCAAATGCATATTGTAAAAAAACATTTGAACAATAAAAAAATAGGATGGTTGAAAATATAATTGAATTATCTTTTCAACGATGTGCCACTCGACCCCTCCCCTGCTATTTGAAATTTTCAAGTTGATGTGCTCCCCCGCGCCATCTATCGGGCAATTACAAAGGCTTTGATTTCAGAAAGTATTATCAGTGATATCATTCAATACGCTTTTTTCCATTGTTCTACGTCAAACCGTTCAAAAGTTAACAACTATTAAGAGCCGCACAGAGTGGGGGCCACATTTTTCAACGGAATGGATTGTCAAAAAAATATGTTTTATCAATGCTTCGGAAGAGTTCGAAGATGGGACAAATCGGTTCGGTAGTTTCGAAATGGCGGCTGTTGCAAGATTGAAAGAAATGTAAATCTCTCATTTTCATATCAATATCGGCAAACTATAGGTCTTTTATTCGAAAAGTTTTCCTCTAAGATGTACACACAGAAAAAAAAGCTGTGAAAGAAATAAAAAATAATAATTTTTGTTTACTTTGTAATTATGCTCCTTTCATTTGAGGTTCATTCGCTCATGTCAATCAGATACTATTCGAGTTCTTCTTCCGCCGATAAACAGAACATCATTGTATATTAACATTTCTCGATTTCAAAGTTAAACTATATAAATACATATCAGTTATATTCGTTAGCTTGATTGATGGTAATTTCAGAATCAATAAATAAATTCTGAAATCTACCTTTCCGACTGGCCGTCGGCCATCAGGTTTTCGGTTGATATATCGTTGGACAGTCACGATTTAAAGAATATTAGTTTTCTTGAGGATCTTCCTAGGATTATATACCTCGAAATGGATTTAGCCAATCAAATGCATTTATCTAATCAATCAAATCCTAATATCAGCGATTATTTCTTTCGTCTGTTAAATATCAGTCATCAACCAATCACAATTTTGTTTCTTGTTTGACAAGATCAATCAACACGCACCATTAGCGACTATTTGCATGGTGCAAAATAGTCACCGATTATTTCATTCTCAAATGGCTCCACCTATGGAAAGTCATGAATTCAGTCACATGATATGCGATATGATTGACTATTCAGGTAAATAAAGAAATATGAGTGGCAATTTTTTTCGATTGTATAAGGCCCGGTATTTTCACCTCCGGTTATACTAGGAATAAATTAACCAACGGTTAGAATATGCTTTTGAAAATGTGTGTGTGAAATGATGAGGAAAAGCACATTCTAACCATTGGTTAATTTATTTCTACTATAATCGGAGGTGAAAATAACGGGCCTAAGAGTGGTATGGTAAATGTCAAAATTTGACGTTACATTCACTCAAAATTGTGAATGTCACGTTTTGGTTTATGTTCCACTACGGAAATGAGCAAATCCATTCCAGAAAATACCAAAAAAAGCAATTAGTGGTTGTAAAAAGTAAGTTGAATAGACCACTGTCAACTGACGTCACAACATGATGGTCATCAGCTGATCAGGGGCAACAAAGCATTTGAGTGTGCGTGGAGATCATTATGACGTCACTGACAGTGCCCTATTGAATGTTCATAAACGTATATCAATGATTGGCTTATTTTCACATTAGCGAAAGGGACAAATATGATCGGAATCTTACCGAATGATTTTGTGTTGTTCACGAAATAATCTTCCTGAATATCACTCGACTATGAAAAAAAAGAGACGATTAGTTTCTTTAATTTATATCTAGGCCAGTCAAAATAGACCGTCAATTCACATTAATTACAAACATTTCTTTAACACTGCCGTATGTTGAAGCATCCAGTAAAGACTAAATATAAAAATTTGCACACCCATCCGGTGACCGGAAATTACTCAAATTCGGATAAAACGTTGATTAGCAATATCTTCTTGGACAAAATTGCAAACATTGTGCAAATTGCAGGAATATCCCCTTACTTTATTTCTACATCCCTTGTAGAATTTGCACACGTAATTTTCAACCGGAAATACGAATGATCCTTGATTACGTTGTTATCATCGCTAATTCTGGTTACAAAATTGCAAACATTGTGCAAATATGTGGTAAAATCATGGTTCGTCACCCCTAAAAAGATTTAAATCCGCAACTTTTTCATGTGTACGAGACATCCAAAAATTATAAATAAAGCTAAAAGCAGTGTCAGGGGCAAAGTTTTAGTGGTGACGAAATTGCAAACAATGCTTTCGTGCTTTGCAAACTCTGGTGGCATGATTTTAAGTCACCAATTGAGTTTGCTCCTTTTTTAGTATCCCGGAAGATGGCGGAAATAAACATTATTGTAAGAAGTAATTTTCGCTGCCATAAAATTACAAACTTTGTGAATTTTTTTCTTGAAGTTCTGCTATGGCAAACAAGTCTACGTATGAATTTGCAACCCTATAAAATGTCGGGAAAGCTAGACAATAGAATATTCCTCTAGGAAAAACTATGCATACATAATATTTTATCACTATATTTCAACTTCAAGCACATATGAAGCAAATTTGTGAGTTTGTGATCTCGCCTATCATCTGTTTTCCAGAGAATTGTGGAATGAATCTCGTAAAATGTAAAAGAATTCGAAGTACAGTATTCTCTAATGTAAACTATATTGTTTTATTGAAAAAAAAGTCAAGATTTGCAAAAACTGTTATAAAGACTATAGGTAAGTGGTAATTACTAAATTTGAGAAACTTCAAGCAAAATTCAGTGTTCTAGATTTGACTCCATGGGTATACACTTAACAAGAGTGTACGAAACATGCCAAAAGAGTGTCACTTAAAAAAATCGAATCAATTGACAATATTTCATTGCACTGCTTTCCCGACGGTGTATAGGAGTGCAAATTTATAGGTAGACTTGTTTGCCATTCCAGAATTTGGAGAAAAAATTGGCACAAAATTTGGAATTTTGTGTAATCCGCGAAAATCGTCTTAATTGATAATATTCTATTGCCCTGTTTTCCCGACGTTTTATAGGGTTGCAAATCTACAGATAGACTTGTTTGCCATTTCAGAACTTTGGGAAAAAATTGCACAAACTTGGGAATTTTGTTTCAACCGCCAAAATCAGCTCAATTGATAATATTTTATTGCCCGGTTTTTCCGACTTTTATAGGGTTGCAAATTCATACGTAGACTTGTTTGCCATAGCAGAACTTTGGGAAGAAAATGCACAAAGTTTGGAATTTTGTGGCATTTGCGAAAATTGCTTCTAACAATAATGTTCATTTCCGCCATCTTCCGCGATACTGAAAAAGGTGCAAACTCAATTGGCGACTTGAAATTATGTCACCAAAATTTGCAAAGCAAACATTCTTTGCAATTTCCTGACCCCTAAAACTTTGCTCCTGACACTTTTTTTAGCGTTATCTATAATTTTTGGATGTTCCGTACAAGTTTGCAAATTTAACGCATTTTAGGGGTGACGAAACGATGATTTTACCACAAATTTGCACAATGTTTGCAATTTTGTAACCAGAATTAGCGCTAATTACAACGTAATCAAAGATTATTTGTATTTCCGGTTGAAAATTGCTTGTGCAAATTTTACAAGGGATGTAGAAAAGAAGTTATGGAACATACCTGCAATTTGCTAATGAATGTTTTATGCGAATTTGAGTAATTTCCGGTCACCGGATGAGTGTGCAAATTTTTATATTTAGTCTTTACTGGATGCCTCAACATACGGCAGTGCTAAAGAAATGTTTGTAATTATTGTGAATTGGCGGTCTATTTTGACTGGCGTACTCGAGCAACCTGTATTTCGAGACAATTCATTTCGACCATATGGACATTTATAATCTGAATAACGCCTCGAGATTCAAGGAACTCTCGATAGAATTACGACGAAAATAATAGTCGCCTATTTGTCATAGTCTTGGGATATTACATGCGATTATTCACCATGATGATTATATCAAGCATCCTGTGCATCTGACAGTACTTCAAATAAATACATCTCTAACGTCAAATTGAATCAATCGTGTTGAAGTGTTTGAAAATGAATTGGTTGGGCGAAACCAAAAACGAAGAAATAGATAGTGTAATCCAGTCTACAATTCCTCATAATACAGTGAGGTGTAAAAATAGCGTATGGAAGCAGTTTATAAAGTTTTGCGAGCGTCGTCAATATGAACTAAATGAGTCAATTCAATTCAAAAGATTTTTATTCAGATTTTTGTCGTACATAACCTATTCTACTATTTACAACTTATAACTATATATACACTTCTTCCTTGCGGTGGGGTGTAAGGGCATCCTGCTTGCCATGACTGTGTGGTAGGCGAAGGGGGTGTCCTGCCTGGTGTTGGGCTAGGGTCAGGTAAATCGTAGGGTAGGTTTTTTGGAATGTGAAGGGGGATTTGCTCTCGCCTCCTACCATAGTTTATGCGAGAATTATTTAAGGGGTCGGTATTACGATCGTTGCATATATTTTTGTTTCGCTTGATAGTTTGATTAGTGGATGAATTTACCGGAAAAGGTTTAAGACAAAAAACCGGTTTTAGATGTTGTGGATACTCTCGTTTCATTATTCCGGAGAATAGTATGCTAGTTCTGGGCCGTTATGAAGTTTTGAGCCTAATTTTCTTGAAATTTTTATCAAAAAAAATAAAACTAAATGAGTCGACACCATTCACAAAACTGAATTATATTTTGGAAGATTAGGCCTGGAATATAAAAAAAAATATGAAAGATTATAAAGAATATACTGTGAAGTGAATGTGGAATTCTACAGCTAAAACTCTTCAAGAATTGTATTTCAAGAAGTATAACATGAAAATAGATCCATTTCAAGCGTGCAAATTCAAAAGTTCTCGAGACGCACGTAATGCCAAGAGACGGGAACTGCAGAAACATCAGGAAAAACGGAAACGGAGTTCAACGGCCTTAAGTATAGAAAATATGTTTGCTATTATTGGGAAATGCGATGAAAAAACTCCACATGGACAAAAATTTACTACTTGGCTTCAGTAGAATTAGCATGGCGTGGGGGCGAAGGTTGTTCAACTTTGATTGAACATTTCAAATTTGAAATTCAGAATGATGGTTAAGAATCAGGTAGGATTGATTTGTTGAAAATATAAACAGGATGTTCATAAAATCAGATGTGGAATCATCTGCGACTGAAAGATAAACTTTAGTCACTATCTTCCATCGTCAAGATAACCTCTTGTGGGGTATTCATGTTGAAAAGGGAAACATTCTCAATTGAATATTGATAGAAAGATTTTTCTGTGAATTGAAAAATCCACGATTAAAATGAAGTTATTTTTTGTGAATGTCTAACAGAAAACAACTACTTCTCCGGCTAAAGCCACGCTGGACATTGAACTACATCTGATAGATATTCTGAAAAGGCCCTAACTCAAAAGAAAAAATCTGAAATTGAAAATTTGCATTTTCATTCAGATAGTTATTTGATTTTCTATTCCAGTCTTAATTGAGAACTCATTAAGATGAATGAGGCAAAGAAGAATGTTTTCCAAAAGAGAGTACTCACCAGAAATCATTCGTAACATTGACGCAGGAGAGACATCGCATTCACTAGGTCTTCAATACATTTTTGTCGACGAAAATCTATTTCACGCTTCCACGATCATCAGGAAGACCGGAAGAAATGGGAAACACATTTTCAAGAAGCAATCTCACTTTGCAAAGATGGAAAAAGTTAGAATCATTTCTTTTGGAGAGACACTTTGAAATTAGTGTTTTCTGACATTAAAACCTGTCATGGGGTATGATAGATTGATTTGTTGAAAATATAAACAGGATGTTCATAAAATCAGATGTGGAATCATCTGCGACTGGAAGATAAACTTTAGTCACTATCTTCCATCGTCAAGATAACCTCTTGTGGGGTATTCATGTTGAAAGGGAAACATTCTCAATAATATTGATAGAAATTTTTTCTGTGAATTGAAAAATCCACGATTGAAATGAAGTTATTTTTTGTGAATGTCTAAACATATTTTTGACGCTGGACATTGAACTACATCTGATAGATATTCTGAAAAGCCCTAACTCAAAAGAAAAAATCTGAAATTGAAAATTTGCATTTTCATTCAGATAGTTATTTGATTTTCTATTCCAGTCTTAATTAAGAACTCATAAAGATGAATGAGGCAAGAAGAATGTTTTCCAAAGAGAGTACTCACCAGAAATCATTCGTAACATTGACGCAGGAGAGACATCGCATTCACTAGGTCTTCAATACATTTTTGTCGACGAAAATCTATTTCACGCTTCCACGATCATCAGGAAGACCGGAAGAAATGGGAAACACATTTTCAAGAAGCAATCTCACTTTGCAAAGATGGAAAAAGTTAGAATCATTTCTTTTGGAGAGACACTTTGAAATTAGTGTTTTCTGACATTAAAACCTGTCATGGGGTATGATAGATTGATTTGTTGAAAATATAAACAGGATGTTCATAAAATCAGATGTGGAATCATCTGCGACTGAAAGATAAACTTTAGTCACTATCTTCCATCGTCAAGATAACCTCTTGTGGGGTATTCGTGTTGAAAAGGAAAACATTCTCAATTGAATATTGATAGAAAGATTTTTCTGTGAATTGAAAAATCCACGATTAAAATGAAGTTATTTTTTGTGAATGTCTAACAGAAAACAACCTGATTTTTACAAAAACCTGTCAAGGAGAAAAGCATAAATGCGCAGACAGCAAGTGGTTTACTAAGAATGAACGAACCCCACAGCGCTGTCATAATATCGGCGGTAATAATCTGATGAACGCCCGAGAGCAAAGCTCCAGGGCTTTCATCTCTGATTATTAATGCCAAAATAATGTCTAGTCAAATTATTAAATACAAGATAAATTTAGCAGCAATAAAAATAGTAGCTCATTGATCAAGGTCGTGTTATATTCATGAAAATTATTTCTTGAATCCAATTATTCATATCAGAGAGATATATTCACAAAATGATACAATTTGGAATTATTTATTCAAAATATCAACAACAATCAACAAAATTCGAACAGAAATAGCACCAGCTTTATGAATTATCAATTGAAATTAAAAACACAATTATTGTATATGACATTTCCATCATGCGTAATTTGTGACATTTGTTGAGCTTCTGAGGAACTGGCAGTACTAACCGTAGAAGCTTTACATTCATTCTGTTTTCTCAATCTTTTCAAAATACTCTGGTGATGTTGTTCATCCATCTGCAAGTAAAGTTGAATTGAAGAAGTACTAGCGTTGTAATACCACAAAAGAGTGAGAATAAAGTGAAAATAATTTAGATTTACGAAAACTTGTTGCCAGGCAATAGACACGAGAGCCTAACGGATCCGAGTGGCTATTATCAAATGGCAACAAGTTTGGGAAAGAAATCCGGAGAATTATTTTCTACTCTATTGAACTCTGGTGTGGTATTCTACAGATAATTTTTTTCTGTTACGATCATAAACACATTTCCTCGCACACTGATCCAATGTAATGAACCAGTTTTGATTTATTTCTCACTTTTCATGAAAATAATTCGGATTTTCGAAAACTTGTTACCAGGCAATAGACACGAGAGCCTAACGGGTCCGAGTGGCTATTATCAAATGGCAACAAGTTTGGGAAAGAAATCCGGAGAATTATTTTCTACTCTATTGAACTCTGGTGTGGTATTCTACAGATAATTTTTTTCTGTTACGATCATAAACACATTTCCTCGCACACTGATCCAATGTAATAAACCGGTTTGGATTTATTTCTCACTTTTCATGAAAATAATTCGGATTTTCGAAAACTTGTTACCAGGCAATAGACACGAGAGCCTAACGGGTCCGAGTGGCTATTATCAAATGGCAACAAGTTTGGGAAATAAATCCGGAGAATTATTCTCTACTTTATTGAACTCTCGTGTGGTATTCTACAGATAATTTTTTTCTGTCACGATCATAAACACATTTCCTCGCACACTGATCCAATGTAATAAACCGGTTTTGATTCATTTCTCACTTTTCATGCAAATTGATGACAGACGTCAAATTAAAAATATACGCTGTCAGACAATAAAAATAAATCACCTCAAATTATTCCCGCGGCAATTTTCAAGGTAGATTATTCTCACTATAATAATGTTTTGATTGGCCAAAACGTACAAGAGTGATTTGAATTGAAAGTTTCCATTGTTTTCTAGAAATGTCAAAAAATTATCACATTAAGAGATAGTTTTCTGTAGTCGAACCAGTCTTTGATTGATTCCAAATATTTTTCAACGTTTTGTTTCACTACTGACCAGTTTTTCCCTGTATAAAGTACGACAGTATCATCGGCAAAACTGACAATTCTGCGAGTGCTTTCGATTGAAAATATACCATTAACATAAATATAGAACAATATTGGTCCCAAAACTGTCCATTGTGGCACACATTCTATCTGCTCTGGCTGACTTATATAAATCTCTTATTTTGACTACTTGTTCTCTATTTTTGGGGTAGGATGTTATCAGTTTCAGCGCGTTTCCTCGAATTCCGTTATTTTCCGGAGCAGTTAGTAATATGGGGTGGCTGTGAATCGGATATAAAATTTTTGTTTTGTGAAAAAAGAGTTTAGTCTTCTTTATAGTTCTTCAAAGATCTAACCTGAATTTGTTATTAGCGATACTGTTCGATAGTTCGCTACCTCATCTCGGCTACATTTTTTGTAGATGGGGATGACAATGGATGATTTCAAACAAGATGGGACGTGTACAATTCCTATTGTTTTCTTGAATATGAATACAACTGGCTTGGCTATATATTCTGTCACTGATTTCAGGGTTTCTGATTGCAGGTTTTCGAAACCTGGAACTATATGATTTTTTGGATCATGTATATTAACAACCTCGTTGTGGTTGGTAGGCGACGGAAAAACTGAGTTATCGTTTATTTTTTCCTTTGAATTACGTTTGAAGTTTGCTAATTTTTGTGAAGATTTTTGCCTGTTCGAAAATACACTTTATTGAAAATTTACCATTTTTGTAGATCAGTTATGATTCGACATTCCTATCTTAACACGGTTTATTTCTACTTTTTCTATTATTGAACATTTCGTTAATAGTTTTCCTCACGTTTTCTGAAGTTGTAGCACGCACAAAAATATGCTAGTCCGTAGTCCCTAGTCAATAAAGAAACCAGTTAGGTAGCATCCTGCTTTATTATTTCATAAAAAAAAAACAATATTTTCAAACGTACGAAATAGGTTGATACGAAAAAAGGGAATTTTGGCCGATTTATTATATCTTATTGTAGGTTATTGTTCTTGTCCATTGTATCGTTACTGTACCTACTGTTTCCCCATGGATTTTTATTATTTTCACACATGCCGTATTTTCTGAATTCTCATGAAAAAATCACCTCAAGCATTAGATGCCAATACTCGAATTACATTCGAGGTCAGTAAACCTAGTGGATAATAGTTACATTTGGAGTAATTGTGATATATTTTTCTGTGCTGTTCAATATGTTTAGTTGTTATATAGTAGGGTTCTATTAGTCCACATGATAGCAATTAAAAAGACGAATAAATTGCCACTGGGTTGCCTGGTCCAAGCCGGTCAGAATGTCCAGAAAATACTTTCCTTGGTTTTTGCGATTTTCTACAAACAACTCCTGAAACCAATATTTTTGAAAAAAATTATTTACATTTTTGTATATATAAATATTCTCAACAAAAAAATGTCATTTCATGGAAAATGAGTATTTCCGAAGAAAAAAATTAAAATCGAAGCAAAACAAAAAATGATTCTGAATGACGCTGTGGAAGACTTCGAGGAAGAAGCGCCACTGATGTATATAATAAATTTGGTAAACTATTTGTTCATCCTGTATTCTGTAGTGGGAATCATCAAGGAAAAATAAGATTTTAGAATTGCCATAATTTCATATATTTGTGGTAGACTGAAACAAGTGAAAAGTAAAAGGCCTCTTACATGGTGGCAGCTAACACGCGCGCTGAATTTCATTGAAGAACAGGTTCATATATTTAACGGAAGACATATTGAGTTTGAATTTTGTAATATTGAAAATAAAGTAAATATTCGTTTAATAAACTCGTGCGATTCGAAATGTGCCGTAATAATACTATTTTTTTTCTCCTGAACACACTTGCCTCGTGATAGCCTTCAAAGTTGAAAATCCGGTGATTTTCAAGCACCATTTTCTCACGCCAAAATCACTCACAATGTCTCCTTCCTTTTCACCAGTCACTCATTTGCAGCACAATTTGGCGAAAAAACAACCGGTCTCTCTTTTTTTGTGTGTTTCTTGGACCTTGCTTCCTTTCCGGCGCACTTGTCCAGCTCCCCTGCCTCGTTCTCCTGCCCGCAGTAGAGGCTTCGTCTGATAATGTAAATAATTTTTATTGTTGGCAATTACACGTACTTATGACGGCTGTGTAAAACAACCGGTCCTATCGAAAAAATCCCCCCTTTTCAGCACATACATCCTAACCTCGCACATGTGTAATTGGGGTTAGGTGGTTCGTTATTGATGATGAGAGGTTAGGTTGCTCATGTAAAACTTTTTCATATCCAAATCAGCGTAACGAGGTTTTGTTCTGCCAGTATTGTCAGTTCCTATTTACAGGTCCGTACCAGTTGGGACGTCACCTCCTGGCTGCTCAGAGCATTCAATGCCGCCTGGCTGTCTGAGATAATGTGGATTTGCTTCTCTACTATTGCTCTCCTGTTGTTTCCCTTCGCACATTGAAGTATTGCGTAGACCTCTGCCTGATATACAGAAGTCTTATTACCCAGTGAGTAGCTGAACTCGGTCCTGTAATTTGAATGAGTTGCTGCCAGTTGAGAAACTGCAGTTGATCTGCAAGAATGGTTGGTAATTTTCAATTGGTTCGTATCTAAACCAATAGACTCTGCTCCCAATTAAGTCCATTTAGTTCATATTGACAACGCTCGCAAAATTAGATAAACTGCCTCCATACGCTATTTTTAGTCCTCACTGTATTATGAGGGATTGTGGACTGGATTACACTATCGATTTCTTCGTTTTTGGTTTCGCCAAACCGATTTATTTTTAAACACTTCAACACGATTGGTTCAATTTGACGTTAGAGGGGTATTTATTTGAAGTACTGTCAGATGCACAGGCTGCTTGATATAATTATCATGCTGAATAGTCGGTGACTATTGTGCACTATGCAAATAGTCGCTAATGGTGCGTGTTGATTGGTCTTATCAAACGGGAAACAAAAGTTGATTGGTTGATGACTGATATTTGACAGAACAAAGAAATAATCGCAGGTAATATGCCAAGACTATGACAAGTAGTCGACTATTATTTTCGTCATAATTCTCTCGTTATTCTTTGATAATGTATATCGAATTGAATTGTCTCGAAATACAGGTTGCTCGAGATGAATTGACGAAAATATAGTCTTTTTGTCATAGTCGAATGATATTCGGGAAGATTATTTCGTGAACACCACAAAATCACTCGGTAAGATTCCGGTCATATTTGTCACTTTCGCTAATGTGAAAATAAGCCCATCATTCATATACGTTTTTCAACATTTAATTCAACTCACTTTTTGCAATCACGAAGTACTCATGAATGACAAGAACTCAAATATATAATAATTTATTATTTGAAATTGAAAACACAATTATTGTTAAGTGACATTCGCACCAGCACCATGAATAACTCCTGTTGGTGTTGCCTTTTCTTTTTTTTCTTGTATGACCTGCGCTGCTGAAGTTGGAGCCTGTGTTTCTTCTAACTGTCGCATCCTAGTCATAATTTTGTTACCCACCTATCTTTCGGAATTATAGGAGCAAAATATTCCATATTCCTAGGTAGGCTCAATTTTTTGACAGATTCGTGATAGGTCATGATATTCAGTAGCCATTCAAATTTTCGATGAAAAAATTTCAGTTTCTGAAAAATCTGAATATGTCTCACTTCTTCTTATTGGAGTATAATTCTGAAATTGTCACAATCGCTAGATGTACCGGCAATTTCAATCTGCGTGATATACACTGCCCGCCAGGGGCGATGGGAATGCTAATTTTTGCGATAAATAATACTAGGAGGCAAGAAGAACTCAAAATAATCACGGATTCGTGATTGGGACATCAAATTTGATACTGATCCATGTTTTCCAGGAAAATTTTCAGTTCTGAAAGATCCTAATTTGTCCCACTTTTCATGGAAACATCTCCGTATTTTCCGTAATTATTGCAGTAGAATTGTAAAATTGTCATGGATGATAAATATACTGAAGATGATCCTAAATATATTCTGGGGTTGACCTATTTGACATAATATTAACAGGTGAGATAAGATAATTTTTCCACGGATTTGTGATGAGAATATCAAATTCCATACTAATACTTATTTTTTGCTGAAAAATTCCAGTTCTGGAAAATCTGAATTCACTTTTAATCTAACGGAGGTGTTTCGGATTTCTCAGAACCGAAAATTTCTCAGTAAAAATGTTTATTGGTGTTGAATTTTATGATCTGATCATAGATCCATGAAAATTGTTGGCTTATTTTGCCTCCTAATGTTATATACCGTAAATATGGGTATTTCCATCGCTCCTGGCGCGCAATGTATGTCACGCGTTGGTCAACCCAAGGAAATATTTTGGTCTGCACCGATAGAGAAAATTTCAGAATTTTACTCCAATAATTACGGAAAATACGGCGGGGTTTCCATGATAAGTGATACAAACTGTATACTTTCTTATTTTTTTTTACTTATTAATCATATCATTATGCATCTTTCTCCAAATTTTTATTTTAAATATTTATTTCCTGCTCTTAATATATTTGGAAATCTTTATCGAGGTCTCTATCATGTCAGGATCTCATATAGTTTGTTTTGTTATATTACACTGATAAAAGACGTTTACCATTATTATTATTAGGATTTTCACGTGAAATAAAACTCAATGGGGTTATGCTAGGGACTTAGTTGACACTTGGTTACCAGACCCAATAGGTGAAAGAGAAGTACAGCCCTCTTTTTTTCTCAGGTACCTCCATGGAATGATGGAAAACATGATGATCGAAACTTCAGAGACGTTATGAAATGTATCCAAATACACTTGAAGATCTCAGTGGAGTTAGGAAGACTCCAACAACTTCGAATCCGAAATCTAGGTTGAAGGACCAATAATATTTTTCAAGGATACGACATTTTTGGACAAGATGAGTTGATGAGCAGAAAATAAATAGAATATTTCAAAAGTGAGCTGTTATGGAAAAACTTCACGCTTTCAAAAAACTCCTTGATGAATGAGATACATATTTTTTCATTTGGTTTATATTAATTTCATTATTCATAATTTTTTGATTTTTTGGGATCTTCTGAACATGTATGTCTGGCTGACATATACCAGGTATTCACGAAGTACGGTACGCTCTCGAATTTTTGGAACTTTCCTATTTTTATAATTAAGTGAAAAAACTAGGAGTTTACAACAGCTGACAAACCGTTTCTAGAGTAATCGTAGAATGTCCAAATGATACTATTTTCCAAATTGTCAACATGACCTCATCATTTCAATATTTTACTGAAATCATGAATAACATTATTTATATCAATTTTTTAAATTTTTCGAAAGAATCCAAGCGTTTTTATTATGAATGGGCTGCTGAAAACGAATATCAAATTTGCCAATAAAAATTTTGATGAAATGTTTTTTTTTCGCAAAAAACTGTGAAAAAAATAGAAGTTTCTCCGGTTTTTATCGAATAACTCCGTAACTATGCGTTTTACGTGGAAACAAATTCAATATGAAATATTCCACGTTTCTTTCTCCAATCGGCCGCTAAGTCTGGCGTCAAAAACAAAAAAAACTCAGAAAATCGGGAATTACGGCGACTTCAACGGGGAAACTATCTATATCATGCAAACATTGACCATGTATGATATTAGAGATAGTGCAATTACTATATTTGATGTACTTAATGTATAATAATATACCTACAATATAGTCATTACATAGGTAGGTATGTCATATAGTCATTACATACTCAATCAGTGAGCGTGGATCTGCTAATAATACAACTACTAGTGAAATCATTATGAAAAGTTAGTTTAACCATTTTCAATTGCAGAAGCTATTTCTATAAGGAGCAAATCAAAAACCACTTCGCTAACACGAGCGTATATGCGAAGTAACGGAACGAAAAATAATGTGTACTACTCGTAAACATTCTCCATCGCCAAACGGAAGATAAAAAGAGCCGACAGTCAACGTGAGTTCGAGTGACAGCTGTCTAGTTCTACAGCAGATTCGCCTGAGCCAATCAAGCCAATGATAATGCTTGTAGGTGTGTCGATACTTTGAGAGGCCAAGAAAACGAATGAATCATGAGTTATATATGTGTTTGAAGAGGCTGAATAAATGAAAGTCAGAAGCATCTCTGGTCTGGGATCGAAATAGGTTTTAAAATATTCTAAAGTTCTGTTTTTTCTGTTGGAAAAAAATCCTTTTTTTGACCATGAGGAAATGAAATTATGATGATCCGATTGGCTATTAATACAAACTTCCTTGCTTGGCATTTTTTTAACGTATTTTTAAATATCAAATAAAATAGTTATCTTCGCCTAGCTGCTCAAAGGATACCGCCTCAAACTCGAAATTTGTTTTTTATGCTTCTGCAATTGTAAATGGTTTAACTAGTGATAGTTGAAGTAATTAGGTATCGATTTCCCAAACTTGCTAATCATAACGCTTCGACTGGCCATCCACATCTGGAAAATAGGAAAAGACACAGGAATTCTATAGTGTATACTATTTGTATTGAGTTTTGTAATAGTAATTACTGGTATTCACCTTCAGGCATTTATCATCCTCATCCAGGACAAAAACTCTTCGAAGTCTTCATTCGAATGCTTCACGACTGAAACACATTGAAACAATGTCGTGATATTGACTCATTTTCCTGAGATCCTTAGAATGACATAAAACCACCCAATCTTGGAGCAACATTCTGCAGCCTGGAGTCTGTGCAATTAGCAATTTATAGTGCGTTCGAAATGACAAAAAATTTTTTTTCGATGTTTATATATATATATATATATATATATATTTTATATATATATATATATATATATATATATATATATATATATATATATATATATATATATATATATATATATATATTTATTAATGTTATATATATATTATATATATATATATATATATATATATATATATTTATTATATATATTTATATATATATATATATATATATATATATATATATATATATAAATATATATATATATATATACATATATATTAAATGAAGTCATTACCCCATGTGTAATATCATACATGGTCAATTTTCTCATGAGAAAGATAGTTTCCCTGTTAAGTCAGCGTAATTCCCGATTTTGAAAGGTTTTGGGTTTCACACCCATTTTTGCGGTGCCCCCACGGCTAAGCGACTGATCGGAAAAACAATCTTCAAACATATGACATTGATTTTCACTTAAAACGCATAGTTTCTGAGATATTCAAGAAAAACCGAAGAAACGTCCATTTATTGCGAAAAAAACATCCCATCAAAATTTTTGTTGGCAAATCTCAGATTCGTGTTCAGCAGCCCAAAATACTGTACCAAAAATCAAAACTACACCAAAACATTAATTTTTGGGCCTTTTTTTGACACAAACTGCCTAACCCAAAAGTTTATTTTTTGTAGTCCGTAATGATGTGGGGATCTATTGTGTAGTGAAACGAGGTTTCTGCGGTGTGCTTTTTTTAGTATATATTTATGATTTGCAAGTCTTCGGTACATTTTTTTCTCTATTGATAGAGTTAGATTTCCTTCCAGTTTTTGTATGACTGCCATACTGAAACGGTAGTGTTTCATATACCATTTCAAAGGTAGCGTTAGAGATCATTGCAGTCAGTTTGTTTCCATAGCCATATTTGTTGATGATGATTGTAGCATCACCTCAATCATCTGGAAGTATTTCAATTTAATTATCGGATCAAATAAATGTAATTGTACCATTCTCGTATTCATTTAAACTACTTCCAGAATGATGAGTTAGTGCGAGTGCGTTTCTGCAGTCATACCTATGGTACCAATTATTTCGAATGGTAAACGCTGGGCTGTTGTTTCTATGGCGGTGACCATTTTTAGGTTTGTTATAATTTTAGGAGCAACATCTGAGTTCAATCTCTTCGTTAACATGAATAATTCATATGCATCTGAAATTCTAGAGGTGTGATAAATCAATATATAATAAAAATGAGAAAAATATACAAGCCACTCACTCTTTCTTCTCTCTTCGGCCTGCTGGATTGTCTTGTTTCTTCAATAACATATGGGCTTGTTTGCAGGTTATTGAGTATAACGACTGAATAATGAATTATTATTTTCATGGTCGAATCATTTGGAATATTGAATACAGATTATTGATCATAAATATATTAAACATATTTAGAGAGTCATAGAGTTATCATCCGGACGTTGTTCTTGTATATTTTTGATTTTCTTCAAATTTATTCATACGTATAAACGTATTGTTTATTCGTTTTTTAATTCTGAATACAGTGATGATATAAATGGTTATTTCTAATCATATTTGGTTTCATGAATTGTTCCAGGCTATGCTAAATTTGCTTGTTCTTCGGTAATTGAATATTCTCTTATTTTGCCATGATTTACCCTTTCAATAATTTTCACACCGTTGGCTTTCATATGACATATTCAAACTCGAACTTTTCCGAACAAACTTATTCATCAACAAAACATAATTTTTTTGGGGAGGAATACCATTTCTTTATATAATTTTTTGGGTATTCGATATAGTAATATGAGAAAGAATGTTGTTGTTGTCTTGTTTCTTCAACAACATATTGGGATGTTTGGGAATTATTACGTGTTATTTTTCATAGTGAACATTTGGAATATTGAATACAGATTTATTGAATCATAGAATATATTAAAAAACATTTAAAGAGTCATAGAGTTATCATTCGGATTTTATTCTTGTATATTCTTAATTTTCTTAAAATTTATTCATACGTATATAAGTATTGTTTGTGTTCGATTGAGTGAGTTATAGCAATTCTGAATACAGTGATTGATATAAATGATGTTTTTTCGATTCATATTTGGTTTCATGAATTGTTCCAGGCTATTAATTCTAAATTTACCTTGTTTTTCCGGTAAATTGAATTATTTCTCTTGCATGACCTACCCTTTCAATTATTTTTACCCTGTTGGCTTTCATATTGCATATTCAAACTCGAACTTTTCAGAATGAACTTATTCATCAACAAAACATGATTTTTTTGTGGAGGCATACCGTTTCTTGATTTACTTTTTTGGGGTTTTTCAGATTATTCAATATGATAATAATGTTGTTATCATTTCAAGCTTATTTTTGTGGGGAAATATCTATTCTTGACACTTGGGACTGATAACTTTCCACAATCTGAAAACAAAATTAAATGGCAAAAAATTACTTTCCAAATTATTTTTACCACGAATGGAAAATATTTAATCAGTCAGTTACTTATCTTATCCTATGTTTTGCCTATCAGAAAAAAATAAATTGAACTCTTAATGTTTTGGGCCCTGTATCCGTTTCCCGTTTTCAAAAATCTTGTGAATATCATTTGAATTTCCTAGTTCTGGCTGTATTTCTCGCAATATTTTTGGAACATGATGTTTTTTGTCTAATGTCAAACGAGTTCTGTCAAAAAGATAAACATAGTTTTTATGATGTATAGAGAGTTTTTCCGATTATGGATTTATTCTATTATCGTTTTGCAACATGCCAGGTCTTCTTTCAGTTAGGATATCCACGTGTGATCTATATTGAGAGAATTCGTTTATATACAGTTTTCACCTGTAGTAGAATAATGGCGTTCTTCGGCTAGAATTACCATTTTATTCCATTTCACCATATGGTAACCATTGGATTTCAAAATATGTTTGATAATTTTGATCTGTCGATTCTTGATATAATCTCGTTTCTTTTCACGCACTTTCAACTGTGTCGATGTCTCACCGATATAACTTTTGTCACAACAAGGTATAAATGTGTATTTTTTTGATTGTCTTTCGTTTTTTTGTTTGTGTGGGATCGATCTCAATGTGATACTAATACTACCGCATTGACTAAATCGACCAGAGTGATAATTTTAGTCTTGAGAAATAAGAAACGACTACGCTTTTGAAAATATATTCTTCATTTATTTCTTGAAATTTTATTTTAGAGTCTGAACAGGGACGTTTCAAACGGAGTTCTGATGAAGTATGATCATCGTTAGTCGCTGGAACTAAAATCCTAGTAGCTGAAGTAATGTGTCCATCTGCGATTTTAGTCAAAACTATCTTCGAAGAATTTTGGTTATATATTTTGGTATTGCAATGTTTATCAATTGTAGGATCAGCCTTCGAATTTAGAGTTTGTATATTTCTCTTGATCGAAGATGCTAGAGATACTATACGAATATTTTTTCAACTAGGTATAGTGAATGATTTCACTCAGAGCTGAGGCTGAACAATTTCTTGCAGACTTTGCAATTCTTTTGATTACATGATTATTTCGTTTCAAAGAAGACAACCTTGAATGCAATGCATGAATATTTGATTTCATTTAAGATTCATTGGATATTTGACTTGATTTAGATCATAATTGGAATTTTCTCTAGAACATTCTGGTATTGCTGAAATTTTGTGAGTTTTCACTTTCTGAATTTTTAGACCCTTAGATGACTTGAAACTCTATTACATGAATCACAAGAATATAATAATTTTATTATCGTTATAATCTGAGAAAGATGATTGTTTTTGATGAATGAGTGTAATTTGAATTCATTTGAGTTGAGAGTTAATTATTTCACTTATCTTTTATTCAGTAAATCCTTTTCTTTTCCTGGAATAATTTTCGGTAGGTTCCTCTGTATTCGCCTCAAACATCAGGTTTTCTCAATTGAAATTTAATGTGACAACTGTCAATTTTATTTTCGAAAAGCTGAATTTTTCGAAACGGGTGTCCAAATGAGTTGATTTAATCTTCTTCCAATAAACTGACCAAGGCAGATAGTTTATATTGATAACCAATGGTATTTCTTCTTGTTTTTCTTGATTTTCGTTACAACGAAGAGCTCAGATGCACACAGGTATCACGATATAAGTAAATGAGGTATATATTTTGAAATATTTGTAGGTATATCGATTTACACCATGTAACAGATACTATTTTTCTCGTTAATGAGTTTGATTTTTCTGGCAACAAAGTTACATCTTATGCAGTTCCTCTCATCTAGGAAGGTGTATTTAGGATATTACTGCCATTGCTTTCGATATTTAATTTCAACTGAGTTTGAGTTAGAAACGTACATTTAATTTTTAAAAAAATTTTCGAAAGGATACTTATTTATGTCTGGTTGTTACGACACGCGTTTTTGTTACCAATTTTATCAAATGATTGAAAATAAAGTCATGATTTTCGTACACATCTTTTGGATATACTGATTTTTCTGGAAAGTGCGTTTATGAGTAGCACGTCATATTGAAAAATATTTTCTATTTGGGAGTTGTGAGAATCACCATTTACTTTATTCATCATTATTATACACATATTGGATTCGAACTCCAGTAAGAGCCCCTTCAATCATGCAAACGTCAACAACTTATCCTCATAGGCCAACATAAACACACACATGTTCTTATGCCCTATAATAGATGGTAAGTAGTTTCCCATCAAAATGTAAATTTCGATTTCATTTACGATTACAATATTTTTTCTCTCCTATGGTTGCTCGAAAAAAAAAAACATCGAAAGTGACCTATTATTCTAGACACACTATTTGACTTGGACTGAGCAACCTAGTAGCGATATCTGGTCTACTTTCATGCTAACTTCGTCAATGATAAAATTGGTGTATCAGATTGAAAAAATCCCATGGTCGCCGCTTTACCTATCACTGTTGAAACAGTTTGTCAGCTGAAATGACTCAACTTTACCTATTCTAGGCGAATAATAGATGATAGTGTCAAAATGAGCACTATCACAACGTTACAAAATTTAAAACTCTGATCCCCGTAACCATTTGAAATTTCAGTGGATACTTATTGTTACCCGGTAGAGTTCATTTTATAATTGTCCACCGCTACTAGATTCATGTGTTCAGAATTTCCTTGAATTGTAATATATTTTGGTTACTCTCTAATCATGTTTGTGGAAACAAACATGATTGTGTTTCATTTTGTTGGTATATGGATTCTACCATCAAAAACGAATTAATTTAGGAAGGAAGGAAAGAAACATGTATTTATTTTCTTCAGCCACTTCTCAGACGGAAGATAAGAAGAGACCTGTGATCGAACCCGACAGATACAAACAGAAAATGTTCTCAAGAACAGAAAATGATTAAAAACATATTTTCAAAACGAATAATACTTGGTACACAATCTCCTGGTCCTCAAAACCACGCTTCGAATCCACATTCATTCTTTGAATGTGTTAAAAAAATCTGATTTTCCATGTTGTTATAATTGATGAATCTGTTTTTATCATTATGAAATGAAGATGACTTTTTTCCAGTGAAGTTGTGAATCAGAGAAAAATAACTGGGAATCAAGTATAAGTTAAATATTTTTGGATGCACATAGTTCTAGTATTCCCGATAGAAATCAAATTGGATTATTTCTATATTATCCTCTAGGCTACGACAAAATACTGAGAGAATATTAGTGGACATGTCCCACTCATCAGAAATCGAGAGATCCAAGGTGTATTTGAAATGTATATTGTCAGAGGAGATATAAGGAAGCCCATTACCAACCTGAGTTAAAAAATGATAATAATTATGGAAAATGATTGTTGTTCTTTCTCTAAGAACTCTCGATTCTGAAAACACTTTTTCTTTAATGATTATATACCCTTTTTAGCTTCTGATGAACATTCATTCCTATTCTATTTCCATTTTTAACTCTACATTTCTTTTGCTGGATTCCTATCTGGATTTTTCTGGTATTTTTAATCAATAACCACGATTCTCGTAATCGTGGCTATATGTGGAGCTGAAACTTTCCATGATTAGCCATCGAATAGGGACACATTGTATTCAATCGTGGTGATGAAGGCATAATGAGTACTACTGAAAACAGAATACGAGTCTAAAACGTCGAGACGAAGAAAACTGAAGAGATTAGTTATGGTTGTAATGAATAGATCTCGACAAGAACTTCGAGTGGTTAGTAATCTGCCCCAGTCATGTATTGCTAAGCTACAAGTTGGTGGAAATCTCTTCATTGGCAGAAAATAATAAAAAATATTTTGGTAAACTTTTTCTGTTTTCAACTTAGCTGATGGTGTTCTATGCTAGCAGCTATCAACATACAACGTCTTTTGTATTATTCTGGGATTAGTAACCGTTATTTGAGAAAATTTCAAACGAAAAAAAGAAAATATGTATTGACTTCATTCTTGAGATCATCCTTAATACTTCGCAATAACGTTTGGAAGGAGTACCGGCGAATTCATCACTGAGGGATTATGCAGAATGTCATGTATGGCGAATTCAAATCCTCCATTAGCGATGTCGATAGCTTTCTAATTCCTTGTTGTAATGTTATATATGCATATATAATGGGCTGAATTTGAAAACGTTTGGTATATATCAACACTTGCCATAAGTGATTAAAATTAAACTAATCACATTTTCTTACCGGAAAGTATTAATTTGTAGACTTTGATCAATAGTGCCATCAACAACCACTTGCTTCAGAAAAACAATTTTTCGAGATGAAAATAATTACAATAATGATGAAATATCAACGAACAATACTTGGCACACAACGTTCTGCATTTCCAGACCATATTTCGAACCCAATTTCTAGGAATGTACCGAATTGTTATGAAAACTGGGTGGCAATGTACTGTAATATCTGGATTGTATTCAGAACATGAAAGAAAGAGAAGTTGTTTTTTTTCCAGATCACACTTCTAACAAATATGAAATGGGAATCAAGAATGAGCTATTCTAGATGCATGAAATTTTAGTGCAATTGATGGAATTCAAATTGTTTTTTTTTCATTATCCACATGACTTCGGACAAAAAAGGACATATAGAAAGTACATCTCGTACAAATGATCTAGTCATTTCTCTCAATATTGAATTTCCTTGGGGATTTTATATTCAAAAATAATGTTTGCGTTAATTGTTTCTCACACTATCACGACCTGGTATTACTAATTTATTGTCATTTGTATTTTTGGTTCTTTTCAACTTTAATGGTATTACGCGAAGAGAGCGTACTAAGATGATTTACTTACAAATCATCACGGTTCTCGTCAACGAGGCAATTTGAAGCTGAAACAGTTCAAGAGCTCAACTATGGTTTATATGGATTTGGACAAGACGTGGATAGTAATGTCTCTGAGCCATGCAAGCTACAAATATTCATCGATACCCAAAAAGTTATATCATTGATTCATTCTCTATAAGGTGAACTATTTTTATCTATTCCTTCAATCAACTGATCGGGTCCTGAGCTCTACGCTACTAGCATACAGCCAATCACTGTTAGAAAATATTGCAAAGAAACTTATATTGTGTCTTTGAATCATCCTGAATAAGCAACGTCTGAATGTTCTTTGGGGAGGTATCAAAATTCTGTTTTCCATATTCTCTCCCCCTGGAAGTAAAAAATATCAGTTATCTGTTCTGAGAAGGGCAAATTACCAAATATCTCTCGATACGTTACTGCGTTTTTGAGTTTCACTAGGAAAGTAATATTGGAAAATTCTAAATACAAAATATACTTCCTTTGATGATGTTTCGGGAATCACCTCTGTTCCTTTTATCAAATCCTCGTTTTTGGAAAAAAATCACAATTCTGAATCGCACTTCAAGTATTTCGTATTATCTCAACAATTGCTTGTCAGAATCTGACATGCACCACAGAAGTTCACGGGATGTTCAATTCAACGTGATCTATTTTGTACGAAATTTCTGTAGTTCCACCTCCTTTTTCAGTAGGGACATCCATGTTGGATCCATAGTGAGAAAGCACGCAGCTATATCAACATTTCCATCCAATAAAATACAGGAAGCTTCTTTTGATTTCCTCTTTGTGTCATTTTGTCCGTGCATGAGAATTTGCCAGTTGTCCCAGTCTGCCATATGGGCCCCTGTTTGTGTTATCATATGTTCTGCCAATTTTGATATCCCAATTTCTCTATATTTTATATTATTTGTATGTTCAGCTTTTCTTATTCTCAAAGGCCTTGATGTATCTTCTGTGTACGTTTTACCACAAACACATTCGTTACTAAATGTGTTGTCTTGGTATGATTGAGTGTCTTGATGTTGTTTTTCAATCTCAATCTGCTGGATGGTTCTACTGATAAGGCTTCTTGGATATGCATTATTGACAAGACAACACAAGATTTCAATTTCTTATCACAACGCATTCTATTATATATAGATATATAATTATATATAAGTAAGTAAGTCAGTATTTATTTCCAATACACACAGAACAGGACAAGGTGTACATAGCCATTGGCATATGGAAGTAATGGTACTGCGAAAACATTTTGGATGATTGACATATTTCAGCAAACATTGTTGACATACAAAATTATAGTTACGGGTAAAAAAGAAGTTTCAGAAATGACAATGGATTATGTATTAAATATTAATTTTGAGGAAAGGATGTAGGAAATAATTCATTTAAGTTGTGAAATACATGCTGGTGCAATAATTTTTTCAATGAATGGTTGAATTTTCTGGTGGATGTTTACTTCATGGAGGAAGGCAGATGATTATAAACTTTCATCCCTGTATACAGGGGTCCTTTTCGAGTTTTTTCATAGTTGTAGTTGGGCAAAATTATATTATTAGTTCGTGTCGAGTATTGGTGACGGTGACTTGAGTATTGAAGGGTATCACGTTTTTTATGGATCAACAAGGACACTTTTAATATGTATGTGCTGGTTGAGGTGAATATTTTATGTTGAAGAAAATCATCTCTACATGTGTCCCGATTATTAAATTTGAACAGAGTACGGATCGCGCGTTTCTGGATTATGAAGGTGGATTTAGAGCCGACGGAGTTCCTCATATATATATATATATATATATATATATATATATATATATATATTTATATATATATATATATATATATATATATATATAGAAACAGTGGGAAATAACGGGGATCTTCAGTCAGCACAAGTGTTGAAATATGAAAAACTCTTTAATACTTTGGACCGAGCTTTCGTTTCAATTTTGAAACTTCTTCAGGGTCCCTAAATATGTAAATTACACTTACGGTAATGTGAGTGGTTGATTGATGAACATTGAATTTTAGAAGAAAAAAAAAACGTAAAATATGAAAACATTGGTCGGAATGGTGTTATAGCTTTGACGTTTCAAGTGACATTGAAGGATTTGAATTACTACGTATTATGATTAATCGTCAGAAAAATATAAAATATTGAACTGGGTGTGTAAATTTTTATTCTTTGAAAATCATCAGTTTTGATCTATTTGTAAAAGATAACTGTAGATTTTACTAAGATTTTCGATATCTGTTTTTTTGTTCATATTTTGATTGGATTTATTAATTTAATTTCAATCATTTCAAGTAATAATCTTTTTGATAATTTTTTTTCTGAATGTAAAACTTGTGCTTTCTCGAAATATATTTCATGGCCTGTTTCAATAGCATGTTGAGCCAATGCACATGATTTCTTGTTGAGTCTTATATCACTTCTGTGAGAGATAATATGGTTATTCGAAGTTCTTGAACTAGTACCAATGTAGTTCAAATCACAGTTGTTACATGGAATGCTGTAGACAACATTTGATTTTTTTCAAATCTGGTGTGGGATCTTTCAACCTCGTGTTTAAATTTTCAATAGTCTTGATAATTTTTTGTGAGATTTTCATGTTACTTTCATTTTTGAATAATTTAATCATATTTGATGATAGAATTCCTATATTAGGAAATGAAAACTAAATTATCCTTTTATTGTTATTTTCTAAATTTTGATTATTTGTGTCA
This sequence comes from Gonioctena quinquepunctata, assembly GCA_018342105.1. Classification (NCBI taxonomy): domain Eukaryota; kingdom Metazoa; phylum Arthropoda; class Insecta; order Coleoptera; family Chrysomelidae; genus Gonioctena; species Gonioctena quinquepunctata. The sequence continues at coordinate 280,745 of JAFIRS010000935.1, read as the reverse complement.
TTATTATTAATTTGTCTAGGTGAGTTGGTATTGAAAATAATTCTAGGGTAAAAATTATTTAGTAAAATTTTTCTGAGAATTTAAAATTTTTTGTTTTTCAATGAAGGATGAACCAACATCTCGATTCTTTTTTCCATACAAAGAATCAAATTTATTTTCATTCTTTCTGAGTGGAAGGAATGATAGTTTATGCATCTTTCAGAGTTAGTTGGTTTTATATACCAATCTGTGATTAATGCATTGTTTTCTCTACGGATTATTCTATTATCTAAGAACGGAATACTTTAATTTTTTTCGTATTCAATTGTGAATTGTAAATTTTTATTGTAGTTATTCACTTTTCTTGAAATTTCATCGGATTTATCCATTGGTATTGCATAAATAATATCATCGCCAAATTAAAAAAAAATTAACTTCAAAGGTCAATTGTAGTAATATTCCTTCGAAAAGGTCATCCATAACATACGAAGCAATGATGGGTGAGATAGTAGCTCCCATAGGTGTTCCAAGAATTTGTTTGTAGAAATTTTCTTCGAACGAAAAGAAACTTGATTTGAATATGAATTGAATGATTTCTAAAAATTTTGTTTGTGGAATATTACAATGTTCTTCTATTTTACTCCATCTTTTAGTTATACTTTTCAACACTAATTCTATCTGTATGTTACTGAATGAGGAAACAACATCCAGACTTATCAAGACATAGCTTTATGGAAGTTGTTTTTCGTTGATGAATTTAGAAAACTCGAAAGAATCTTTGACATAAAACTCATTTTCAAAGTCATATGCATCTGTGAGGATGTATGTGAATAACTTAGATATTTTGCTATTGGGTGCATCGATAGATGAAATGATAGGTCTGAGTTTCATGATTGGTTTATGAATTTTGGGTAAACCATAGTATTTTGGTGGTACAGAACTGTTATCATACATTTCTTTGCTTCTTCTTCAGTGAAGATTTTTGATTTTTTTAATTCTGAAATCAATTTATTTGCTTTCTGTTCGAAAGTTGGGCTGGGATCTCCATTCAATTTGGTGTCATCAAGAATATCATGAGATTTTTTATATATTCAGTTTCTTTAAAATGACTGTTACATTACCTTCATCTGATTTCGTTAAAATAAGATTGGGATGGTTTTTGAAAAATTCTTTGGTTTTTTTATAAAGAGTTTTTTTTTTTTTCGGGTTTTTGAAAAAAGTTATAACTATATTTGTATTTTTGTCTAAAATATATTTTTTCTCATTTTTTTTTTATTCGATATAGCAAAAGTTTTGAAATCGATACGTCTTTTGTAGTAGGAGGTAAACTGAATTTGAATCCCAAAGCAAGAAAATGTTCAATATCCTTTGGTATAATCATATCAGTCAGATTTTTGAGCCAAGTGCTTTTTGTTTTGATATCATTCTGAAAAGAAAATTTCAATCTATTTATCTTCTTGATATTTTTTATTTTTATATCATTGAATACTTTATTGTAGGAAATCGTTTGTCTTTCTGTATAATTTACCCAGATATCATTAGGTAGTTTTGTTGTGAGGAAGTAAGAAAATTTCAAAACGTATATGTCAGATGATTTGAGATCATTTGTGTACTTTGATTTCTAAATTTTAAATTTTTTTGGTTAATTTTTCATTGAATGTATGAATTTCGTGTAAATTCTTACCATTATTTTCGTCAATTTTCAGTCGTTATATCTAAATTTATATATATATATATATATATATATATATATATATATATATATATATATATATATATATATATATATAAGAAAAAAAAAAGATTTATTTTTTTCTCCAAAATTCCTGAAGAAAAAATTTTAAACTTGGAACACTAATCGAGGTTTATCAACATGCTAATTTGAAATTATAATTTTCAATTTTCGTAAACCAGTGACGTAGTTACGATGGTATGTGGTCATATGTTCCTTCATATTTGCTTGGGACAAGTGAATGGACAAATGAGCGTTCGACATCAGTTCGGCTCATCGATAATCAACCTAAAAGTCATGACATTCCATGTGACTAAAAGTGCAGGTTTCTGAGATAATTGAGAAAAACTGAAGATATGTCCTTAGTAGAGACATCATTTTCTATGTGCAATGTGCAATAATCGCTTAATGCTGATTTCTTACAACATATCGGAATATGTGTCAACCTCCTGAATATTTTTTAATGTTGGGAGAATGGGAAACATAGTACGGGTGAGTCAGAATGAGACCGATAACTCCATTTTTTCATTCATCAAATTATTTGATCCAATCGATGTCGCGGATTCACTGATATGTTACCATACTTTCCTGCATATCATTGTTTTGACAGATCAACTGTTTCACAGATCAAACCTAACCTCAAATTCATAATACTCCCCTTAAATAAGAGTTAAGGTCTGAAATAATTTTTGCGAAAAACTGAAGATAAGTATTCTTAATTTGTTGAAGTTTATGTTGAAGTATTATTATCAAAGCCATTTCTGATTGAATTCTCTAGGGAAATATTATCCCATCAACATGTTTTTCATGAAGAAAAAGAATTATTGTGTATCAATATCTACTTAAATGATAGAAAAGGTTTAGTGGGTACACTACATAGAAACAAACAAGGCATCAAAGCAAATTTTCAAATGGACCACCACTTTGTTCAATACACAATTGGCATCTCCGTATCATCAACTGTCGCACGCTTTGGAATATTCCTGGTGTATCCTGTATTAACGTACATGCTGCTGAAATTCTTGACGTTAAATCTTCCACAGATTCTACAGGTCTTTCATACACGATTCGAGGTATCCCCACAAAAAAAGTCTGGTAAAGTAAAATCCGGAGAACGTACAGGCCAACGTATTGGACCACGTCTACCTATCCACCGATCATGAAATGTTTGATCAAGATATTGACGAACGATTCGTTGGAAATGGGCCGGTGCTTCGTCATATTGATAACACATTATTTGACGAACCAATAGAGAGAGGTACGTCTTCAAGTAGCCCAGCTTAAACATGTTCAAGAAACAATTGGTAGTTCTGCCCATTCAAACGGGGAAGAAGATATGGTCCAACAATACGATTCTCTATGATTCCCACCCAAATATTCACTGGAAACTTTTGTTGGTTGCCTTTTCGAAACATTCCATGCGCATTTTGAACATATCTAGGAAAGTCATTTGCTCCTTAATACATCTTCAAAAACTATTCACAAAAAAATCTACGAGGGCCATAATCACCAGCATCTAGGACAATCACTTTCTGTAGGCGAAATGGATACAATAGCTGTTCACGTGCTACCCGACTTACAAGTTGATTGTGACACTTGTAACCTATACGAAATAATCCGAGTGCTGGTAAAAGGATCTGCTGCTAATCGTTCAAGAATTTGTTCTTCCATAACAGTATCTCTTCTTGTTCTATTCGCACCACAATGGTGTTTACAGAATTTAAAGGACTTTGTTTTCTTCAATCGTCGATGCACAGCTATAAATGTAGTAAAATGTGGATGATGTCTGTTTGGATATTGTAACGTAAATAAACTTAACTTGGTTTCACTAATTTATTTCACACTTAATCTACAACTTAATTCATATTACTACGCCACTGTATAGCTCGATCGTATGGGCTCGTTCAGACTCTCCACTCCCTCTTGAGGGCTGTCTATTTATCTCCGATACAGCATTCTCGATGTTTCCAATTCTGGTGGTTGGTGCCCAGCATGTTCCAGTTATTTCCAATATCGACCTTTGTTATCTGCCGCGTCGTGACTGGATTGTTCTCGAATATCTCCGGGGATGACCTCATCGTTGTCGATGGCAACGCGTGAGGCGACAGGTCCGGCCTAGGTTCGTTACATTGCCCCCTTCTTAAAGACATTTCGTCCCGAAATTTCATCCTTGGAGTGTGACGATATCTGCATGACTCCCCATATCTGCACCGTGAAGTTCGATGGAAGTAACACTCCACGGTCTTCATGATCGGTCGTGGAAGAGGGTTACAGCAATCCAAAATCTTGATGCCGCTGGATCTGAATATCGCCTCCAGCATACTTCTTATGACTCTCCAGTCCAACCCATCAATACCACAGGACAATTTTGGAATTGCTAGATCCACCAGATTCTGGTCCACCATAGTATCTCTCAGTTTGGTGAGACTCTTCCAGACATCTTCATAGGACGGTTTATCTTGGGAATGCCTCTTGGTAACTAGGTAGTAGATGTTTCTCTGGCCTTTCTTCAACTGTAGCACCCCACCAACTTCTGGATTCTGCTCCCGCAGTGTTTGGAGTTGACCAAATTTCTTGAGAACACTACGGCGATGCCCCTGGACATTCGAAGATCTTCTGCCACACAGTGCGCTAGTGCGTAGTCAGCAGGCACCTCGAAAAGGTCTCGTGACTCCTCTCTAGTAACCCCATGTAGAACTTTCTGCCCGTTTGAATACAAGGACATAAACTTCTCGAACGTCATATCATCCTCCGGTGGCTTGAGGGTGCGAACTTGGTCATGGTTTCCAGCGTAAGGTGCCAACCTGTTGAAATGGACGACCCTTGGTTTTCCTCGGGGTGGCTTATGGATTCGGTACACAAGGTCGTTTATCCTTTTCACGATTTTATACGGGCCTTCCCACGAGTTCTGCAACTTTGGTGATAGTCCACGACGACGTTTGGGGTTGTACAGCCAAACCAGGTCATCAACCTTAAACCCTCCAGCGTCGGCCTTGATGTCATAGGTCTTCTTCATTTTATCGCTGGCACTCTGGATGTTCAACCGGACTCGTTCGTGGATGTCATCCATTCTCTGCCGAAGTTTGCTGACGTAGTCCTCTCCCGCAGTGTCTTGTCCTGGCGGTATCCCAAACTTCAGGTCACAAGGCAGTCGCAGTTCTCGGCCCATTATAATACTAGCAGGAGTTTGACCGGTTGATTCGTGTACTGCGGATCGATAGGCCATCAGGAACAAATGAAGATACTGGTCCCAGTCTCTTTGATGGTCAGAGACAACCTTGGACAAGTGGCGGTTGATCGTCCTGTTCATCCGTTCCACCATTCCATCGGACTGCGGATGTAGGGCCGTGGTTCTTGTCTTGCGGATGTTCAGCAAGAGACATATTTCTTGGAACAGGTTGGATTCGAAATTTCTGCCTTGATCCGAGTGCAGCTCCATTGGAATACCGAATCGACATATCCACTCTTTCACCAAGACGTCGGCGACGGTGATGGCTTCCTGGTTGGGCAGGGGCATAGGCTTCCGCCCACTTACTGAAGTAGTCCATTGCCACAAGGATGTATTTATTCCCGTGGTCGGATACGGGAAACGGGCCGGCGATGTCAATGGCGATTCTCTCGAACGGGCTGCCTACGTTGTACTGACGCATCGGGGCCTTGGGTCGTATTCGAGGTCCATTGCTAGCAGCGCATACAGCGCACTTTCTGCACCAGTCCTGGACGTCAGCTTGACAATTGGTCCAGTAAAACCGTTGCCTCACTTTCTGCAGGGTCTTCGTCACTCCCAGATGTCCTCCAGCGACTCCATCATGGATTTCCCGCAGCACTTCCTCTCTTCTGTTCCTGGGAACAATTATTTGGCGTCTATCTTCCCCACCAATATCGGCCTCCAACACACGTTTCAGGATCCCATTGTCCAGAATAAGAGAGTTCCATTGTGCCCAATAGGACTTAACAGCCGGCGAGTAACCTGCGACTTCCTGCCATGATGGTCTTTGATTGCCCTTCTTCCAGCTGACAACTAAGCCAAGGTCGGGGTCTTTCTCTTGGTCTTTCTGGATCTTGCTGTCATTCCAGTTGTCATCCATTGCCGCGGTTCTACAAAGTGTTGCTTCTTTCTCTTCTGCTCGTCGGCAATGTGAGCAATCATCTGGACATGGTCTTCGCGACAAGGCATCTGCATTCTTATGGCTAGTTCCGGCTCGATGTTCGATCTCGAAATCGAATTCTTGGAGTCTCTCGATCCAACGTGCTACTTGACCCTCAGGATTTTTGAACTGTAAGAGCCATTTGAGAGCTGCATGGTCAGTTCTCAACAGGAATCTTCTTCCATACACGTACTTGTAGAAGTGCTCCACTCCCTTTACAACAGCTAACAGCTCTCGCCTGGTGACACAGTAATTGCGCTCTGGTTTGCTAAGCGTCTTGCTGAAATAACCAATGACCTTCTCCTGTCCCTCCTGAATCTGAGATAGGACTGCTCCAAGTCCCACGTTGCTGGCGTCCGTATCCAAAATGAATTTCCCTTTGGGTAGGGGATAGCTCAGTACAGGTGCGTTGATCAAAGCTCCTTTCAGCTTCCTGAATGAGTCTTGACATTCTTCGGACCACTGGAACTTTGTTTGACCCTCCGTGAGCCTGGTCAGTGGTTTAGCGATGTTGGCGAATCCCAGCACATATCGGCGATAGTATGTGCATAAACCAAGGAAACTCAGAAGTTGGTGAATGTCTTTTGGGATGGGCCAATCCTTAACAGCTTTGATCTTCTGGTCATCCACTGCTACTCCTTCCCCAGAGACAACGTGGCCGAGGTATCGTACTTCTTTTTGGAACAGATGGCATTTCTTAGGGCTCAGCTTCAATCCGGAGTTCCTCAGTCGCAGGAATACTCCCTCCAAGTTTTTCACGTGGTCCTCGAACGATCTGCCGACCACAATTATGTCGTCGAGATACACTAGACACGTGTTCCATGAGAGTCCCTTCAGCACTGTCTCCATCAATCTTTCGAATGTGGCGGGAGCATTACAGAGCCCGAATGGCATAACGGTGAACTGCCACAATCCTGAGCCGATGGTAAAAGCAGTCTTTTCTCGATCTTCCCGAGCCAGTTCTACTTGCCAATATCCACTCTTCAGATCAAGGGTCGAGAAAATCGTGGAACCAGCCAACGTGTCTAGGGTGTCATCTATTCTCGGGAGAGGGTAACTGTCCTTCTTCGTGACATTATTAAGTTGGCGATAGTCTACACAAAAACGTGTCGATCCATCCTTTTCTTCACCAGTACGACTGGAGAGGACCAGGGACTGTCAGATGGTTCGATAACTCCTTCTTTTCCCATATCGCTGACTATTTTGTCAGCCTCTTCCTTCTTGGCAAGAGGAAGTCTTCTTGCTGATTGCCGGATCGGTCGGGCACCCCCAGTATCAATCTTGTGCTGGACCACATTAGTTCGACCTCCTTTTCCTTGTCCGGTATCGAAGATGTCTTGGTACTTCTTAACTAAATCTCTTAATTTGGGCTGTTGAGCTGGTTTTATGTCTTTGGAAGAGATGGCAACTAATTTTTCTAGTTCTGTGGGCAAGTTGTTGGGTTGGCTAATCATACCACGTACGCCCCGGATCACAGATGAAACTGACGAGCAGTGCCCCAAAATTGTTCCTTTCTCCAAGGTCACTGGGAAATAATTGACATTCATGACCCTTACCGGCACAAATTTGTCAGCACGCAACAAGGTCTTCCCTAGTGCAATCCCTCGTCCAATTTTCTCATCATGAAGTTTGGGCTCGAACATCACCACGTCTCCACTGCTCGCTCTCCCGTCCAGGCGAGCCTCCAGAATGGTTTCAGCCCTCTCAGGTACGCTTATATCTTCAGCCAACAGCACACGGATCAACTCCTCACTTCTCCCATGAAGCACCAGCTCTTCTCCGTTGACACGTAGGACGCCGTCTTTGAAATCCAATTCAAACCCTCTGGAATTCATGATGTCCATTCCAATGATTGCATCGTCTTCGATGTCCGCTACGAGTGCCTGATGTTCCACTTTAGTGCTGCCCAAAATTATTTCAATCGGTAGCTCGCCATATACAGTAGCTGGTTCCCCTGTTGCTGTGCGTAGCTTCCAAGTTGTCGGTTCAATCCGTTCCGGTGTTCTGGCAAAGGAAGGCCCAAGAATTGTCCTAGTCGCACCTGTATCGAGCAGCATGGTGCAAGGCTCGTTATTGATGAGACCGTCTACGAAGACACCTTTGTTCTGTCGTTGAAGGATAGCGACATATGCGTTGTTAACCGGGGCTTGCCGGACACATGCCGACGATTGCCCCTTCTCGTCGACCTTCTTTAGTTTTCCTGCATCGGAGTCGATGAATGTTGGACATTTGCTACGCACATGTCCAATTTTGCCACAATTCCAGCATCTTATCTGTCTTTTCCCAGGCAACACTTCCTTCATCACTTTTCTTATGGCAGCTTCCAAACTAGCAGGCTCCTGTGAGTCCCCCTCAATCGTGCCAACTTTATTTTGGCTTTCGCAGCATTGTTTTGCTGCTTCGAATTCCAAAGCGCGTGCCAGTGCGTCAACGAGATGTGTTGGACGAGCTAATATCAACGCTTGTCTGGTTTCTTGGTCACGGAGTCCATCCAAGAATGCCTGAACCGCTAATCGCTCCATTACATTTTCTGGTGTGGCTGGATATGCGAGACGAACCAAGCGTGCAATGTCAGTTTCGAATTCTTGTAAGGATTCACCCGATTTTTGGCAGCGATTTTTCAGCTGGGAGTGGTATACGTGTTCCAAATGGGCGTGGCCATATCGTAATTCTAGATGTTCAATCAGCTGATCATAGTCCTCCTGTTCTTGGGCGGTGAGAGTTTGTAGAATATTTGTCGCTTCTCCACGTAATGCAAGTGTCAGTGCTACAGCTCTTTCCCCTGCATTCCACCCGTTTGCTTTGGCCGCTGCTTCAAACTGCCGGCGGTAATTTGCCCATGGAGTTTTTCCGTCGAACTGAGGCGGCTTCATGGAAAGCTTCCCTATTTCTGAAATGACCTTGACATCTTTTATTCCCTCTTGAACTTTATCCAAGTTCAAACTCAAGTCCAGCATTGCATTTTCTTTAACCATCTCTGTGGAGGGCGCACTATTGATTCGTTTTTCCAGCTTACTGATCGTTTCCTTTATTTTGTCCATTTCTGCCTCGACCCCATCTTTGATTTTATCTACCTCCGTGTTCATTTGCTCCCTAATTTTAGCCACACCACACAATTCTTTTTTTAGGCCTTCTGTGTTTTCCAGGAACTTCTCTTCCAGGCTTCTTGAATTTTCTAGAAGCTTCTCTTCCAGATTTCTAGAATTTTCTTCAAGCTTCTCTTCCAGATTTCTAGCATTTTCTTCCAGGCTTCTTGAATTTTCTAGAAGCTTCTCTTCCAGATTTCTCGAATTTTCTTGAAGCTTCTCTTCCAGATTTCTAGCATTTTCTTCCAGGCTTCTTGAATTTTCTAGAAGCTTCTCTTCCAGATTTCTAGAATTTTCTTGAAGCTTCTCTTCCAGATTTCTAGCATTTTCTTCCAGACTTCTTGAATTTTCTTCAAGTTTTTCTATTATCGGACTCAAATCACCTCCGGGAACTTCGAATAAAAATGTTTCGGGGTCCTCACCTTCTTGTATAAGTTCTTCTGCAAGTCTTTCCTGGAGTACTTGCTTTTTACCCGTTGTTTCCAGTTCCCTTTCCTCCAATTCCTGTTTCAATTCCGCTACCTTCAAGTCCGCAAGGCGCACTTTTCTTGAACACATTTTGTCTTTGACGAGGTATCAGTCTGTTTCACACGAAAAGTTTATCAGTTTGTTAAAAATTCACTTCGCGAATTCTTTTCCACGGGTCACCAGTCTATTGTCTGTTTCACGCGAAGAGTGTATCAGTTTATATTCCCACGCACAATTGTCCACTTCGCGAAAACCGGGCCACTGTCTATTTTCTGTTTCACGCGAACAGTGTATCAGTTTATATTCCCACGCACAATTGTCCACTTCGCGAAAACCGGGCCACTGTCTATTTTGGGCGTACAAAAAGGTCTATCAATTTATTTTTCTGACTATCCACTCCACGATCACTTGTTTATTTTCAAAATCTCACTTCCGACACCAATTGTAACGTAAATAAACTTAACTTGGTTTCACTAATTTATTTCACACGTAATCTACAACTTAATTTATATTACGCCACTGTATAGCTCGATCGTATGGGCTCGTTCAGACTCTCCACTCCCTCTTGAGGGCTGTCTATTTATCTCCGATACAGCATTCTCGATGTTTCCAATTCTGGTGGTTGGTGCCCAGCATGTTCCAGTTATTTCCAATATCGACCGTTGTTATCTGCCGCGTCGTGACTGGATTGTTCTCGAATATCTCCGGGGATGACCTCATTGTTGTCGATGGCAACGCGTGAGGCGACAGGTCCGGCCTAGGTTCGTTACAATATCTATGTTGATATAATTCAGCAGCGGCTCTGACATTTCCCTCTGTTCCACCATAAACGAAATGCATATCTGTATATTCTTCAAATGAATAATCCATTTTGAAACGATGTTCCCTGACTGAAATGATGACAGTTGACTTGAGGATAATACAAACTGTCAATTATGTCTAATGTAAGTATCGATATATCAGCGTGTTTCTACCTGGAATAATGAAAAGAGGCTACGTTTCTTTTTCGTTCCATCTTATGCGTTGATCAGTGGTATGCTGAACAGCCTACCACAAACAAAATTTTTTTCTTCATAAAACATGTGATTGGATAAGATTTTCCTAGATAATTCAATCAGAAATGGCTTTGATAATGATACTTCAACATGAACTTCAACAAATTAAGAGTACTTATCTTCAGTTTTTCGCAAAAATTATTTCAGACCTTAACTCTTATCTAAGTGGAGTATTATAAATTTGAGGTTGGGTTTGTTTGTCAGTTGATCTGTCATTCAATCATATGCAAGAAAGTATGGTAACATATCAGTGAATCCACGACATCGATTCTATCAAATAATATGAATAATGAAAAAATGGAGATATCGGTCTCATTCTAACTCATCCGTACTATGTTTCCGATTCTCCCAACATTAAAAAATGTTCAGGAGTTCGACACATATTCCGATATGTTTTAAGAAATTAGCATCATGCGATTATTGCACATAGTAAATTATGTCTCCACTGAGAACATATCCTCAGTTTTTCCCAATTATCTCAGAAACCTCCACTTTTAGGCAGATGGAATGTTACCACTTTTGGGTTGAGTATCGATGAGCCGAATTGATGTCAAAAGCACATTTGTTCATTCACACTGCCCGCCCAATTCACTGCCATCAGTTGAAGAAACACGTTTCAAATGTATAACAAAAATTTTTGGAAATGTTTGTATAAGAATCAGCTTTTTCAATCCTCTCTTCATTCCACAAGTCGAACAATATGGGCTGGCATCGTCAGTCAAAAGTCTTGTCTTCTGTCTACAGGTCAATACATTGTGTTGAATTCACGACTTTGTTTGGTAAGTCTGGTAACTAGGGATTGAAAGAACCCAGAAAGGTTCGAAAGTAACGGAGCAGTAATTACAAAAAGTACATCTCAATATAGACTGTAGGCAAATGTATCCACAATTTTGAAATTATTAGTAGACGTATATCTTGTACAAAAAATGGAGGTTTCTTGATTATCATTCATGATAACAAAATCGTTTGGTGATGGATGATTCTCTGCCCTCGACTTGCTCAAATCGAAGGTATCTTAGAAACTCTCCCAAATCTGCTTGGACGTTATAATCAAAGGAAGGAGCAAAATTATCCACCATTTTCCGAGAAGAATCAAAACTCCAGATATTTTCCATCAAAGATATAAAAGATTTCACTAGATCTCCTTCCATTCTCGAGTAGTAGTATACCAAAACCATTCTTGAAAAATTCCAACAAAACCTTGATGTTCGAAAGACATTGGATCATGCTCTCCACAGAGATCACAACACGGTTATGGTCCTGTTGGATATGCAGAAAGCCTTCGATACGGTCTGGATAGAAAGGTTAATTGTAAAAATGGCAGAGGCACGCATGCCTTTGTACCTCACTGAAATCATAGAGTCGTACCTGACGGGGCGGACTTTTAGGGTCAATGTGAACGGTACAAGTTCACCGGAGCATACGGTCGGAGCAGGGGTCCTCCCTGTCACCAATCCTGTATTCGCTATATACACATGACTTTCCGACCTTCGCTCGGACGAGCACGGCTATGTTCGCGGATGACACCGCGATCTATGCCCACTCGTTCTACAGCGAAGAGGCGGCAAAACAGCTCCAGATTCATCTGGATCGGTTGGTCATACCCTATATAGCGAAAAACAAGATTAAGCTCAATTCGAGCAAAACCTCGGTCGTTAATTTCACGAGGAAACGAACCAACGTGAAGATCTTCGGGAAACTAAAGATTGAAGACAGCATAGTGACGGAGAGGCCCTCAGCGAGATAACCTGGGGGTGGACCTGGACAGACGTATGAATTTGCATAAACACATAGGGTTAGCGTTGCAGAGGGGAGCGGCCGCAATTAAGCGTACGTATCCCTTCATTGCACGCAACTCTAACCTATCATTAGAAAACAAAAGAATATATAAACAGATAATCAGACCTGCAATGACATACGCCTGCCCAGTGTTCTGCGGCGCATCGAAAATCCAAATATCGAGACTCGAAAGTCTGCAGAACAAAGCACTTCATATTGTTACTAATAGTAATAGATACATCCGGCTGGATGACCTACGTGAGCTTGCAGAAGTAGAGAAACTTGCCGATTTCATATTGAAACTATCCGACAAGTTTTATAGGTTTCACATCCCTAAAAGTCCGCTCACAGCAGACATAACTAATGTCAGAGTTAACCAACACCGAAAACACGGTGTAATATTCGACAAGCTTGACTTGTATAACGAAGTCGACAATTAATACAATAGATTAAACAAAATGGAAGTAAACCCACAATAGGGACAAAAACGTCATTGTCAGTAGCTGTTTTTTATTAAAAAAATTTCCAGCCAGGTAAAAGCATTAAATAAACCTACGAAACGAAAACTACCATTTTAATCTTCGAAAACAAACAAACCGATCAAAGACACATAAGCAAATGCAGGAGGTGTCTCTTATAAGAACTGTTGAGAAAAACCAAAACAGGTATATTCCAATGCTACTGCTAACATCAGCAGGGAGCACCCCTTCGCCCCCTCGGGAGGGCAAGAAGGTGCTCTAAACAAGGCCACATATAAGCAGCAGTTCCTATCCTCTTCCCCACCTTTCCCGAAGAGGACAAGAAGAACTGTTTTTATATAACAAATGTATATATTAGTTAAGGTTTTATGTAAAAGAATTGACAATAAATATTTTTTGGATTTGGATTTGGATCATGCTCTCCATGAAATTGGTATTTCCTACATTCTTCAATCCTCTTGGGCCAAATGTAGAAATGGAGTACCTTGTTGGTATGTCATGCTCACTTGTGTTGAACGAAGACTCCATCATTGCTCCCGTAATTAAAAAAAGGTGATGGAGAAACTGATATTGATTTTTTGAAAGGTACTGAGTGATTATTTTTGATGACTGATATGTATTTCGTAGGGACATTGGAACGATAAAATCATTCATCCAGTGGATGCGACGGAGGAATTGTACCCATCACAGAAAAAGCATTGTCCCGTTGAATTGCTATACTCATTCTATATAAAAGTAATGTTTTGATATTGCTGCACTCCCCACTATTCCTAGTTTCTCCTAACTAGCCAGCAACGACCATATATATATATATATATATATATATATATATATATATATATATATATATTAGAAATCAGTGGGAAGCAGTCAATGTAGAACAATTAATACGATTTCTTCGTTCTTATGTCGAGCTTTCGACAAAAATTATTTTCTTCTTCAAGAGTTAATACATAAATAGGTGTTGGTATAGCATAATTAGAGGATACTTACTAACATGAAATTCAGGAAAAATAATACACAAAAAGAAACATCGGTGTTACAAATTGAAATGACGAGATGATATCAAATTATGATTAGTCGGTCACATGCCTACATAAAAAATGGAAGAGATACAGAGTGCGAATATTAAAATGTAAAAGTATGTATGCATATAAAAAAATATCATTTCAAAGAGGACTAGGTGAGATATCTCCTTTGAGTTTTTTCAATAGATATGTATATATTGTACTGAGCTCATCAATATCTGTTCTTTTATTCATTGTGTCTCCATTATTGTTTATATGAACTATTTTAAGAAAGAGACGCTTATTGAGATTTTGTTCATTATCGAAAATGTTGGCATTATTATAGTCAATTACATGATCTTTATCTATCACATGTTTAGCAAGGCAACAGGGTCTCACATTTCTTCTGCAGTCACTTTTGTTAGGAGTTATTCTATCTTTGAGCATACTACTTGTCTGACCAATGTATACAGATGAAAAGGAGGAATATCGAAAAGACTGTTAAAAACAAAATGGAGGAAGATTAATGGATATTGACCTTAAAAAAAGTGTTAACCGTGAAGAAGTGCAAGGATGAACAACACTTGGTAGTAAACGACAAATCAACGGAGTCAACAAACAGAAGCCAGCTGCACTTTTGTGGTTTTAGTTACCAGACCCTGCACTCCAGGGCATCAACCAACGTCACCACGCAGGCAGCTATAGCTAGCTGAGTGACATCCGAGTCCAGGGTTATAAGAATGTAAAGGAGGAATATCGAGGGCACGGTTAAAAACACAATGAAAAAAATTCAATGGACATAGTGGAAAAGTGTTAACCGTAGATACGTGTGGCTTTCGGCCCTCATCAATACGGTGAAGAAGTGCAAGGATGAACAACACTTGGTAGTAAACGACAAATCAATTTTCTTCGGGGGCTATGTCCATCGAATTTTTTCCATTTTGTTTTTAACAGTCCCCTCGATATTCCTTCCCTTCATCTTCATAATCCTGGACTCGGATGTCACGCAGGTAGCTATAGCTGCCTCCGTGGTGACGTTGGTTGATGCCCTGGAATGCAGGGTCTGCTAACCGAAACCAAAAATGTGCGGCTGGCTTCTGTTTGTTGACTCCGATGATTTGTCGTTAACTACCAAGTGTTGTTCATTCTTGCACTTCTTCACCGTACTGATGAGGGCCGAAAGCCCGAAACACGTGTCTTCGGTTAACACTTCCATTGAATTTCTCCTATATATATATATATATAATTGGCTGTCTTCTGCGATCCAAAGTGCCGCAGTTGCATAGTATGTATAATACTGTTTCTGGTTCTTCAGTGCATAAACTTCATGTTAGGACGCCTTCGAACAGTTCAATTTTTTGAGGTGCCTTTTTACTGGTACGTATCCGTAATGATTTTCAGTTGTTCCCTGTTTGAAGTTAACAGGTCTGCCGTTTTTTATCCCGGCGCGGGCCTCTGATGTATTTTTTTCCTTGTATGTTTCCTGGAATGTTATTCCAGTATTGTTTGTTTTTGTTGGTTTCAGTCCTCTACTGACGCTCGTGCCCTGCGCTCCGAGGAGCTATCCTGGGCCTGGTTAGTTTTCCGATCCTCTTCTTACAAGTTCGTCGGCTTTTGCATTCCCTGCAAATCCCTGATGTCCTGGCATTCAAATCAGCTTGACGCGGTTTTGTTCTGTCAGTATTGTCAGTTTCCCTTAACAGATCCATACCAGTTGGGATGTCACATCCTGGCTGCTCAGCGGTGAGATTCCGTGTCCCGTAAAATTCCTCTTTCCATCGAATGAGTGAGATGGTATTACGATTGAATTGATGGGTGTGACGCAGACATAACTGACGTATATGGAATTCTACGGTACACGGAATCACACCTCAAAGCCTTCAGTGCTGCCTGGATGTCTGAGATAATGTGGATCTGCTCCTTTACTATTGCTCCTTTACTGGTCCTCTTCCTGAAATACAGAGGTGTGATTACTCAGTGAGTTGCTGAACTCGGATCTTGGACTTTTAGAAAACACTACTGCTCCCGCATCATTCTCCATCTCAGACTCGTCTGTGTAACAGATGTACACAGATGAGTGTACATCTGGTGTTGTGTTCCCTACAATTCTGTGTTGTTCCATACAGTTCTGTCTGGTATGGATACCCTATATGACATGTCAAAAAATAATTGTTTCGCAATGTGGTCTGATCTTGAGTTTAGCAGATCCCTGGTTACAATGCTCACGATACTATCCCGAAATTTATGTTGTCCATTGTGTTCCTCAGTCTGGAGGCACCTAGCTTTGCCCCTCCTTGTATCACCAAGTGAAGGTGAGGAATTCCCAACAGTGTCTCCATGGCTGCAGTTGGCGTTGATATCATTTTTCCTGTAAAGTCCATGCAGGCAAGTCTCTGCACCTTGTCTAGTTTGGTTTAAGCGCTCCTTTGCTGTATCTTTGACCACCATACCACACCATTTCTGCGGTCTCCGTTTTCCTGGTCACTTTCATCAGATGTTGGTTCCAGGTCGGTTTCGAGTCTAGTATCACCCTGAAATATTTGCCTTTCCCTTGCTCTGTATAGTTTATTTTCGAAGTTCCTGTTCTCAGCATTGAGCATATCCAGACCACGCAAGGTTCCTCGATTGCTCTCCGTCGAAGAGTTCTGATGATTGAGTCTATAGAGGTGTTATTGAAAGCTCCTATGTCTGGAAAGGCTCTACTTCACTTTATCTACTAGTTTGTGGAGTGTTTGTTGAGCAGCAGGTCATGTATGCATATTGTTTTCGAAGCAGTGGTCTTTCTATCAGTCCCTTTTATGCCTATCCACAAGCTTCTCCAGAGTCTTCAGTCCAAATGATATGTAAGCCTCTGGGACTTCGGCGTTTCCTGTCCAGTATTTTCAGGTTTTGGTATGAATATTACCCTGATGTTCTTCCATGGCTCTGGTATATTTCCAAGAGCCATGCTCCCTCTGTAATTATCGCAGAGCCTGTTATACAGTAGTTCCTCCATCGTACCTGCATTATATTATTCTTTTCCTAGTGCGGTCATGCACCAACATTTCCTGTTGTATACCTATTCTTCCTTCCGTCTGTTACATGTTCTGTTATACTGCGCTTCCTGTCCATTATTGTTTTTCCTACGACCCTTAGGAGTATTTTCATCATAGCAGTTTCTAGTGGACGTTTTGTCTTTGCTGGTGCTGGACCCATCTCCGCCGTATGGGACATAATGTGTCTCATGGTAGTTTCGGATATTGAGATGCTTGTTTATTAATTACATCATTCTGGGATTCCGAACTCTCATGTGATTTCGCCACCTGTTGTCGGACTTCTTCTACTTCTTCATAACTGGAAATATTTGTACCCAGATATCTGAATTATATTTCTTGTTGAACATTATTCGAAAGGTATGATACCCAAATTTTCATACCACCTGAGGCACTTGTATTCACAGGAGAAGTAGCTGAAGCATTTGATCACTTATGTCTAACCCACATTTGTATTTTATGATTAGTTTGGTCCAGTAGTTTCGAAATGACGGCTATTGAAAGATTGAAAATAATTCTCAATCTTATATTTTTCAATATAGACTATCTATGAGTTCCACAGCTTCTATCGGAGAAAAAATTTTTGTCTTAGATGTGTACACAAATAAAAAATCGCTGTAAATGACCATTAAACAGAGAGAAAATCTCTGGGATTCAGGACCCACAAAAAATCTATTGAAAATATTTTTGAACAAATTTTGTTGAAATATATCAGATTTTTGCGTCTGGAAAGTTCATTCCGAGAACACTATAAACCTGAGAAAACACAACAAATAAGAGATATAAGATAATTTATTCATTCATTCAGTAGTATATTACCAATCATGAGAAATAATAATTTTTGTTTACCCTGTATGCATTCATTGGAGGTTTATTCGTTCGTGTCAGTCAGATACTATTTGAGTTTTTTTTGCCGACAAACTGAGCGTTATTGTATTTTAACATTCCTTGAATTCAAAGTTAAAATATATAAAGAAATATAAGTTATACTTTTTCTAATTGGAAAGCCAAGTGTATACGTCTCTATCCTTGTGTGATGGTTATACTTCTTCCTTCTGATTTGAGGGTGATTACATAGAAATATCAAGAGGCGTTTGGGGAGATTTGAATTCTCCAACTCCTGATCGAAATATACGGTTGTCTTCATATGATGTAATTTTTTTATCATGACATCTGAAAAGAAAAGTTAGTTATTTTCGTCTGATTCGAAAGTGGATTCAATCGGTGGTTCCTGTTTGTTTATATGATTTAAAAATGAATATGGGTTCTGTTTCCAGATGACAAAAACATCAAAATATCAACATCACACTTTTAGACCATTTCGATTTGTTTCAATGTAATATTCCCCAAAGTGTTCCATGAAAATATTACTCAGAATGGAAGATATTGGGAATCCCATAGCCATGCGAAACTCCTGTTGATAGTATTCATTTTTGAATTGGAAACAGGTTTTTTCGGTACATGATTTTAAGAGTTCCATTGTTTTTATATCCTCCATTGTGGATTTGTGCTATACCATAGAAATGTGGAGGTTTGTGGAGGAAAGTATATTTTTGTGTGTGGCTGAAGTTCTAATTCCTTTTTTTCTTTTGATTTTGTTGGATTTTCTTTCAATTTTTTGTAGACTTTTTTCAGTGTCGTTGTGAAATGAGTCAATTTGTTTTCATTTCGACTGTTTCCATGATGACTGTGGCATTTCTTTTATCAGCTGGACGTATTTTGATTCGATCATCTGATCGAAGAAAGGTAATTGCATTTCTCTCGTATTTATTCAAATTAATTCTAGGTTGATGAGGTTGTGCATCCAGATCTGGCATCGCAAGCTTCTTTTGGTGGTGAAATTCGTGCTGTTCAGTTCAGTATCGATACTGTCTTCCTTCTAGTAATTTTTAGAAACCATTAATGTGAACTATATTCCTTTTGTTATTGATTGAGATATATGACCTTTGAATGCAATGTTATTTCCAATTCATTGATGAAGGTTTCAAATTTAACTTCATTCTGTCGGTGAAATTAAATTATTTTCTTAACATGGTATGAACAGCTCTCCGGACAATTTTTTTGAACTGTGGCCCCCTCATATGGAATTTTCAGTCTCTGTCCTCTTGATATTATTTGATTATCTCGACATCTGCATTGAAATATTAATGATAACTTGAAAACTTCTTGTATAGATTTTCAAGGTTTCTTGAAGTGCCTGATATATTGCGGCCCATACCGTTCTTGTAAGTATTGTTTGAAGCAAATTTTTCGTGGGGTATACTCACCCTTGACACTTTTTCATATAATCTTCCACAATGTGTTCTTCTCATACTGAATGTAATATAGCTTCGGTGAGTGGACGTTAATTCATACCTCGCCTTTTCACAAACTTTTATTTACTTTCACCTGTCCCGATGAGTGTAATGAAATCCTACAGGTTAAATTTGACCCCCTTTTTGTTAAACGATTGAGTGAAATTTGGCAGGTGTTCTTAGTTTCCGAGGCAATGCATTGTTGGAATGAACAAACGGAATGACGGCTCCAAGATGACGCCCGAGATTTGTGTTTATGGTCCGATTCGATTCAAAATTGGTATGTGGGGGTTTTCGGGGTTGAAAATTATGATTTTTTTGTCAAAATTCATAAAATAAAAATTGCGGCTCCAAGATGAACGACGATATCTATAATTATGGTCCGATTCTATTCAAAATTGGTATTTGGGGATTTTCGGGGTCGTAGATTACAAATTATTTGCTTGTCGCTTTTGAACTCGAACTGAAAACGACAAGCTCTTGAATTTATCACTCACGGAATAATCTCCGTCACATATCCGTAGCAATTATTTTTAACTTTTAAGCGCATTGGAATGAAAGGTTTGTCATTATAAAGGTATTTTATTAATAATTTTCTTTAAGTTGAAGGTACACTATTTCTTTCCATGTTTTTCTACCATTAATACGATAATCACCTTCAAGAGGAACAACCAAACTGTACCATCATACATTGTTGGCATTTGCATATTCACAAAAATATGACAATTCTTATTTTCTGTAAGTAATGATCACACAACCAAAAAAGTCTAATGAATCAATGGTTTTTGGGACATGATCATTACTACCTGTTTTCTTTTTCTTTTGGGTCCGTGATTTTGTGTTCAGAGTGAGGGCTTGGCCCTTTTACTCTTCAATCGGATAATGACATCGTCGGATTTGATTTAAGATGAGTTTATACATAACAAAGTTATGTATAAAACTCTGGGGTATAGCTAAAAATTTACGCCAGATTAAAAAGTTTAAAATGTTGGCACTAGAGGATGTGCCTCGGTCTTTTATAAGAGGATTCTCGTGTGTATTTGCATTGGCAAATACTTCACGATTTCTGGCTGGAATTTCATCGTCAATTTTATTAAAATTGAGGTCAGCTAAAATGGTATTGTTCGAAACGTACCACGGAGCATTTACTAGCATCCGCAATAACTTCATCTGGGCCCGTTCCAGAATTTGAATATTTGAGTGGGCACTGTGACCCTAGACAGCAAAAGCATACAAAATAGTGCTTCTGAAAACCGATTTAAACAACATAATTTTATTTTTGAGATTCAATTTGCTATCTCGAGCAACAAAAGGAAAAAACATGATTAATCTTTTTTCGAATTTTTGTCTAATCATATTTATGTGCGGAACCCACGTAAGTCTACGATTTATTTTCACACCGAGGTATTCAACCTCATTTGACCACTCAATCTCGTGTTGATCAATAATCACCTTGTCCTCAGGATCAGGCCAGAATCTACCAAGTTGAATCGCTTGGGTTTTATCGCCATTCAACCTGATTTTCCAATCCAAAAACCATTGTTGGAGAGTGTCAATCGCTCTTTGTAAGTACAAAACCGCTTGGTTTTGATGCCTGGAATATGCTAAAAGAGCGGTGTCGTCAGCAAATAGCGAAGATTTCACATTTCCGAAAGCAGGAAAATCCGATGTATAGATGCTATACAGTAAAGGTGATAATTAATTTTAAGGAGTTATTTATCAAATTTAGAATCGAAATTAACTGAGTTTCTGGAATTTTTCTAAGAATTTCATTCGAAATTTTATCAATACCTGGAGCTTTCTTGATTTTAGCTCTCTTGATGAAACCTTTCAGTTCATCAAGAGTAGCTGGCCGAATATTGTCATTGTCATGATTCCGAAGAATATCACGGACTCGTCCCTCAACAAAAATATCCCTATCAATATTATCATCCTGATTTGCATTTGGCTGAAACTGTTGCCCCATCTTATCAGCAAAAGCTTGAGCCTTGTCGACGTTGCTGTAGCACATACCCCCAATACCGTGGATGGGAGGCAAATTTGTTTTTCTGTTCTTGATCTTTTTATATAGTTTCCACATTGAAGTTGGATTTTGTGAATCCACTTCTTCAAGTGCGTTTGCCCACTTCTCATTTTTGAATTTAGAAATCAAGAATCTGACTTCCATAGCGAGCCGATTCATGAAAATCTTATCAACACGAGCTAGGGTACGTTGGTATCTTCGCCTAGCTCGGTTTTTTTCCCTAATTTTTTCCTTGACCTCTCTTGGGAGAACGTTATGTGAAGTGTTCGTGCTTGGCACTCCAATAAAATTGTTGTTCAAAACCCTGATGATGGTATTTTCAAATAGTTCTACAGCAGCGTCGAGTTCGGCCGGAGTAGGGATAATTTCCGGGCACAGTATTCATTTTCAGGGATTTGTGAAAATCTTCGCCAATTTGTGACTTTGTACGAGCGATTGACTTGTGTTGGAGGGTCTTCTCCAAACTCAATAGTTATTGGATTGTGATCGGAACTCAATTCCCGAAGAGTGGCAACATTTATGTCCCAATGCAAGTTTTTGATCAATACGATATCGAGAATATCAGGTCTATATGGACCATAGAAAGTAGGCTCATTAGGCGCCGCAACAATATAATCAGAATTGTCACAGTGCCTTCTCAACTTATTGCCATTGCGGTTACTAACATTGCTCCACGTGATATGTTTCGCATTAAAATCACCCGCAACTATAGTTGGTAGATCAGTTTCAATAATGATCATTTCCAAAAAATCATTCGCCAATTCGTTGTTGGGAGGATTATATACTGAAATTAATCTCAAAAGACCCCTGTTTGTTATAATTTTAATTCCGACCACCTCGGAGCCTGAAGTTCGATCATGATTAATCGCGATTTGCTCATGTTCAATGTTACATTTAATCATGATCGCGACTACACCTCCTTGGTGGCCGAGCCTGTCTTCCCTGTACATCCTGTAGTTTGGAATGCCAATGGGATCATTCTTGAGGAAAGTTTCTTGAATGAAAATTACATCTAAATTTCGCTCGAGAATCAAATCCTCGAGCTCAATGATTTTATCTCTGAGCCCATTGGCATTCCAGGACAGCATAGACAGAGAATTTGGAGTAATTTTTTCAGGCATTTCGGGTTGTACTGACATTAATGTTCAGCAATTGCTGAATAATAGGGTTTTCTTTGAGTAGAGTGGCGAGTTTCATGAGTTGGGACAAAGTATCATTCATTTTTGGGACTTGATCATTATTGGAGTTCATAGCTTGCGCATAGGAAACTCCAGGTCGCATTACCGTCAGTTTATCCAAATGTCTACTTGACAGATATCTGACAACTAAACTTTTCGCCGCCAATTTACTGGAAAAACTCGTACAAACATTAGCTTTGTCACCATTAGCTGTGCGGGGACCCAGAGTTCCCAACGAGCTACATCGAACCACCCGGATAGCGCCCTCCGACAAAAAAGTCGTTGAGGGGAGCCCCAGGCTCCAAAGACGCCCCCCAAGGTTTGCTTGTATGATAAAACCGTGTAAATTACTTTTACCCCGCTCTCTTTTAGTGCTCTGAAGACTTCGAGTCAGGTGAGAGCCTTTGTTGTATATTTTTGAGTTGTTGTTGTGTTCGTTTTAGTTGTAATCCTTTCTTTTATTGACTTTTATTGATTTTGATTATGAATGAAGACGTAGTCAATGGGCAACCGCCCGGAACTCCGGATCAGGAACGATTGGTCGCTCTTGACTCGGAGGTTCGTAATAATATCAATCAGTATGTTCATCTTCCGAGCATACAAGCATTTTTTCAAGAACAAATCAATTCTAAATTCATGCAGATGCAAAGCCAAATTAACTCCCCTCAGGAGCAACTAAACGCCAAAGAGGCATTCTATGTCAAACAGATTAATGACTTAAAATCCCAAAAAACTTCAGATCCAAATGTGAATGGCCCAGCTGTCCTTCCTCCTGCTCCTTCCAAACCAGTCCCAAACTGCAATGGTGGACCTCCAATTAAGCGAGGTAGACGTCTCGCTAACGTCTCAGTTGAAATGAGTGATGGCACCACTCTTCTAAAAACTTATTCCCGCGATAATTCTCAACAGAGCGTTAAGTCTTCAGAGACTTCAACGCTTGGGCTCACTTCAAATTAACGTCGCTACGACCAATAAATTTGCCATGTTAGAAAATCTAGAACCACAACCAGGTACATCTAAACCCCCTAGCACCCAATCTAAGGGTCCAAGCAATAATACTAAGTCCGAAAATTCTAATGACGTAGATATGGATTCGAATTTCACGAATCCCTCTTCCTTCGCCAAAAAGCGTCAACGAGATCGTAGCGCTGATTCTACTCATTCTGGCCCTCTTGAAGAGTTTATTAATGGCTCTAATAACGCAAATTCAAACCAAAGCTCCAATAAAAAATCTCCTAGGGTACCCCCAATTACTCTGAGGGACAAGTCCAAATGGATTGCCCTTCTTAAATTGATAAAGGATAATGACATCAAAGTAATAAAATCCCACAACATAGTTGATGGTATTAGCATCCACTTAGATAGCCCGGATGCATATAGGAAGCTCCACAAAATCATAGAAAATAATAGAATTCCACATCACGTTTATACCCTCCAAGAGGATAAACCTTTGAGAGTCGTCTTCAGACACGTTCCAACAGAGTTTTCGGATTCTGACATCACGGAAGATCTTCGAGACCGAGGTTTCAGAGTTCTTTCCGTTGCCAGAATGCGAAAACAGGATAAATCGGCAATGCCGATGGTCCTGGTCACGTGTAATAGAGACAATAAAGAAATTTTCGATGTATTTGAAATTCTCAGTATTAGAGTAAAAGCAGAGCCTCAAAAACCGAGGGCTGCTGTTGGGCAATGCCACATCTGCCAAAAATTCGGACATTCGCAAAGTAATTGCTTTGCTACTCCTGCATGCGTTAAATGTGGTGGTAAGCATAAATCCACCGAATGCAAAAAATCTCCAAATACTCCTCCAAAATGTGCAAATTGCCAAGGCGGGCATACTGCAAGCTACCGAGGCTGTACTTGCTTTCCTAAGTTGAATCGGAGAAATCCACACCATGCCCCCCTCAAGTTTGAGCGCCCATGGATAGTAAATCTCCTTCGTCTTATGTGTGAACAAGATTTACTATCCACTTCCATCCTCCCCCGCTCCTCCTTGGAGCGGTCCTCAACTCGCAAATGGCACGTTTGCGAAATTGAAATCGTACCTCCTGTGGTATGAAGTCAGCCTCTGAGTGCTTTAAACCCCTTATTATCTGAATTTTGTATGTTTACCTGACTTGTGCTGTGTGTGCATGGTGGTGATGTACCTGATGGGTGTGTAAGTGTATGGTGTGATGTGGGTGTGTTGATCTTACGTGTTTTGTGTTGAGTTGTTACTCACCTGACGCGCCGGAGTGCTACTCTCGGTGGTGGACGGTCGTTTTGGTAGACTGGCCGCAAATACTTCTCCCTTTCTCTAAACCTCGGATCGTCCAGGTTTAGGTTCGCGTGGATGTCTTGAATCACCGGGTTCGTGTGGGTGTCCGTCTTCAGAAACGTCGCGGTGGCGTGGTTCCGAAGATGGTCGTCAATGAAGTTCGGATTGACATTCAGGTCCCTGTAGATAAATCTATTCGGGACGTATCTGGGAGCGTTCACTACCATTCTCAGGCTCACGTTTAAGAATAGCTGGATCTTGGTCCTGTATGTTTGTGCGCATTGACCCCATGCATACAGGATGATGGGAAGGAGGATGGTCCTGATGAGAAGCAGTTTAAGCTGGAGGTCAATGTTGCTACTGCGTCCTATGAGGGGGTAGAGGTTCTTTCGGGCTGCTTTCGCTAGTCCGAGCCTCCGGTCTACGTGTTGCCTGAATGTCAATCTTTTGTCCAAGGTGACTCCAAGGTATTTGGCCTCGTTTGCCCATGGGATCCGTTGGTCATTCATGATGACGTGTCCTGCCGGTGTTGTTCGCCTTCTGGTGAAAAGTATCGCCTGGCTCTTTTCCGCGTTGATCTCGATCTTCCATAGGTTGAACCAGTCCTCAAGCTTGTCTGCTTGATCTTGCAGGTATCGGGTTACTTGCGTTGCGTTCACCGATCTGGCCACTAGTGCTGTGTCGTCCGCGTACAGCGCTAGCTTGTTGAAGTTGTCAGCAGGCTTTGGGATGTCCGCCGTGTAGATGGAGAACAGGTGTGGAGATAAGACTGCGCCTTGCGGTACTCCTGCTTCTAGGGTCCTCACTGCTGAGAGGACGCTGCCAACTTTACATTGGCACCGCCGTCCTCGCAGGAAGGAGTCTATCAGCTTCACTATGGGAGTGGGGTATCCGAGGTCTGTCATTTTGCTGATTAAGCCATCGTGCCAGACTCTGTCGATGGCCTTGGAAACGTCTAGGAATAAGGCTCCTGTGTGGTGTCCCTTGCCCAGGTTGAAGCCTGTTACGGCAAAGTCCACTATCCTCAGGACCTGCATTTCCGTAGAGTGTCCTTGTCGGAAGCCGAACTGCTCGTCTGGTAGGACGTTGAGTTCTTCCGTGAGTGGTTCCAATCGTCTCTGGATGACTCGTTCTGCCACCTTGCTCATCGAGGGTGTGGGCTTGGGTCGGTGGTTTTGCGGTATCACATGGTTCTTGTTGGGTTTGGGGATCATGATGACCGTGGCTTCTTTCCATGGTCGTGAAAAGTGTCTGAGCCTGAGCACTGCATTGACGATGTTGGTCAAGGCAGCAATTCCATTTCTCGGTAGAGCCTTCAAGGCTCTATTTGAAATTTGGTCTGGTCCGGGTGCCTTGCGGGTAGCAAGGTTTCGGATGATGTCCTTGATTTCTTCTGGCGAAGTTGGTTCAAGGACGTGCTCGGCATCATTGATCCGTCTTATTCTCCTGACAGTCTGACTGGCTCGGGTTTCCATGTCTTCCACCTCGTCGGTTTGGTTGACCTGGTTGTCTCTACACTGGCGGGAGAAATCCACAACCCATGCACGAGCCTAGTTCAAACCAAAAAGATTTTCATAGGCCACGCCCCCCAGGCGCAAATTCAATGCGGCCAGGAGTTTCCTATGCGCAAGCTATGAATTTCAATAATGATCAGGTCCCTAAATCTAACGATCCATTTGCTGAACTCATAAAATTACTCAACATCATCGAAGATAACCCATCCATTCTTCAGATTTTAAATACTAACGTGAATTCAGCCCACAATGCCTGAAAAAATTGTGCCGAATTCTCTGTCTATGTTGTCCTGGAATGCCAATGGCCCATGAAAATCTTTCTGATTTTGACTAGGCTTGCTCACGGACGGTGGATTTCTCCGATTCAATTTTGGGAAGCATGTGCATCCCCTATAACTGGCCGTGTGTCCGCCTCGGCATTTTGCACACTTAGGAGGAGTATTCGATGGTTTTTTACAATAAGTGGAAACATGTTTTCCATCACATTTCACACATGCTGGATTAGTGAAACAATTACTCTGAGAGTGGCCGAATCTTTGGCAGCGATGGCATTGGCCAACAGCAGCCCTCGGTTTTTGAGGTGCTGCTTTCACTCTAATGTTTAGAATTTCATAAACGTCAAAAATATTATTTTTTCCTCTTCTGCACGTGACCAGGACCATCGGCATTGCCGACTTGTCCGGTTTTCGCATTCTGGCAACGGACAAGACATCGAAACCTTGTTCTCGAAGATCTTCCCCGATGTCAGAATCCGAAAATTATGTGGGCACGTGCCTGAAGACGACCCAAGGCCTTCGATAGGGTCTGGCACGATGGCTCAATCACCAAAATGACAGACCTCGGATACCCCACTCCCATAGTGAAGCTGATAGACTCCTTTCTGCGTGGACGGCGGTGCCAATGTAAAGTTGGCAGCGTCCTCTCAGCAGTGAGGACTCTAGAAGCAGGAGTACCGCAAGGCGCAGTCTTATCTCCACACCTGTTCTCCATCTCCACGGCGGACATCCCAAAGCCTGCTGACAACTTCAACAAGCTAGCGCTGTACGCGGATGACACAGCACTAGTGGCCAGATCGGTAAACGCAACGCAAGTAACCCGATACCTGCAAGATCAAGCAGACAAGCTTAAGGACTGGTTCAACCTATGGAAGATCGAGATCAACGCGGAAAAGAGCCAGGCAATACTTTTCACCAGAAGGCGAACAACACCGTCAGGACACGTCATCATGAATGACCAACGGATCCCATGGGCAAACGAGGCCAAATACCTTGGAGTCACCTTGGACAAAAGATTGACATTCAGGCAACACGTAGACCGGAGGCTCGGACTAGCGAAAGCAGCCCGAAAGAACCTCTACCCCCTCATAGGACGCAGTAGCAACATGGACCTCCAGTTAAAACTGCTCCTTATCAGGACCATCCTCCTCCCCATCATCCTGTATGCATCCGCCGCATGGGGTCAATGCGCACAAACATACAGGACCAAGATCCAGCTATTCTTGAACGTGAGCCTAAGAATGGCAGTGAACGCTCCCAGATACGTCCCGAATAGATTCATCTACAGGGATCTGAATGTCAATCCGAACTTCATTGACGACTATCTTCGGAACCACGCCACCGCGACGTTCCTGAAGACGGACACCCACACGAACCCGGTGATTCAAGACATCCACGCGAACCTAAACCTGGACGATCCCAGGTTTAGAGAAAGGGAAAAGTATTTGCGGCCAGTCTACCAAAACGACCGTCCACCACCGAGAGTAGCACTCCGGCGCGTCAGGTGAGTAACAACTCAACACAAAACACCAAGACCAACACACCCACATCACACCATACACTTACACACCCATCAGGTACATCACCACCATGCACACACAGCACAAGTCAGGTAAACATACAAAATTCAGATAATAAGGGGTTTAAAGCACTCAGAGGCTGACTTCATACCACAGGAGGTACGATTTCAATTTCGCAAACGTGCCATTTGCGAGTTGAGGACCGCTCCAAGGAGGAGCGGTGGAGGATGGAAGTGGATAGTAAATTTCGTTCACATATAACATGAAGGGGATTTACTATCCATGGGCGCTCAACCTTAAGGGGGGCATGGTGTGTGAAGCATGTGCATCCCCTATAACTGGCCGTGTGTCCGCCTTGGCAGTTTGCACACTTAGGAGGAGTATTCGATGGTTTTTTACAATAAGTGGAAACATGTTTTCCATCACATTTCACACATGCTGGATTAGCGAAACAATTACTCTGAGAGTGGCCGAATCTTTGGCAGCGATGGCATTGGCCAACAGCAGCCCTCGGTTTTTGAGGTTCTGCTTTCACTCTTATGTTTAGAATTTCATGAACGTCAAAAATATTATTTTTTTCTCTTCTGCACGTGACCAGGACCATCGGCATTGCCGACTTGTCCGGTTTTCGCATTCTGGCAACGGACAAGACATCGAAACCTGGTTCTCGAAGATCTTCCCCGATGTCAGAATCCGAAAATTATGTGGGCACGTGCCTGAAGACGACCCTCAGAGGTTTGTCCTCCTGGAGGGTATATACATGATGTGGTATATTATTGTCTCGCATGATTTTGTGGAGCTTTCTATACGCATCCGGGCTATCTAAGTGAATACTAATACCATCAACTATGTTGTGGGATTTAACGGGACGGATGTCATTATCCTTCATTAATTTGGAAAGGGCCATCCATTTGGTTTTGTCCCTCAAAGTGATGGGGGGTACCCTAAGAGATTTTTTATTTAGGTCTGAATTCGAGTTTGGATTATTAGAGTCATTAATAGGTTCTTCAGGAGAGCCAGAATGAAAAGAATCAGGACTTTTATTTCTTTGACGCTTTTTGGCGAAGGTAGCGGTATTTGTTGAACATGAGGGCATGTCAATATCATTAGAGATATCAACTTGATATTCATTATTTGAATTTGGAATTTCAAGTGGTTCAGCTGAAGCCCCTTGAGGATCTTGGATTTCTAGAATATCGTATTTGTTATTTATAGGGATGTTATAAAGCGAAGAATTTGCTTTACCGTCCTGACCCGGAGTTTGAATCTCCGAAGACGATTTAACGCTTTGTAGCGAACTGTCTCTCGATGTGTTTCCTTTGGAAGTTTCATTACATACTTCCATCGTCATTCTGCTGGAACGAAGTAGCTTCCTAGGAGGTTCGGATTTCGAAGGGGTTTTTGAAGCAGGAGCGGAAATGAAGGAGTTGTGCCATTTACATTGGGATCGGGAATGGATTGTTTCAAATGGTTAAGTTTGGTTTTCAAATCATTAATTTGCTTGAATAGGGGACCTTGAATGGCCTCAGTATTTTTTTGGATATGAATTTGAAGTTCAGATTTTAATCTTATATCAACTTGAGCTTGAACTTGAGCTTGAATTTGATCATTGATGACTTGTTGCCCGCAAGGAAGTTGCATGTACAAATTGAAATTTTTTTGGAAATATATTTCAAGAGCAACCAATTGCTCTTGACTCATCATTCCGGGCGGTTGCCCGTTTATTGTATCAATTGACATATATGAAAGGACTAACTACTAAACGAAACAACTATGAACAATAAACAACAAAGGCTCTCACCTGGAGTCTTCAGAGCACTAAAAAATATTCGAAATAAAAGTGGTTTACGCGGTTTTAGGCAAACAGCAGTCCTTGGGGGTGCGTCGGCTGGAGCCTGGGGCTCCCCTCAACGACTTTTTCGTCGAAGGGCTGGATCGGGGGGTTTCGGAGTACCTCGTTTGGGACTCGGGGTCCCCACACAGCTTTGTGGTAGGAAGGCTAGCGTTGGCGAGCTTTTCCAAGCAGTTTGCGGTGCGAAAATATAAATGTCAGAAATCTGTCAAATTGACATTTGGATTAACTGACGGATAGGACCGTACTTCTTTTCTTTTCTTTTGGGTCCGTGATTATGTGTTCAGAGTGAGGGCTTGGCCCTTTTACTCTTCAATAGGATAATGACATTATCGGATTTGAATTAGGAAGAGTTTATACATGACAAAGTCATGTATAAAACTCTGGTGTATGGCTTAAAATTACGCCAGATTAAAAAGTTTGAAATATTGGCACTAGAGGATGTGCCTCGGCCTTTTGTATCGAGAAGGATTATCGGCCAGATAGTCGACCGCTTCTCTGATTAGAGGATTCTCGTGCGTATTTGCAATGGCAAATACTTCACGATTTCTGGCTAAAATTTCATCCTCAATTTCATAAGGATTGAGGTCTGCTAAAATGGTATTGTTCGAAACCACGGAGCATTTACTAGCATCCCCAATAACTTCATCTGGGCCCGTTCCAGAATTTGAATATTTGAGTGGGCACTGTGACCCCAGACAGCAGAAGCATACAAAATAGTGCTTCTGGAAACCGATTCAAACAACATAATTTTATTCTTGAGATTCAATTTGCTATCTCGAGCAACAAAAGGAAAAAACATGGTTAATCTTTTTTCGAATTTTTGTCTGATCATATTTATGTGCGGAACCCACGTAAATACGATCTATTTTCACACCGAGGTATTCAACCTCATTTGACCACTCAATCTCGTGTTGATCAGGATCAGCCCAGAATCTACCAAGTTGAATCGCTTGGGTTTTATCGCCATTCAACCTGATTTTCCAATCCAAAAACCATTATTGAAGAGTGTCAATCGATCTTTGTAAGTACAAAACCGCTTGGTTTCGATGCCTGGAATATGCTAAAATAGCGGTGTCGTCAGCAAATAGCGAAGACTTCACATTTCCGAAAGCAGGAAAATCCGATGTATAGATGCTATACAGTAAAGGTGATAATACTGCGCCCTGGGGAACGCCTGCCCAAATTTTCCTGGTTGTAGACAAGGAGCCCTCAACTCTCACTTGAAAAGTTCTGTTATTCAAGAAAGAACACAGCCATTTGATCATTCCATGCGGAATGCCAAATGTCTCTAACTTGTATAACAGACCATAGTGCCAGACTCTATCGAACGCTTTTGCTATATCTAATAACAAAACATGAACATAATGGCTCTTGTTAAGCTCACAGATGGCATTTTTGATGAGTCTGAGCGCTTGAAGTTCGGAAGAGTGAGCTTGTCTAAAACCAAACTGAATATCGGGCAGGATATTCCTATCTTCTATCTCTTCTTCAAGCCTTTGCTTGAAGATGAGCTCAGCCAGCTTGCCAACATTGCACAATAAACTGATAGGACGATGATTTTGCGGAAAACACGGGTCCTGACCATGTTTCGGAATCATGACAATAATAGCTTGTTTCCACTTTGGAAAATACCGTAATTTTAAAGAGTTTTATTAAATTTAGAATCGAAATTAACTGGGTTTCTGGAATTTTCCTAAGAATTTCATTCGAAATTTCATCAATGCCTGGAGCTTTCTTGATTTTAGCTCTCTTGATGAAACCTTTTAGTTCATCAAGAGTAGCTGGCCGAATATTGTCATTGTCATGATTCCGAAGAATATCACGGACTCGTCCCTCAACAAAAATATCCCTATCAATATTATCGTCCTGATTTGCATTTGGCTGAAACTGTTGCTCCATCTTATCAGCAAAAGCTTGAGCCTTGTCAACGTTGCTGTAGCACATACCCCCAATACCGTGGATGGGAGGCAAATTTGTTTTTCTGTTCTTGATTTTTTTATAAAGTTTCCACATTGAAGTTGGTTTTTGTGGATCTACTTCTTCGAGTGCCTTTGCCCATTTCTCATTTTTGAATTCAGAAATCAAGAATTTGACTTCCATAACGAGCCGATTCATGAAAATCTTATCAACACGAGCTAGGGTACGTTGGTACCTTCGCCTAGCTCGGTTTTTTTCCATAATTTTCTCCTTGATTTCTCTTGGGAGAACGTTATGAGAAGTGTTCGTGCTTGGCACTTCGATAAAATTGTTGTTTAAAATTCTGATGATGGTATTTTCAAATAGTTCTACAGCAGCGTCGAATTCGGCCGGAGTAGGGATAATTTCCGGGGCACAGTATTCATTTTCAAGGATTTGTGAAAATCTTCGCCAATTTGTGCTTTCGTACGAGCGATTAACTTGTGTTGGAGGGTCTCCTCCAAACTCAATAGTTATTGGATTGTGATCTGAACTTAATTCCCGAAGAGTGGCAACATTTATGTCCCAATGCAAATTTTTTATCAATACGATATCGAGAATATCAGGTCTATATGGACCATAGAAAGTAGGCTCATTAGGCGCCGCAACAATATAATTAGAATTGTCACAGTGCCTTCTCAATTTATTGCCATTGCGGTTTCTAACATTGCTCCACGTGATATGTTTCGCATTAAAATCACCCGCAACTATAGTTGGTAGATTAGTTTCAATAATGATCATTTCCAAAAAATCATTCGCCAATTCGTTGTTGGGAGGATTATATACAGAAATCAATCTCAAAGGACCCCTATTTGTTATAATTTTAATTCCGACCATCTCGGAGCCTGAAGTTCGATCATGATTAATTGCGATTTGCTCAAGTTGAATGTTACATTTAATCATGATCGCGACTCCACCTCCTTGGTGGCCCAGCCTGTCTTCCCTGTACATCCTGTAGTTTGGAATGCCAATGGGATCATTCTTGAGGGAAGTTTCTTGAATGAAAATTACATCTAAATTTCGCTCGAGAATTAAATCCTCGAGCTCAATGATTTTATCTCTGAGCCCATTGGCATTCCAGGACAGCATAAATAAGGAATTTGGAGTAATTCTTTCAGGCATTTCGGGTTGGATTGGCGTTAAAGTTCAGGAATTGCTGAATAAGAGGGTTTTCTTTGAGTAGAGTGGCGAGTTTCATGAGTTCGGACAAAGTATCGTACATTTTTGGGACTTGATCATTACTGAAGTTCGTAGCTTGCGCATAGGAAACTCCAGGTCGCATTGAATTTGCACCCGGGGGGCGTGGCCTATGAAAATCTTTATGATTTTGACTAGGCTCGCTCACGGACGGTGGATTTCTCCGTTTTAGTTTTGGAAAGCATGTGCATCCCCTGTAACTGGCCGTGTGCCCGCCCTGGCAGTTTGCACACTTAGGAGGAGTATTCAATGGTTTTTTACAATCAGTGGAAACATGTTTTCCACCACATTTCACACATGCTGGATTAGCGAAGCAATTACTCTGAGAGTGGCCGAATCTTTGGCATCGATGGCATTGGCCAACAGCAGCCCTCGGTTTTTGAGGTGCTGCTTTCACCCTAATATTTAGAATTTCATAAACATCAAAAATATTCGTTTGTTCTCTTCTGCACGTGACCAGGACCATCGGCATAGCCGATTTTTCCGGTTTTCGCATTCTGGCAACGGACAAGACATCGAAACCTTGGTCTCGAAGATCTTCCCCGATGTCAGAATCCTAAAATTCTGTGGGCACGTGCCTGAAGACGACCCTCAGAGGTTTGTCCTCCTGGAGGGTGTATATTGTTTTTATTGTTTTTTAACCGCTTTCTTAGTTGTTTGACCAACCGTCAGAAGTTAATGAAAACTTGTACGAGTTAAGATCACGGGGACCTTACCTTTTATAGTGGGATCCAGAACCACTCTTGGGACCTTGAAAAATTTTTTCACCAGCTGCGGGAATCGAACCCGCGCCAGGTGGAAACAGTTGACACAAGACCGACGCTGGTGCCACTGAGCCACAGGCCCCGTATACATGATGTGGTATATTATTGTCTCGCATGATTTTATGGAGCTTCCTATACGCATCCGGGCTATCTAAATGAATGCTAATTCCATCAACTATGTTGTGGGATTTTGTAGGTTTAATGTCATTATCCTGCATCAGTTTGTTATGGGCAGTCCATTTGGACTTGTCCCTCAAAGTGATCGGGGGTACCCTAGGTTTTTTGATATTTGAATCGGAATTTCCTGTTGAGTTTTGAATATCAGAATTTTCAATATTTGTTTTAAGTTGGCCAGAATGGGCGGAATCAGAACTACGATTTCTTTGGCGCTTTCTGGTGGAGGAATAGGTGTTATTGAAATTTGAGGACATCTCGACATCTTTTGTGATGTCAGCTTGAGTATCATTATTTGAATCCATTGATTGCATGTCAGATGAGTTGACAGAACCCACTTGAGGTTCTTGAATATCCAGAATATCAAACTCACCTATTGCTTGTAGCAACATTAATTTGAAGTGAAGTTTTTTCACTGTCTTGCCCTCGCGTTGAAATCTCTGAAGATTTAACGCTCTGTGACGAGCTATCGCGAGAATATGTTCTGCCGGTTACTTCAGTGCCATCACTAAATTCGCCCAGTATTCTAGTGGTACGTTTACATCTTTTGGTAGGAGGTTCGGTATTGGGTTTCGAAGGAATCGAAGAGGAAGTGGATGGAAGGATAGTTATGCCATTCACAGGGTCGGGAAATGATGACCTAAAGTTTTGGAATTCAGCTTTAAGTTCTTGTATCTGTTTGACTAAAGGAGCTTCAATAACTTCTTAATTTTTTTGAATGAACAACTGTTGCTCAGAGAGAAAACGAGCTTGGACTTGGTCCTGAATTATTTTCTGCATGCGAGGAAGTTGCATGTACATAGAGATTTTGCTTTGAAAATCTGAGTCAAGAGCAACCAATTGCTCCTGGCTCAGCATTCCGGGCGGCTGTTCATTAACTGATTCATGAGACATATTGAAAGAACTACAACTGTAACAACAACTAGAACACAATAACAACAGAGGCTCTCACCTGTCTTGAAGTCTTCAGAGCACAAAAAAGAACGGGGGTAAAAGTGGTTTACGCGGTTTTAGCATACAGCAATCCCTCGGGGGTGGGGGGGGGGGGCGTCGCTAGAGCCTGGGGCTCTCCTCAGCGACTTTTTTGTCGGAGGGCTATATCAGGGGGGGTTCGATGAAGCTCGTTCGGGACTCTGGGTCCCCACACAGCTATTAGGTGGCAAGGCTTGCGTTGTACGAGCTTTTCCCAAGCAATTTGCGGCGAAAAAGTTTAGGTGTTAGATATCTGTCGATTTGACGTTTGGATAAACTGACGGATGGACCGTTTTGGGTCCGTGAATTTGTATTCAGAGTGAGGGCTTGGCCCTTTTACTCTTCAAAAGGATAATGACAACGTCGAAATAGAGTTTAAGATGAGTTTATACATAGCGAAGCTATGTATAATACTTTAATGTAGGCTTAAAATTACGCCAGATTAAAAGTTTAAAAAGTTGGCACTAGAGTATGTGCCTAGGCCTTTTGTATCTAGAGGGGTTATCGGCCAGATAATCGACCGCTTCTCTGATTAAGAGGTTTTCGTGAGTATTTGCCTTGGCAAATATTTCACGATTTCTGGCTAAAATTTCGACCTCAATTTTGTTAAGATTGAGGTCAGCTAAAATGGTATTGTTCGAAACGTACCACGGAGCATTTACTAGCATCCGCAATAACTTCATCTGGGCCCGTTCCAGAATTTGAATATTTGAGGGGGAACTGTGACCCCAGACAGCAGGAGCATATAAAATAGTGCTTCTAAAAACCGATTTGTACAACATAATTTTATTTTTGAGGTTTAATTTGCTATTTCGAGCAACAAAAAGATAGAACATAACTAATCGTTTTTCGAATTTTTGAATTTGTCATATTTATGTGCGGAGCCCACGTAAATCTACGATCTATTTTCACACCGAGGTATTTTACCTCATTTGACCACTCGATTTCGTGATCATCAATCGTTACTTTGTCCTCAGGAACAGATCCGAATCTCCCAAGTTGAATTGCTTGGGTTTTATCGCCATTCAACTTGATTTTCCAATCCAAAAACCATTGTTGAAGTGTGTCAATCGCACTTTGTAAGTACCAAACCGCTTGGTTTTGGTGCCTAGAATAGGCCAAAAGAGCGGTGTCGTCGGCGAATAGCGAAGATCTCACATTTCCGAAAGTGGGAAAATCCGATGTATGAATGCTATAAAGCAGTGGAGATAATACTGCGCCCTGGGGAACGCCTGCCAGGATTTCCCTGGTTGTAGACAAGGAGCCCTCAACTCTTACTTGAAATGTTCTGCCATTCAAGAAAGAACTCAGCCATTTAATCATTCCATGCGGAATGCCAAATGTTTCTTGCTTGAATAACAGACCATAGTGCCAGACTCTATCGAACGCTTTTGCTATATCTTATAGCAAAACGTAAACGTTATGGTTCTTGTTGAGCTCACAGATGGCATTTTCAACGAGTCTGAGCGCTTGAAGTTCGGTAGAGTGAGCTTGTCTAAAACCAAACTGAATATCTGGCAGGACATTTCTATCCTCTATCTCTTCTTCAAGCCTTTGTTTGAAGATGAGCTCAGCCAGCTTGCCAACATTGCACAATATACTGATAGGACGATGGTTTTGAGGAAAACACGGGCAATGACCATGTTTCGGAATCATGACAATAAAAGCTTGTTTCCATCTTTTTGGGAAATACCGTAATTTCAATGAGTTATTTATTAAATTCAGAATCGAAATTAATTGGGTTTCTGGAATTTTTCTAAGAATTTCATTCGAAATTTTATCGATGCCTGGGGCTTTCTTGATTTTAGCCCTCTTGATGAAACCTTTTAGTTCATCAAGAGTAGCTGGCCGAATATTGTCATTGTCATGATTCCGAAGAATATCACGGACTCGCCTCTCGACAAAAATATCCCTATCAATATTATCATCCCGATTTGCATTTGGCTGAAACTGTTGCTCCATCTTATCAGCAAAAGCTTGAGCCTTGTCGACGTTGCTGTAGCACATACCCCCAATACCGTGGATGGGAGGCAAATTTGTTTTCTTGTTTTTGATCCTTTTGTACAATTTCCACATTGAAGTTGGATTTTGT
This sequence comes from Gonioctena quinquepunctata, assembly GCA_018342105.1. Lineage (NCBI taxonomy): Eukaryota > Metazoa > Arthropoda > Insecta > Coleoptera > Chrysomelidae > Gonioctena > Gonioctena quinquepunctata. The sequence continues at coordinate 243,909 of JAFIRS010000935.1, read as the reverse complement.
GGATCCACTTCTTCAAGTGCACTTGCCCATCTCACGTTTTTAAAATTAGAGATCATGAACCTCAATTCCAAGACAAGCCGGTTCATGTAAATTTTATCAACTCGAGCTAGGGTACGTTGATATCTACGCCTAGCTCGGTTTTTTCCCTAATTTTCTCTTTTATCTCTCTTGGGAGAGCATTGTGGGAGGTGTTAGTGCTTGGCACTTCAATAAAATTGTTGTTCAAAACCCTAATAATGGTATTTTCAAATAGTTCTACAGCAGCGTCGAGTTCGGCCGGAGTAGGGATAATTTCCGGGGCACAGTATTCATTTTCAAGGATTTGTGAAAATCTTCGCCAATTCGTGACTTTGTACGTTCGATTGACTTGTGTTGGAGGGTCTTCTCCAAATTCAATAGTTATTGGATTGTGATCCGAACTTAATTCCCGAAGAGTGGCTACATTTATGTCCCAATGCAAGTTTTTGATCAACACGATATCGAGAATATCAGGTCTATATGGACCATTGAAAGTAGGCTCATTAGGCGCCGCAACAATATAATCAGAATTGTCACAGTGCCTCCTCAACTTATTGCCATTGCGGTTACTAACATTGCTCCACGTGGTATGTTTCGCATTAAAATCACCCGCAACTATAGTTGGTAGATTAGTTTCAATAATGATCATTTCCAAAAAATCAATCGCTAACTCGTTATTGGGAGGATTATAGACAGAAATGAGTCCCAAAGGACCTCTGTTTGTCATAACTGTGATTCCGACCACCTCGGAGCCTGAAGCTCGATCATGATCAATTGCGATTTGTTCATGTTGAATGTTACATTTAATCATGATCGCGACTCCACCTCCTTGGTGGCCGAGCCTGTCTTCCCTGAACATCCTGTAGTTTGGAATGCCAATGGGATTATTCTTGAGGAAAGTTTCTTGAATAAAAATAACATCTAAGTTTCGCTCGAGAATCAAATCCTCGAGCTCAATGATTTTTTCCCTGAGCCCATTGGCATTCCAGGACAACATAGACAGAGAATTCGGCACAATTTTTTCAGGCATTGTGGGCTGAATTCACGTTAGTATTTAAAATTTGTAGAATAGATGGATTGTCTTTGATGATGTTGAGTAATTTCATGAGTTCAGCAATTGGATCGTTAGTTTTAGGGACCTGATCATAATTGTTTGTTTTTGTTTCGGGTCCGTGAATTGTATTTAGAGTGAGGGCTTGGCCCTTTCACTCTTCAGAAGGATAATGACAACATCGAAATAGAGTTTGAGATGAGTTTATACATAGCAAAGCTATGTATAGTACTCTAATGTATGGCTTAAAAATTACGCCAGATTAAAAGTTTAAAAAGTTGGCACTAGAGTTTGTGCCTAGGCCTTCTGTATCGAGAGGGGTTATCGGCCAGATAATCGACCGCTTCTCTGATTAATGGGTTTTCGTGATTATTTGCCCTGGCTAAAAATTTCGACCTCAATTTTGTTAAGTTTGAGGTCAGCTAAAATGGTATTATTCGAGACGTACCACGGAGCATTTACTAGCATCCGCAATAACTCCATCTGGGCCCGTTCCAGAATTTGAATATTTGAGGGGGAACTGTGACCCCAGACAGCAGAAGCATATAAAAGAGTGCTTCTAAAAACCGATTTGTACAGCATAATTTTATTTTTGATGTTTAATTTGCTATCTCGAGCAACAAAAGGATAGAACATATCTAGTCGTTTTTCGAATTTTTGTCTGACCATATTTATGTGCGGAGCCCACGTAAATCTACGATCTATTTTTACACCGAGGTATTTGACCTCATTTGACCACTCGATCTCGTGATTATCAATCGTTACCTTGTTCTCAGGAACAGATCCGAATCTCCCAAGTTGAATTGCTTGGGTTTTGTCGCCATTCAACCTAATTTTCCAATCCAAAAACCATTGTTGAAGTGTCAATCACACTTTGCAAGTACCAAACCGCTTGGTTTTGGTGCCTAGAATAGGCCAAAAGAGCGGTGTCGTCGGCGAATAACGAAGATTTCACATTTCCGAAAGTGGGAAAATCCGATGTGTAGATGCTATAAAGCAGTGGAGATAATACTGCGCCCTGGGGAACGCCTGCCCGGATTTCCCTAGTTGTAGACAAGGAGCCCTCAACTCTTACTTGAAATGTTCTGCCATTCAAGAAAGAACTCAGCCACTTGATCATTCCATTCGGAACGCCAAATGTCTCTAACTTAAATAACAGACCATAGTGCCAGACTCTATCGAACGCTTTTGCTATATCTAATAGCAAAACGTGAACGTAATGGTTCTTGTTAAGCTCAAAGATGGCATTTTCAACGAGTATGAGCGCTTGAAGTTCGGTAGAGTGAGCTTGTCTAAAGCCAAACTGAATATCGGGCAGAACATTTCCATCCTCTATCTCTTCTTCAAGTCTTTGTTTGAAGATGAGCTCAGCCAGCTTGCCAACATTGCACAATAAACTGATAGGACGATGGTTTTGAGGAAAACACGGGTCCTGACCATGTTTCGGAATCATGACAATAATAGCTTGTTTCCATCTTTTTGGGAAATATCGTAATTTTAATGAGTTATTTATTAAATTCAGTATCGAAATTAATTGGGTTTCAGGAATTTTTCTAAGAATTTCATTTGAAATTTTATCGATGCCTGGAGCTTTCTTGATTTTAGCTCTCTTGATGAAACCTTTTAGTTCATCAAGAGTAGCTGGCCGAATATTGTCATTGTCATGATTCCGAATGATATCACGGACTCGCCTCTCGACAAAAATATCCCTATCAATATTATCATCCCGATTTGCATTTGGCTGAAACTGTTGCTCTATCTTATCAGCAAAAGCTTGAGCCTTGTCGACGTTGCTGTAGCACATACCCCCAATACCGTGGATGGGAGGCAAATTAGTTTTCTTATTTTTTATCCTTTTGTACAATTTCCACATTGAAGTTGGATTTTGTGGATCCACTTCTTCAAGTGCACTTGCCCATCTCACGTTTTTAAAATTAGAGATCATGAACCTCAATTGCATGACAAGCCGGTTCATGTAGATCTTATCAACTCGAGCTAGGGTACGTTGATATCTACGCCTAGCTCGGTTTTTTTCCCTAATTTTTTCTTTTATCTCTCTTGGGAGAGCATTGTGGGAGGTGTAAGTGCTTGGCACTTCAATAAAATTATTGATCAAAACCCTAATAATGGTATTTTCAAATAGTTCTACAGCAGCGTCGAGTTCGGCCGGAGTAGGGATAATTTCCGGGGCACAGTATTCATTTTCGAGGATTTGTGAAAATCTCCGCCAATTCATGACTTTGTACGTGCGATTGACTTGTGTTGGAGGGTCTTCTCCAAACTCAATAGTTATTGGATTGTGATCCGAACTTAATTCCCGAAGAGTGGCAACATTTATGTCCCAATGCAAGTTTTTGATTAACACGATATCGAGAATATCAGGTCTATATGGACCATAGAAAGTAGGCTCATTAGGCGCCGCAATAATATAATCAGAATTGTCACAGTGCCTTCTCAACTTATTGCCATTGCGGTTTCTAACATTGCTCCACGTGGTATGTTTCGCATTAAAATCACCCGCAACTATAGTTGGTAGATTAGTTTCAATAATGATCATTTCCAAAAAATCAATCGCTAACTCATTATTGGTAGGATTATAAACAGAAATTAGTCTCAAAGGACCTCTGTTTGTCATGACTTTGATTCCGACCACCTCGGAGCCTGAAGTTCGATCATGATCAATTGCGATTTGTTCATGTTGATGTTACATTTAATCATGATCGCTACTCCACCTCCTTGGTGGCCGAGCCTGTCTTCCCTGAACATCCTGTAGTTTGGAATGCCAATGGGATTATTTTTGAGGAAAGTTTCTTGCATAAAGATAACATCTAAATTTCGCTCGAGAATCAAATCCTCGAGCTCAATGATTTTTTCCCTAAGCCCATTGTCATTCCAGGACAACATAGACAGAGAATTCGGCACAATTTTTTCAGGCATTGTGGGCTGAATTCACGTTAGTGTTTAAAATCTGAAGAATGGATGGGTTATCTTTGATGATGTTAAGTAATTTTATGAGTTCAGCAAATGGATCGTTAGATTTAGGGACCTGATCATTATTGAAATTCATAGCTTGCGCATAGGAAACTCCTGGCCGCATTGAATTTGAGCCTGGGGAACGTGGCCTATGAAAATCTTTTTGGTTTGAACTAGGCTCGTGCATGGTTTGTGGACCTTGGTGACGGTCCTGATAAACCGTACGCCTGTGTCTATTTTTCGCTCCCGAAAAAACCCGCAAAAATCAGTGTTTCCGAAGCCAACCAGCGTCTTGTACGACGGAAGGCGAAAGAACCCCCCTCAAGCCATCCACACCATTGGAGATTACAAGAAATTCCACCTCCTCAGCGGATTCCGATCGGCCGACTGGTGAGTGCGATCTGGCTAACAAGGAGTCGGTGCTTGCAGGGATCGGTTCTCTCGACAGAGCCGATCTCCTGGAGGTGCTCGGGGCCTTGTTGGCCTCTCTTGGCGATGACCTTATCAAAATCCCTGCAGTCAATGCCCTAGTACAATCCAGAATCTCCACACCAGATACCCAAAACGGGCAAGCTCCAGCCAAAAGGCACCGAATTGATTCATTCCCGGCACTTCCAGTACCGAAGGGTAAAGTGAATCCACCCTCTATATCTCATCCTCAACGTAGAAGCTCTAGAATAGTGGTATATACGAGTCCTGTTATAAAAAATCCAAATTCCATTCCAATTTCGAATAAATTTCACGAACTGTCAAAATTGTCAGATGGCGATATGCAAGTCCCCACGATCGAAAAGTCAGCTATTCCAGGACCGGAATCAGCTCAAGTGAGAAACATTGAGTCCTCCACCATTTTCTCGAAAATTTCAAATTCACCAAATTCAATCGAAAATTGCGATTCAAACGTCCCCCAAAATTCCAACAATGACGACATGACGATGGAACAGACTGACGTGACCAATATACCACCAACGGAACTGACTCCACAGACGTTGAAAAGACAGAATGTCCCTCCCATCACCGTTAGGGATAAGAATATGTGGACAACAGTCATTTCGTTGTTCAAATCCAATAACATAAAACTTGTTAAACCCGCTAAGAATGTCTTTGACGGAGTTAAAATTTTTCCAGACTCTCCTGAAACTTTCAGGAAGATAAGTAGCGTTTTCAGGGACCAAAAAATCCCATTTCATACTTACAGCCTCCCTGAGGACAAAAAATTACGGGTAGTCCTGAGAGGCGTTCCCGAATTTATTTCTTGCGAAGACATTAAAGCAGAGCTGTCTGAAAGGGGGTTTGCCCCGGATTCAGTGGCTCGAATGCACAAGTCTGATTTGAAAAAAACCCCTTTACCTCTTGTCCTTGTTCTTTTAAACAAAGAACAGAAAGAAATTTTTAAAATCACTGACATATTAAATGTTCAAATCACCGCTGAACCCCAGAGACCTAGAGCCTCTGTGGGACAGTGTCATCGTTGTCAGCGTTTCGGCCACTGTCAGCTGAACTGCTGTGCCACACCCGCTTGTGTTAAATGCGGGGAAGAACACATCACACGAGAATGTCAAAAACCTAGGCAAGAAAGAGCTAGGTGCGCGAACTGCGGTGGGGAACACACTGCGAACTATCGTGGGTGTCCTAGATGCCCACGAATAAGGCGCAGGGTGGACCCGCTCTACAATCGCAGAATCGAAGATATTTCCCGAAAATAGGACACGAGCGGGAGTGTCATATGCGGCGGCGGCCCGGACGCCCCTTCTCAGACAGCCCCAATTTCCACGCCTAAAGACATTCTTAGTACTTTAGATCAAATGAGGATGTTGTTTGCGCAGTTCGCAGAAGCTGCTGCAAAGTTTTCAACTGGTTTTAATCCCAATTAATGGGTGAACGGCAGCTTCCGAATTTCATCAAAGCAGTGAGTTGGAATTGTAATGGACTTCTCCAGAATAGACTCGAGTTTCAAGAGTTTCTTGTAGGAAACAACATAGACGTTGCTTTTCTGCAAGAGACTCATCTTAATGGGGAACCTGTTAGATTTCCTAACACAAAGTGCTCAGAAATGACCGGATTGGACGTCCGAGTGGCGCGTTGCCATCTTGGTAAAACGTTGTTATTCGCATGTTCAGTTTGGCATTTCCAATGATGATACTCATGGTATTGAAGCTGTAGGTATAATTTTCAACACGAGGAGTGGTCCTATGCGTTTAATCAGTGCTTACAACCCTCCGCGAAATCAAATAGTTCCTGAGGCACTTGATGTGCTCCTGATGGAAACAGATCAACCTGTTCTGGTCATGGGTGATCTGAACGCTAAGCACGTACAATGGAGTCGTGTAACCAACGTTAGTGGTAGACGGTTGAGACAACATAGTGACAGGCATGAATATCAAGTGTTGGCCCCAGATGAGCCGACGAACTTTGGTCCATATAGGCCCGACGTGCTTGACATTGCCCTGGCCAGGAACATCACCTGGAACTGATATACGCGTCCTTCCGAGTTGAGCTCCGATCACAACCCGGTGATATTATCACTGGGGAATGATCCTACGCCCCAATCAGATCGCATGTGTACAAAGGTGAATTGGGAGAGATTCCGTTCGCTTCTGGAGACAGTTTACTGCGCTCCTGAGTGGATAGATTCTCCACTCGAGTTGGATGAGGTCGTGGCGCGCTACGAACTCACCATTAAAAATGCTTTGGAGGATTCCTCCCGCAGAGAACCGGCTCCTAAGTTCCATGATGAATTTCCAATGAGAATTAAAAACCTCATTCGTGAAAGAAACCGCGCCAAAGAGCGTACCAAAGGAGTCTGTTCCCTGCGGACAGAATCCGAGCTAACGAACTGAATAGGGAGGTTCGTGAAAACATATCGGAATTTCGAAATGAAAGATTTGGCACAACCCTTCAAAATTTAGAAAATAATGATCAACTTTGGAAAATTCACCAAAATTTAAAAACCAAAAAGACCGATCTCCCCCCTATTCATGGTGAGGCCGGACTGTGCTACGACCCCGAGTCCAAAGCTCGAGCTTTTGCAGACTCGATGGAAAGGCAATTTAGATTGAACGAGCATCCAGACGATGATTTGGATCGTGATCTTTTGTTAGAAGATCGGGTTCGCCGCACCCTCAGGGAACCCAATCACGATGACATTCGTCCAGCTACGTTGGATGAACTTAAGGTTATATCAAGGGGCTCAACCCCAAAAAAGCACCTGGTTATGATGGAATAACTAATCGAATGATTAAGTTTTTCCGGAAAACCAGGTGCAATCATTATTAAATATCATAAACAACCTCTGCGCCTTAAGAGATTCCCTCGTAGATGGAGGCATGCCATTGTGGTCATGATTCCAAAACAGGGACAAACCCGACCTTCCCGCAAAATTATCGACCGATCAGTCTGCTTTGCAGTTCAGCTAAGTTGGCTGAAAAGATCGTCCTGCAAAGGCTTGATGAAGAAGTGGAGGACAGAAATGTCCTACCTAATGAACAATTCGGTTTCAGACGTGCTCACTCCACCGAGCTTCAGGTAATGAGGCTGGTGGAGGACACATAACATCACTGAACACCAACAATAGCGCAATATAGTTTTGCTGGACATCAGCAAAGCTTTTGACAGGGTTTGGCACGAAGGTCTACTCGCCAAACTCATTGATTTTCATTTGCCATTGGGTTTGGTCAAATGGTTAAAATCGTTCCTCTTAGGTAGGACATTTCAAGTCAGGGTCGACAATTCTCTCTCGGATTCGAGAGAAATTGAGGCTGGTGTTCCTCAGGGGGCAGTGCTGTCTCCTGTATTATACGCCCTTTACACGTCCGATATACCAAGAAGCGAACATGTGAAGATCTCCCTGTTCGCCGATGATACGGCTTTGCTCTCCTCTGCAGCCGACCACTTGATGGGGGTCGTTTATTTGCAAAATGCATTAATCGACCTCCAGCAGTGGTATCTGGAGTGGAAAATAAGGCTGAATCCTGATAAAACACAGGCAATCTCGATGGGACGTAAGAGAAATAACCCGGAGAGGGGAGTGACTATTTCAGGAAGGGAGATAGAATGGTCAGAGCAGGTCAAGTATCTGGGAGTCACTGTGGATCGCCGGCTCACCTGGGGTCCACACGTCAAAATTGTAAGAACAAAGATTGTCAACAAAATCTGCGCGCTATACCCTCTCGTCAATAGGAAGAGTAAACTCTCATTAAAAACAAAATCATGATTTACAAGATGATGTTCAGGCCTGTCATTTTGTATGCCTCAGCCGCCTGGGGCCAAATCTGCAGGTCTAGCATTGGCATCCTGGAACGGGCGCAAATGCGAGTTCTGCGGATGATAACGAACGCTCCGTGGTACGTGCGGAACGATCGGATCCTTGAAGACTTAAATCTGCCTTCCATCAGAAGCATCATTCGAGAACGCAATCAGAAAGTATTTGATTGCGCAACAGCCCACGAGAATCCGCTCGTCAGGGAAGCCACTGATTATGCCATAGACGACCCCTCGCGTTTTAAACGTCCCAGGCACTCTTTAGAGTGATGGGCTACCTGCTAATCCATACTGGGTAGTGAAGCTGCATCCTCAATAGAAATTATTACTTTTTCCAAATTTCATATCAAAATTCCCTCTCGGTCATTTTCGAGAAACACCCTCATGGCAAGTACTAGAGACCGGTCTCTAGTGCTTGACCAGTCAAAATTTCATCAAACCGTGAATGGCTGAGGCCCACATATTCGAAGTCTAAAGAGTAAGAGCCTTAGGGTTACACTTGAATAATTAACAGTGATAGGAGATCAGGATGGTTTGTGGATTTCTTTTGTCTGGTCTGTCTGTCTGCTAGTCTCAGTTGTTCGTCCAAGCCGTCCAGATCGTTAGATCGTTGGTGGCCAGTGTGTGATAGTGAGGGGTGTCTGCCGAAAGTGAACATCGATAGTACCTAGTTCTTCAGTGCGACGTACCAAAAGTCCCGGCGTATGCCGTGCAGTGTGTTCTTCTGCCTATTCACCAGGAATCGCGATAAAAACGCATCTTATGGGCAAAGTCTCGTGTTAGTGTTGTATATTAACACAGGTGAGTTTGTTATAGTTGTGCAAGTCGAAAACATAGGAAGTATAAGAAAAATTTCTGGCCTAAAAAGCTAAAAACGATGGATTCCGCCCTGGAAGGGGGGGGAAAACCCGTCCGGAGTATGTCCAATAAAGCTCGCTAATATGGACGAAGTATTCCGGACGGAGTTTTTGCCCGTTCTGGATCTAATTCCCTCATTCAAAAACCTCGTAAAATCCCAAGTTCAGGCTGAAATAGCCAGTCAATATGCAGAAATGGCAAATCAATTTCAAAACCAAAATCTAATCATAGAACATCTCAAAAATGAGCTGTATGCATTTAAAGTAAGCTCAGTACCTCTCAACGTTGTAGAAGGCAAAACTTCCGTTCCTCCAGTTATTCCAAACATAACAAATGCTTCCCAAAAAGGAAATAATAATGAACCTCCCCCAAAAAAGAGAGAAAAACGAAGCAGTAGCGAATCTGCTGCAGCAAGAAACAGCAATAAAAATCGTGAAATCAAAACCCAATTCTAAAAAATAAAAAAATCACGGAAATAAATGTATTTCTTACAAATGATGAAAAGAAATCTTCTAATAAAACAAGAGAAATCCAAAAACCAGACGATGTTGAAATGACTTCAACAGATAACATAAATTCAGTAGAAACCAATAAAACAACTGAAATACCAATTTCAAACAATAACATTGCTAAAAACAATAACATAAATAAAGAAAATAATGACTGGCCTTTACCACAAGGCGCGATATCTAAAAATCTAAAGCGCAACAGGAAAGCTATGGAAAAAAAAGAAACAGATGACTCCTCATCTTCATCTTCAGAAGACGAAGAGGATATCAAAAAAACTCAAAGCAAAAAAAGTACTAAAGTACCGCCAATAGTCTTACGCGACAAAACCAAGTGGGTACATCTTAGAACCTACATGGATAAATTTCAGATTAAATTTGAAAAAGCGGAAAACCTCAACGAGGGCATTAAAATCCAGCCGGAAGATCCTGAAAGTTACAGGAAGATCCAGGAAATTCTAACACAAAAAGGGGTACCGTATCACACATACACGCTACCTCAAGATAAACTCTCAAGAGTAGTCATTAGAGGCGTCCCTTAGGAAATTTCTGAGGAGGACATCAAAGAAGACCTGGAAGACCAAGGTTTTGACGTTACGTCAGTCTCAAGAATGAGGAAATACGATAAAACACTGATGCCTATGGTATTAGTTCTCTGTTCAAGAGAAAATAAATCGATCTTCGACATTAGAGAAGTACTTAGCGTGATCGTAAAAGTAGAATCTCAAAAACCCAGGGCAGATGTGGCACAATGTCACAGATGTCAGAAATTCGGGCACTCACAGAGGAACTGTTTCGCCCAACCCATGTGCGTCAAATGTGGACACACTCATCTCTCAAATGAGTGCCGCAAATCCAAGCAAACCCCAGCCAAATGCGCAAACTGTCGTGGTGGGCACACAGCAAGCTATCGCGGATGCACATGTTTCCCAAAACTTCAAAAGAAAATAAGCAATGTTGAAAATAACCAAAATAGAAATGCCCCTAGAAGACCAGTAGGCTCAGGAAACGTACAAGAAGGTTTTTCATACGCAAACGCTGCAAACAAAACAAACCCTAGTACTAGTAATAACAATATCAATAAAGAACAACCAGACATAGTAAGAGATCTCGAAGATTTGGCGGAATTTTTAAAGCGTCGCCCTGGGCTAAAGCAAATGATAAGCCTCAAGCCACTAACAATTCAAAATGAGTAATACAATAATACCAAACTTTCTAAATATGGTGACCTGGAACGCGAACGGGCTCATTAATAAAAAAGACGAACTAATTCAATTTTTAACTAATCATAACATAGACGTGGTCCTCTTACAAGAAACCCACCTAAAAAATGAACATATTAGCTTACCAAACTACACGTTGTTCAGAAACGACAGGCTGAGAAGGCAGGGAGGGGGCGTGGCCATAGGCATTAAACGAAATCTCTCTTTCACCCAAGTGAACTTAGACCTAAACAGACTAAATAACACAGAAATAGTAGGAATTGAAGTTGAAACAGAAGAAGGTAGTATAAGACTATTTTCTGTATATAATCCGCCGCGAAACCCGATAAACAACGATACACTAGACATGATAATCGGTGAAACCAACACGCCAATAATAGCTGCTGGAGATTTTAACTCAAAGCACATTTCATGGAGCAGGGTTACAAATCAAAACGGGCTCAGATTACGTAGACATTGCGACGGGTCGAATTACATGATAGGGGCCCCAGTTCAGCCAACACACTTCAGTCACAATAGGCCAGATATCCTGGACATTGCCTTATATAAAAACCTTTCCTGGGAGTTAGAGCTGGAAAGCGTTCCAGAACTCGACTCAGATCACAACCCAGTAATAATAACATTAGGTCAAGGACAAACTGCCCAAGTCGACAGCTATTATAAAATCACCGACTGGGATAAATTCAAACTAATCCTCTCAAGGGAGTACTGCGCTCCAGAAATAATCGAAAACGAAGAAGACCTCGATAATGCGGTAGCAAAGTTCGAAGAAATAGTACACAAAGCACTAAATGAGTCAACAATTCAAGTTAAAAAAAGAGCCCCAAATTTCAACGCACTCCCACAAAACTTAAGAGATTTAATAAAAAGTAAAAACAGAGCCAGAAGGCGATATCAGTCCACTCTAGCTAGAAAGACAAAGTAACGTAAACGACCTAAAACAGCGAGTAAAATACGCAATGCAAAATTACAAAAACGACAGGTGGAGAAAAAGGCCCAAAAACCCAATGAAATGGAAACAAAAGAAAACAAAAAAAAAAAGATGAATATGCCACCAATACATGGCATAAACGGACTATGCTATAGCACTACCGAGAAATCTGAAGCATTTGCGGGGACCATGGAGCGGCAGTTCCAAACAAACATACATCCAGATGACAGCATAGATAGAGATCAAAGACTCGAAAACGAAATCAAAAACCAGCTTGAAGAACAGGAAAATGATGTCATACGCCCCGCTCGATGAAAGAAATCAAAGCTTACATTAAAAGATCTAAGAAGAAAAAAGCCCCTGGGATCGATAGGATCTCAAACGAAATCTTGAAACAACTACCCGGCAGGCAAATGGAGTCTATTACAAACATCATTAATAACTCTCTGAAATTAAGATACTTCCCAAAAAGATGGAGACATGCCATCATCGTAATGATCCCCAAAGCTGGACAAGACCCAACTTTTCCGCAGAACTACCGCCCCATAAGTCTACTGTGCAACGTAGGGAAAATTGCAGAGAGAGTGATCCTCCAACGACTAGAAGAAGATGTCGAGGAACTAAACATTATCCCAAATTTCCAGTTTGGCTTCAGAACCAGCCATTCCACAGAACTACAGGCCCTGAGATTGGTGGAAAACGCAATCTCAGAGTTAAATAAAAAACAACACGTCCAAATCTTATTCTTAGATATCGCTAAAGCATTCGACCGCGTTTGGCACGAAGGACTGCTTCACAAACTTCATGCCTTCCACCTACCGCTAGGCCTAATAAAAATCATTGCAACCTTTCTAAACAACAGAACCTTCCAAATAAAAATTGGAGAATCACTCTCTGAAGTCAGAGTCATTTCAGCTGGAGTACCACAAGGAGCGGTACTCTCCCCAAAACTGTACAATATATACACAAGTGACATCCCATCGTCAAGAAACACGAAAATATCATTATTTGCCGATGATACGGCAATAATGTCATACTCGCTACGCCAAGATCTCTCTGTCTCTTACTTACAAGAAGCAGTAAACAACCTAGAAGAATGGTTCGTAAAATGGAAAATCTCAGTAAACCTGCAAAAAACACAAGCTGTCCCCTTGGGCAGATTTCTAAAAAAACCAGCAGAAAAAATCACCATTGCCAACCAGGACATTAACTGGAGCAACAGCGCAAAATATCTAGGACTAATAATCGATCGCAGACTAACCTGGAAACCCCACATAAATGATATAAAAAATAAAGTAGATAAAAGAGTAGCAGCACTATACCCCTTCTTAAACAGGAAAAGTACTTTAAACTTAAAAAATAAAACACTAATTTATAAATCAGTAATCGAACCTGCGATATGGTATGCCTCCGCAGCATGGGGGCAAACAGCTAATTCAAACATGAGAATCCTGGAACGGGTCCAGACGAAAATTCTACGGATGCTCACGGATGCGCCGTGGTACGTTAGAAACGAAAGAATCATTGAAGACCTAAATCTTAAAAATATTAGAGACATAATAAAAGCAAGAAATATGGAAATCTTCGAAAAAGCCGGAGACCATGAAAACAATTTAGTCAGGGAAGCCCTCGAATATAACGTAGACGACCCCACAAAATACAAGAGGCCCAAGCTCTCAATAGCTTGAGTCTAAACACCTAACATCAAATTCCTACCACGGTAGAAATTAAACTAACTCCAAAAAATGGATTAAAACTAAAAAAAAAGCTTCAACGAAACAACGAAGCAATAAACAAACAACAAGATAAAGATTAAATAATGACATATTAAATCAACTGAAAATAGACTGAGATGAACACACTCAGATGAAAAAGTAAAAGGGCCCAGCCCTCACTTGACGCACTAAACCTAAGTAAATGTCCCTAAATAAAAAAATAAAAAAATGGATTTCTCCGATTCAACTTGGGAAAGCAAGTACAGCCTCGGTAGCTTGCAGTATGCCCGCCTTGGCAATTTGCACATTTTGGAGGAGTATTTGGAGATTTTTTGCATTCGGTGGATTTATGCTTACCACCACATTTAACGCATGCAGGAGTAGCAAAGCAATTACTTTGCGAATGTCCGAATCTTTGGCAGTTGTGGCATTGCCCAACAGCAGCCCTCGGTTTTTGAGGCTCTTGCTTTTACTCTAATACTGAGAATTTCAAATACATCGAAAATTTCTTTATTGTCCTTATCACACGTGACCAGGACCATCGGCATTGCCGATTTGTCCTGTTTTCGCATTCTGGCAACGGAAAAAACTCCGAAACCTCGGTCTCGAAGGTCTTCCGCGATGTCAGAATCCGAAAACTCTGTTGGAACGTGTCTGAAGACGACTCTCAAAGGTTTATCCTCCTGGAGGGCATAAACGTGATGTGGGATTTTATTATTTTCCATGATTTTGTGGAGCTTCCTATATGCATCCGGGCTATCTAAGTGGATGCTAATACCATCAACTATGTTGTGGGATTTTATTACTTTGATGTCATTATCCTTTATCAATTTAAGAAGGGCAATCCATTTGGACTTGTCCCTCAGAGTAATTGGGGGTACCCTAGGAGATTTTTTATTGGAGCTTTGGTTTGAATTTGCGTTATTAGAGCCATTAATAAACTCTTCAAGAGGGCCAGAATGAGTAGAATCAGCACTACGATCTCGTTGACGCTTTTTGGCGAAGGAAGACGGATTCGTGAAATTCGAATCCATATCTAAGTCATTAGAATTTTCGGACTTAGTATTATTGCTTGGACCCTTAGATTGGGTGCTAGGGGGTTTAGATGTACCTGGTTGTGGTTCTAGATTTTCTAACATGGCAAATTTATTGCTCGTAGCGACGTTAATTTGAAGAGAGCTAGGGTTATTCTCTTGCCCAAGCGTTGAAGTCTCTAAAGACTTAACGCTCTGTTGAGAATTATCGCGGGAATAAGTTTTTAGAAGAGTGGTGCCATCACTCATTTCAACTGAGACGTTAGCGAAACGTCTACCTCGCTTAATTGGAGGTCCACCATTGGAGTTTGGGACTGGTTTGGAAGGAGCAGGAGGAAGGACAGCTGGGCCATTCACATTTGGATCTGAAGTTTTTTGGGATTTTAAGTCATTAATCTGTTTGACATAGAATGCCTCTTTGGCGTTTAGTTGCTCCTGAAGGGAGTTAATTTGGCTTTGCATCTGCATGAATTTAGAATTAATTTGTTCTTGAAAAAATGCTTGTATGCTCGGAAGATGAACATACTGATTAATATTATTACGAACCTCCGAGTCAAGAGCGACCAATCGTTCCTGATCCGGAGTTCCGGGCGGTTGCCCATTGACTACGTCTTCATTCATAATCAAAATCAATAAAAGTCAATAAAAGAAAGGATTACAACTAAAACGAACACAACAACAACTCAAAAATATACAACAAAGGCTCTCACCTGACTCGAAGTCTTCAGAGCACTAAAAGAGAGCGGGGTAAAAGTAATTTACACGGTTTTATCATACAAGCAGTCCTTGGGGGGCGTCTTTGGAGCCTGAGGCTCCCCTCAACGACTTTTTTGTCGGAGGGCGCTATCCGGGTGGTTCGATGTAGCTCGTTGGGAACTCTGGGTCCCCGCACAGCTAATGGTGACAAAGTTAATGTTTGTACGAGTTTTTTCCAGTAATTTGCGGCGAAAAGTTTTTAATGTCAGATATCTGTCAAGTAGACATTTGGATAAACTGTTTGTTTTTGTTTTGGGTCCGTGAATTGTATTTAGAGTGAGGGCTTGGCCCTTTTACTCTTCAAAAGAACAATGAATAGAATTTAAGATGAGTTTAAATAGAATTTAAGATGAGTTTATACATAGCAAAGCTATGTATAATACTCTAATGTATGGCTTAAAAATTACGCCAGATTAATGTTTAAAAAAGTTGGCACTAGAGTATGTGCCTAGGCCTTTTGTAACGAGATGGGTTATCGGCCAGATAATCGACCGCTTCTCTGATTAGTGGGTTTTCGTGATTATTTGCCTTGGCAAATATTTCACGATTTCTGGCTAAAATTTCGACCTCAATTTTGTTAAGATTGAGGTCAGCTAAAATGGTATTATTCGAAACATACCACGGAGCATTTACTAGCATCCGCGATAACTTCATCTGGGCCCGTTCCAGAATTTGAATATTTGAGGGGGAACTGTGACCCCAGACCGCGGAAGCATATAAAAGAGTGCTTCTAAAAACCGATTTATACAGCATAATTTTATTTTTAAGGTTTAATTTACTATTTCGAGCAACAAAAGGATAGAACATAACTAATCGTTTTTCGAATTTTTGTCTGACCATATTTATGTGCGGAGCCCATGTGAATCTACGATCTATTTTCACCCCGAGGTATTTGACCTCATTTGACCACTCGATCTCGTGATTATCAATCGTTACCTTGTTTTCAGGAACAGATCCGAATCTCCCAAGTTGAATTGCTTGGGTTTTGTCGCCATTCAACTTGATTTTCCAATCCAACAACCATCGTTGGAGTGTGTCAATCGCACTTTGCAAGTACCAAACCGCCTGGTTTTGGTGCCTAGAATAGGCCAAAAGAGCGGTGTCGTCGGCGAATAACGAAGATTTCACATTTCCGAAATTGGGAAAATCCGATGTGTATATGCTATAAAGCAGTGGAGATAATACTGCGCCCTGGGGAACGCCTGCCCGGATTTCCCTGGTTGTAGACAAGGAGCCCTCAACTCTTACTTGAAATGTTCTGCCATTCAAGAAAGAACTCAGCCACTTGATCATTCCATTCGGAACGCCAAATGTCTCTAACTTAAATAACAGACCATAGTGCCAGACTCTATCGAACGCTTTTGCTATATCTAATAGCAAAACGTGAACATAATGGTTCTTGTTAAGTTCACAGATGGCATTTTCAACGAGTCTGAGCGCTTGAAGTTCGGTAGAGTGAGCTTGTCTAAAGCCAAACTGAATATCGGGCAGGACATTTCTATCCTCTATCTCTTCTTCAAGCCTTTGTTTGAAGATGAGCTCAGCCAGCTTGCCAACATTGCACAATAAACTGATAGGACGATGGTTTTGAGGAAAACACGGGTCCTGACCATGTTTCGGAATCATGACAATAATAGCTTGTTTCCATCTTTTTGGGAAATATCGTTATTTTAATGAGTTGTTAATTAAATTTAGTATCGAAATTAATTGGGTTTCCGGAATTTTCCTAAGAATTTCATTTGAAATTTTATCGATGCCTGGAGCTTTCTTGATTTTAGCTCCCTTGATGAAACCTTTCAGTTCATCAAGAGTAGCTGGCCGAATATTGTCATTGTCATGATTCCGAATGATATCACGGACTCGTCTCTCGACAAAAATATCCCTATCAATATTATCATTCCGATTTGCATTTGGCTGAAACTGTTGCTCCATCTTATCAGCAAAAGCTTGAGCCTTGTCGACGTTGCTGTAGCACATACCCCCAATACCGTGGATGGGAGGCAAATTAGTTTTCTTATTTTTTATCCTCTTATATAATTTCCACATTGAAGTTGGATTTTGTGAATCCACTTCTTCAAGTGCACTTGCCCATCTCGCGTTTTTAAAATAAGAGATCATGAACCTCAATTCCATGATAAGCTGGTTCATGTAGATCTTATCAACTCGAGCTAGGGTACGTTGATATCTACGCCTAGCTGGGTTTTTTTCTCTAATTTTTTCCATTATCTCTCTTGGGAGAGCATTGTGGGAGGTGTTAGTGCTTGGCACTTCAATAAAATTATTATTCAAAACCCTAGTGATAGTATTTTCAAATAGTTCTACAGCAGCGTCGAGTTCGGCCGGAGTAGGGATAATTTCCGGGGCACAGTATTCATTTTCGAGGATTTGTGAAAATCTTCGCCAATTCATGACTTTGTACGTGCGATTGACTTGTGTTGGAGGGTCTTCTCCAAACTCAATAGTTATTGGATTGTGATCCGAACTTAATTTCCGAAGAGTGGCAACATTTATGTCCCAATGCAAGTTTTTGATTAACACGATATCGAGAATATCAGGTCTATATGGACCATAGAAAGTAGGCTCATTAGGCGCCGCAATAATATAATCAGAATTGTCACAGTGCCTTCTCAACTTATTGCCATTGCGGTTACTAACATTGCTCCACGTGGTATGTTTCGCATTAAAATCACCCGCAACTATAGTTGGTAGATTAGTTTCAATAATGATCATTTCGAAAAAATCAATCGCTTACTCATTATTGGGAGGATTATGAATAGAAATTAATCTCAAAGGACCTCTGTTTGTCATGACTTTGATTCCGACCACCTCGGAGCCTGAAGTTCGATCATGATTAATTGCGATTTGTTCATGTTGTATGTTACATTTAATCATGATCGCGACTCCACCTCCTTGGCGGCCGAGCCTATCTTCCCTGTACACCCTGTGATTTGGAATGCCAATGGGATCATTCTTAAGGAAAGTTTCTTGGATAAAGATAATGTCTAAATTTCTCTCGAGAATTAAATCCTCGAGCTCAATGATTTTTTCTCTGAGCCCATTGGCATTCCAGGACAGCATATATAGGGAATTTGGGGTAATTTTTTCAGGCATTTCTGTTGGAATTAACGTTAATATTCAGCAATTGCTGTATAATGGGGTTTTCTTTAAGGAGAGTGGCGAGTTTCATTAGCTCTGACAAGGTATCGTTCATTTTCAGGACTTGATCATTACTGAAGTTCGTAGCTTGCGCATAGGAAACTCCAGGTCTCATTGAATTTGCACCAGGGGGCCGTGGCCTGTGAAAATCTTTTTGATTTTGACTAGGTCCCTGACTAGGGCCATTCTCAGATTGTGGATTTTTACGATGCAATTTCGGGAAGCAAGTGCATCCCCGATAGCTTGCAGTATGCCCGCCTAGACAATTAGCACACTTAGGTGGAGTGTTTTGTGGCTTCTTACAATCAATGGAAATGTGCTTTCTACCACATTTCACGCAAGCAGGGTTAGCGAAACAATTATTCTGGGAATGGCCGAATTTCTGGCAGCGGTGACATTGGCCAACAGCAGCCCTCGGTCTTTTAGGTTCTGCCTTGACCCTGATATTGAGAATTTCATATACATCAAAAATAGATTTTTGTTCTCTATTGCACGTTACCAGGACCATCGGCATTGCAGACTTGTCCGGTTTCCGCATTCTGGCAACGGATTGGATATCGTAACCTTGGTCACGAAGATCGTCCCCGATGTCAGAATCCGAAAACTCTGTGGGAACGTGCCTGAAAACAACCCTCAAGAGTTTGTCTTCTTGTAAGGTATATACATGATGTTGAATGTTGTTATCTTTCATGAGAATATGGAGCTTCCTATATGCAATCGGGCTATCTAGGTGAATACTGATCCCATCAACTATGTTGTAGGATTTAATTGGACGGATGTCATTATCTTTCATGAGCTTAGAGAGAGCAATCCATTTGGATTTATCTCTCAGCGTGATGGGGGGTACCCTAAGAGTTTTTTTATTAGAGCTTTGGTTTGCATTTATATTGTTTGAGTCATTAATAGACTCTTCAGGAGGGCCAGAATGAATAGAATCGATGCTACTATTTCTTTGCCGTTTTTTGGCGAAGGTAGCGGGATTTATGTTATTTGATTCCATGTCTATATCATCAAGATTTTCTAACTGAAGGTTGGTACTAGGACCCTTAGCTTGTGAACCAGAGGGTTCAGATGGGCCTGCTTGAGGCTCAAGATTGTCTAGTATGGCGAATTTATTGTTTATAGGGACATTAATTCGGAGAGAGTTAGGGTTACTCTCTTGCCCAGGCGTTGAAATCTCTGGAAGAGATTCAACACTCTGTTGCGAGTTATCTCGTGAAGTTTTTCCTAAAACTTGCTCGCCGTGTTGGTTTACCCCTATAAGTCGCACGGAGCGTCTACCGCGCTTATTTGGGGGTGCACCAGAGGGGTTTGGAACTGACTTGGAAGGAGCAGGAGGAAGGACAGCTGGGCCATTCACATTTGGATCGGAAGTTTTTGGAAGGGATTTTAGATCATTGATTTGTTTGATGTAATATGCCTCTTTGGCATTAGTTGCTCCTGAAGGGAGTTGATTTGGTTTTGCATCTGCAAAAATTTAACATTGATTTGTTCTTGAAAGAATGATTGATGCTCGGTAATTGAACATACTGATTATATTGTTTCGAACCTCCGAGTCAAGAGCGACCAATCGCTCCTGATCCGGAGTTCCAGGAGGTTGCCCATTGACAACGTCTTCATTCATAATCAAAATAAGTAAAAATCAATAAAAGAAATAAAAGAAAGGATTACAACCAACAACGAACACAACAACAACTCAAAATACAACAAAGGCTCTCACCTGTCTTTGACGTCTTCAGAGCACTAAGAGAACGAGGGATAAAGTGGTTTACACGGAATTTACATAAACAGCAGTCCTTGGGGGTGAAGCTGGAGTCTGGGGCTCCCCTCGCGACTTTTTGTCGGAGGGCTATATCGGAGGGGGTGCGATGGAGCTCGTTCGGGACTCTGGGTCCCCACACAGCTGTTAGAAGGTAAGGCTTATGTAGTTCCGAGCTTTTCCAGTAATTTGCGGCGAAAAAGTTTAGTGACAAAAAATCAGTCGATTTGACAGTTGGATTTTTTGTCGAGCCTTGGATAAACTGACGTCTCCCGCGTTTTTTTGTTTTGGGTCCATCACTGTGTTTTTAGAGCTAGGGCTTGGCCCTTTTACTCTTCCGTCTTACTGGGACTTCAACGTAGTTGAAGTTTGATGGGTTATTACACATAATTTCTTATGTGTAATAAACCCTACTAGTGCTGAGACTAGTTGACTTCTCAGGGTAGAGTTATCTGAATTCTAGTCGGTAGAAGTTGGAAGTTCAATCGGTGGATGGTAAAGCTATTGCCCCTTGGCTATGTTTTAGTTGGATTAGTCCAGCTAAAATTGGTCTCCTGATTAATAGTTCTTTGAGTTCATCCATAGCTGTTAAGAGTTCGTTGAGGGTTGAGTTCTCGGATGTCCTGGGAATATTATTGTTTCCTAAATTTCTGGGTGTCCTTGCACGCCTTGGGGGAGGTGGTGGCTCCTTTTTTTCATCCTTTTTTTCCATTGGAGGGAAAGCAGGGCATCCTCGGAAATTCGACTTATGCGGGCCCTCACAATTATTGCATTTGTTTGGCCCCACATCGTCCTTATCATGGGCCCTAGATTCGTGTTTGCCAGCACAGTGCCTACAGACAGGTTCCGCCTTGCAGTTATAGGCACACAATTGTAGCATTGCCCCATGCGTCTTTTTCTTCTCTGGTGTTCGAATTTTACCTCTATATCACAGATCTGACTGATGTTTTTAATCGAGGCTTGGGTTCCTGGAACTATTACAAGAACGATGGGCATGTTCTTGCCTTTTCTGTTCTTGAATCTCGCTACAATACGTGGAGTGAATCCTTTGTTGTGAAAGTCCTTGGTAATCGTATTTATATCGATGTCCTCGGCGACTCCTTTAAAAATCGCCCTGATTTCGCGTTCTGGAGGCGAAGGGAAAGTGTGATATTGTACTTTCTCCTGGTCTAAAATGTCCATGGATTTGGTGTACATTTCCATGGACGGGAGGATCATCCTAATACCATCCCTGGTATCATAGTTCTTAACGGACTGGATTCCGAAATTCTTCAGGGTCTCGCTGATTTTTGGCCAATTGTTCTTTTCCCTCACAATAATCGGGGGGGGTTTCAAAACTCCGACGTTGGAAGTTTCATCTTTCTTGATATCTTTCTCGATATCTGGATCTGTCAAAGCTTCGAATCTGTTACTGACTTTGACGTTCGGGACTACTGTATCCATAGTTTCCATAGCATCTGATTCGGAAGAAATTTCCTGCATCATCAATTTCCATTTAGTTCCGAGTAGAGCACTAAATTCCCTTTGTAGTATTTCTCCATCGTATGGGTTGGAGTCCAAAAGTGCAGCGAAAGCTTTTAAGATTTCGACTGTCGAACATTTATATCTTGTGAATAATGTATCAACAAGATCAACTTTACTTTTCATATCGCAATTTACTTTGAGAATTTCTTGGAGTCCAAGCTTGATTTCACGTTTTCGACTCATATTGGTCGGACGGAGTACGGTTTCCTATATTGTTCTCCATCGAATCCTTTGACGTCTCCCGCGGATAGTTCACACACTTAGGGTCCTTGTTTGAATTTGAAGCTAGGGCTTGGCCCTTTTACTTTTTCGCCGTGTTGTAAATCATCGTAATAGAGGTTGTTGTAGCTATTTAAAGCTAGTTGGGTGCGTTTTTTCAGGCAAGAGTCATATGAAGTTCTAGACGGGGAAGTTTTAGTCGGAGGATGGAGAAGTTGTTGCCCCTTGGCTATGTTTTAGCTGGATTAGACTTGCTAAAATTGGTCTCCTTGTTATTAAATCCTTTAATTCATCCATGGCCATAAGAAGTTCGTTGAGGTCTGAGCTCTCGGGTGTTCTAGGGGTATTGTTGTTTCCTGAGTTTCTGGGTGGCCTTGCACGCCTTGGGGTGGGGGCTCTTTATTTCTATCCTTTCTTTCCATTGAAGGGAAGGCAGGGCATCCTTGGAAATTCGATTTATGCGGGCCCTCACAGTTGCTGCACTTGTTTGGCCCCACATCGTCTTTATCATGAGCCCTGGATTCATGATTGCCTGCACAGTGCCTACAGACAGGTTCTGCCTTGCAGTTGTAGGCACTGTGCCCAAACTTCTGGCAATTATAGCATTGCCCAATGCGGTTTTTTCTTCTTTGATGTTCAAAGTGGACCTCCATATCACAGATCTGATTTATATCTTTTATCGTGGCTTGGGACCCTGGAACTATGACAAGAACGATGGGCATGTTCTGGCCTTTTCTGTTTTTAAATCTTGCTACGATGCGTGGAGCAAAGCCTTTGTCTTGGAAATCTTTCATGATCGTGGTTGTTTCTATGTCCTCGGCGATTCCTTTAAAAATCGCTCTAATTTCGCGTTCTTGGGGCGAACGGAAAGTGTGATATTGGATTTTCTCGTGGTCTAGAATGTTCGTGGATTTGGTATACATATCCATGGACGGGAGGATCATCCTAATACCATCCCTGGTATTAAAGTTTTCGGACGTGATTCCAAAGTTCTTCAGGGTCTCGTTGATTTTTGGCCATTGTTTCTTTTCCCTTATGACTATCGGGGGGGGTTTCAGAACTCCAGTGTTGGACGTTTCATCCTTCTCGGTATCTTGATCTGCCAGAATTCCAAATTTATTGCTGACTTTGATGTTCGGGACAAATGTTTCCATTAATTCCATTGAATCTGATTTAGTAGTCTCCGGGGGTGGAGGAACCTTTTTTGCCACATGCTTCCTATGTGGGGTAATGAAGCTCCTTTCCTGTTTGTTTTCGTCGCTACAGCCTGGTTTGAATTTTTTCATATAAGCTTCATACACTTCAGGTCGATTAAGACTTTTCAATATTGTGATTCTACTTGAATCAGATACATTGTTAGTATGAAAAACCCTGTCAATTTCAATTATAGCTGGGTCCAAAGGAATGAGATGTAACAACCATTGAGCAACTTGTCTGGAATCTTCATCCTTTCTTGTCTCTTCATCCATTTCGATTTTTAGGTTAGGTCTCTTGAGCGATGCTCTGCGAACGAACGCGGATAGTTCAGGCCGAGCTCCGTTTGAATAGTCTTGGGCACGCGCTCTCCGAGGGGGCGTGGCCTACGAGAAATCGCAGGCCGAACAAGGAGACGAGCTCGAGTGTTCGGCACAACATTTCTCACATCAGAAAACACCGTTTTCTATGCGCAATATTATATGAATGATTTATATTTTATTTTACTGGTGATGAATATGGGAAATCATTATGAAAAATTCATTTTTATTTTATTATGTTTGAGCATATGCGGTACTGACAGTAGATGCATTGAATCTTTTTTTTTTGACACTTGCGTGATGGTTTGAATTGTAGTGTGGATATCTATTAGTGTGTGTTTTGTTACGAAAAACAGTTGTGTTGATATGTTCTCATTTTTTCACTACTTTGATTCCAATGAGAATTTCATCGGTGGTCCATGTTTGTTCATTTATATAAAAATGACATCATTTTTTCTGTGATCTGGTTCCAGATGGCGAAAACATCATCAACATATCTCTACCACACTTTTGAACCATTTTGATGGGTTTCAATATGAGATTCCTCAAAGTGTTCCATTAAAATATAATTCAAAATAGAAGATAATGGGACCCCATAGTCATGCCGAATCTCTATTGATAGTGTTCATTACCAATTTAGAAATAGGTTTGTTCTGTACAAAATTTTAGGAGTTTCATTATTGTTTTTACATCCATTATTGTTCTATCTTTCAATAATGTGTAATTTTTTCACTTTTTAACAGTTTCTAAAGTTTTTTTATCGGAAATTTGTGAAGAGACGTACAACATCGAAACTCACCGGGAAGTATTCATCTTGGGTTTGTAATCCTATGTAATCTCTATGAAATGGGGGGCATTTCTTATGAAACTGCCTGTATTTCCAGATATACGTGTGAGAATGCGGAAGAGATATCTAGCTAGTGTCTGACAGGGAATCCAATCGAACCCACAATAGGTCTCAATGGTGTGAACGTGGAGGTTTCTGAGATAATTGAAAAAAACTGAAGATATGTCCTCAGTAGAGACATAATTTCCTATGTGCAATAAACGCATAATGCTAATTTCCTACAACATATCGGAATATGTGTCAACCTCCTGAACATTTTCCAATGTTGGGAATGGAAAACATAGTACGGGTGAGTCAGAATGAGACCGATGACTCCATTTTTACATTCATCATATTATTTGATCGAATCGATGTCGTGGATTCACTGATATGTTACCATACTTTCTTGCATATGATTGTTTTGACAGATCAACTGACAAACAAACTCAACCTCAAATTCATAATACTCCACTCAGATGAGAGTTAAGGTCTGAAATAATTTTTGCGAAAAATTGAAGATAAGTACTTTTAATTTTTCGAAGGTTATATTGGAGTATCATTATCAAAGCCATTTCTGATTGAATTGCCTAGGAAAATATCATCTAATCAATATGTTTTTGATGAAGAAAAACAATTATTGTGTATTGATATCTACTTAAATGATTTCTTTTGATTCGTGATAACTAGTTGCAGAGTTGAACTTTTCATGCTAGTTTGTGGTAGGCTGTTCAGTACTGATCAACGCATAAATCATACACGAAATTTGGAACTAAAAAGAAACGTAGCCTTTTTTTCATTTTCCCCGGTAGAAACACATTGATATATCAATACTTACTTCAGACATTATTGACAGTAACCCAAAAGAGTTTGTTTCATTGTCAAGTCATCTGTCATCATTTCAGTCGGTGAACATTGTTTCAAAATGGATAAATCTTCTTGGATATGCATTATCTTCGAGGACATTTTTTATCAAAACAATTCCATCTCTGAAATTCTGTGCAGTTGAAGAAATTAATTCAGCTCTGTCATAAAGAGTTTCAATGGCACCGTTTTGATGATCCTTTGATGATTTGAATCGAAATTGAGGTATCTGTTGATGTTTGTCTCTTTTCTGAAAACAGTAGGTTCAAAATGACCTGAATTTTTTTTATGGATACGTCTAGGAAAGAAACTTGATGGATTTCTTTTGTTTCTTCATCAAATTTTATCGTGGATTCCTTTCCATTGATATGACTGAAAATTTTTCCAATTCTTCTCTGTCATGTGGCCACATTATGAAAATGTATATCTCTACCAGACTTTGGGACATTTTTGGTAGTTATCTATATTCTTTTCTTCGAAGTTTTCCATGAATATAATACTCACTACTATAGTGGTAGTATAGTGGGGAACCCATTGCCATTGCCTGATAAAATATCCCCTTTCTAACCTACTGAACCAGTCCTACCTGCGGGGTTATTTTCCCACTGAGATCAAAAAGGCGCTAGTGATCCCTCTATTCAACGAAGGAGATAATAGAGAGCTAGACAACTTCAGACAAATTTTCCTGATCTGCTCACTGTCGAAGTTATTCAAGATAGTAATAACTACTAGGATGATGAATTATTTGGAAATAAACAACCTACTATGTAGTTACCACCATGGCTTCAGAAAAAATAATTCTGTTGAAACAGCATCTTACTGTTTCCAGAATTTCATATCGCCAGGTGAGATCAATATCAAAAGAGACTGCTATCGAATGAAAATGGTGTATGAAACTCTCTCATATTGCGGTATCCAGAAGAACAAGCTGGTCCATTGTAGATCTACATTTTCTAAATCCCATTTGATAATTTGAAAGACAATTGTTGGTTTCCAGAAACCATACCAATCTGTAGTTCATCATTTTCCCAAAAAATTTGTTAGTGATATGAGGCGATAATTAGTCGGGTTTTGGTGGTCTTTTCCGGGTTTAGATATAGGGATTATGAGAGATGTTTGCTATAATTCAGGGTAGTTACCTCCTGACCATATTTCATTGAAAAGGTCTGGAATTTGTTGTTTCTCTTGTGAGGGTGAATTTTTCATCATATCATAATGAATTTTGTCGGGTCCAGGTGATGAGTTCCTCGTTTTCTTCGAAGCTTTTCGTGATTCAATTAGTGTGAAGTCTTCATTATTATCCCTTTCCATATCTTCGGAGAAATCTATTTCCTGCTCTCATTCATATTTTGAATTTGAAATTCTTACGGGTAGTTCTCTGTACTACTCGTTTTAGCAAAGTGGTGGGCTAGTTCATTTGCAATGTCTATACCATTTCGGATTTCATCGCCGTTGATTATAAGTACAGGTGATGGGGTTGAGACTTTTTTTCCTGCTAAACTACTGATTATTTGCCATACCTCTGTCAGTGGTGTTTCGCTATACATAGTTTTCCCAACATTTTTTTTTGGATTTCAATATGATGTAACCTGCTTTTAATCTGAAGCGTTTGAAGTTTATCAAATCAACACTGTTAGGGGCCTTTTGAATTGTGCTAAAGCTCGGTTTCCATTTTGAACGGCATTGTGGTTCTCGTCATTCCACCACGGAATTCTCAGCTTTCTCAGCATACCACTCGATTTGGGAATGCTATGATCAGCTGCACAGATAATTGAATTCGTTATTACTTCGACTGATTTATCCACTGCATGTCTCATTTCAAGTGGTTCAGCCCTCTTTATTTGCCACCTCCCTGGAATGAAGGATGGAATATTCCTAGTACTGCACTGTATCTGAATTGCAGCATGATTTGTGAAAAAATTCTCTGAAATAACATTCCAATTGAAATTTTTGGCCCTTCCTGGGGAGCATAATGATATGTCTAGATGACTAAAGGTATTCGATCTAGAGTTCAAAAATGTTCCCTCTCCGGTATTCAGTAAAACAGGGTTGTATTCATCTATAAGTTCTTCAACTATTCTTCCTTTTTGGTCCAGGTGTTCAGATCCCCGTATTGGGTTGTGGGAATTGAAATCGCCCAGAAAAATGAAAGCTTGGATTAATTGATCAACAATAGATTTCAAATGATCTATAACCCAATTAAATTCGGGTAAATAAATGTTACATATTGTTATTTTGATAGGATGCATAATTTGTACTGCTATGACTTGTAGTCTAGAATGAATTGAAATTAATGTTGATGGTATATTTTCCTTGATAATAATAGCAACTCCGCCGCGGGCTCTCATATTCGATACTATATCTTTTCTATATATAGTGTAACCTCTGAGAGAAAAAATCTCTTCTGCTCTGAAATGGGTTTCTTGAAGGCATATACAGAATGGATATATTTTTGTTAAGAGTAATTTCAGTTGGAAAAAATCATGAATACATCCATTGCAATTCCATTGAAGAATAATATCATCTTCTTGATTCATTATCATGTTTTAAGTATTGTTATACAGATAAACCCGGTTCGGTCTCAGATTCCCTAGATTTTTCCTTTGACCATCCTCATTTCTCCTTTTTCTGAGGAGATACGGATGGCATAGATTCAGTATCAGATATTTCTGGGCTTGGGCTTCGGTCAAGGGTTTTTTCCCTCGAAAATTATTTGGTTCTCCTTCCTTGAGGCGGGGGATTGGTGGCTTAGTCAATGACAGCGTTGATATTTCTGTCGCTACTGCATCTTCAATTATCGAACTCAAATTGGTTAATAATTCCCCCACAAGATCGGCACTATCAAGTAGGTTCGGATTGGTGGCAACTGCTCGGGCGAAAGATACTCCTGCTGTTGGTGTTGGTACTGATACTTTTTTCTTTGCTTCCGCATAAGTCAGATTTTCTTTGGTTTTAATTTCTTGTATAGCGACTTCTTTCTTTCATATGGGACAGTCTTCACTACGAGCATTATGGTTTTCTTTGCAATTTACGCATTCAATTTGTTTCTCGAATGGCAATCCTTTATGTGATGCTTTTCAACATAACCGAAGGAAAGCAAAAGTCAGCCCTTCGGCTAAGCCGTGGTCTTCAATATGTTTGTAGAAGATTCCATGCATCGGCTTATCTTCGTGGAGCTGCAGATGTACAGTATTCTATGCAGCTTTTATGTGGATTTTCCGTCGAGCAGGCTCCAACTCGGTGATAAAGTCTTGGATTTTCCGCTCGATGTCAAATACAAGACCCAGTTCATCGGCTGCACCGATTGCTGCCTTAAACAGAAACGCTCCTTTCCCTCTTTGACCATACGGAAAGGGGATCCAAGCTCCTGATGACTTTACAGGCTCCATCCAGCACCATCCTGTTGTGTAGACACTCCAAATTCAGAAGTCCACGGCCTCCTTACTTTTGGGAGAGGTACAACCGTGAAACAGACGATTTCGGATGCAAACTACGATATAAGTGCATCATTTTGCGAGCCTTCACGTCAATTCCACCAAGCTCTTCCGGGGTCTACTTCACTACCGCAAAGGAGTGGATTAGTATCGGAACGGCAAGCATGTTGGTAACAGTAACTTTGTTCATGCCTGACAGTTCTAATGACCAGATCTGCCAGAGTTTCTGCTGATACTTGCCGCGGAGAGCGTTTTTTACCGTCACTACCTCTTGTGTGCAACGTTGTTGCACTCCTAGGTAGGTATACACCTCATCGGCATCCAGATGGTGGAGGATGCTTCCATCTACCAGCTGCGCGTCCTCTCTGTAATCCTCGCATCGCTCTCTTCTGAGAAGAACCACATTTATCCATCCCGAATTTCATACCGACAGCATGCGTGTACTCTTGCACCACCCTCAGAGATTGCTGCAGATCTCCCTCACCCGAGGAATAAAGCTTCAGGTCATCCATATAAAATGAATGGGTGACCTTATATCTTCGTTCTCCGGGGGTGCCACATTTGTAACTACGGGTTTTACTGAGCGCAAAGGATAATGGAATACGTGAGATGCAAAAAAGGAGGGGGCTGAGGGAATCCCCTTGGAACACACCTCTCCTGAAGATAACCTGTTCCGTTTGGACCTTGGCTCCACCTGATGTTATAGTGAAGCAAGTCCTCCAGAGTGGTATCAATTGTTCAATGCATCTCACTATTAGATCGGATTCCGCAAGGCATCTGAGCAAATGCAGGATCAACTCATGCGATGTTGAATCAAATGCCTTGCGGTAATCGATCCAGGCCATCGACAGGTTGCGCTTATACTGCACGGAGTTCTGCGTGATACAACTATCGATCAGCAGGTTCTCCTTGCAGCCAGCTACATCTTTCATCAACCCTTTCTGCTCATATATCCGTTCGTACACCGGGTCAACCGCGAGGACTACTAGCGTGTACAAAATGCGGGTAAACAATTTGTAGCACGTGTTATGTCTCTCTTGTCATTAGATAATATTTTTGAGATGTCTCCTTGGATTCCACTTAGGTGTTTGAGGTCCCTGTATTCTACGCAGTCCTCCAAGAGGTGTTAAACCGTAAGTTTGACCTGGCAAGTTTGGCATCATGGGGGACGCTCTCCTCTCAACATAAATGAAGATGTGTGCCCTATTCTTAATCGGGTCAGCGCTACTTGATCTCTCGTTTTCATAGGGACTGGGCTCTTCCATTTTCTTGTGGTTGTTTTTATTGCCTCAGTGTTCCATGTGAAACAACCCATTCGGCTTTCCATCTGTAGACTATTTCTTTGAAGTATTTTTTCAAGTCACTTACCCATATCGGAATATTTTCAACATTATCATCTTCAGTGGCATTGCGAGCTGAGATATCTGCTGAGACATCACCTCGAATAGTCACGTGTCCTGGAGTCCAAATTAGAAATTTCTTCTTCCCATTTCGAGTAGGTGGTGGATTAAGGCAAGAATGTTCTGAACTAGTGGATTATCATTATAAGCGTCACTCATTGCTTCAATGGCACTGAGAGAGTCTCTACAAATTGTTAAGGTATGTTGTGGCATAAATTATGTGAAGCGAATGGCTTACCAAATGGCCTAGAGTTAAGCTGTATGAATATACTTGCTACGGCGTGGATTTTCCAGAAGTATGATTGTCCATTTGTATAAAATGCACTACTAGTGCCATTTGCTGTTTTTGATCCGTCAGTATGAATGTTTAGGGACTTTGGATATTTGTTGATCAGTTGAAGGAATTCATGTTGGTAGGTAGCAGGATTTGTTTCGGATTTCTTGAATTTGGCACATTCCTTGTGAATGGTGGGAAGGTTCAGTTTCCATGGAGGTACTTCACAGAACTGTGTTAGGTATACTATCGGAAGTTCTTCATCATATAGTTCTAGGAGTTTTTTCATCCTGATATTGGCAGGTCAAGTTATTGTGGTCCGGCTCTCGTACAGGTCTAGTGATCCATTGGAATACATTATGTTATGGTTAGAGTGGTGAGGTTGTTCCCATATTGCAGCTCCATGACAAATAATTAGCTGTTGTATTATGAGCGAGAGGCGAAGTATTCTAGATAGATATTGTAAGAAAGGCAGTGGGCTTGTAGGAAATGGACCTGGACAAAGTTCCAAAGCGCATGATTGAATACGTTCAAGTATTTTAAGATGGGATTGCCGAACGGATGAGTATATCACAAGGCCATAGTCGATTTAAGATAGGATAATAGATCTATATAGCTGCAGTAGGACTTCTTTATCTGCGCACCAGTTTATATTCGCCACACAGCGAATAACATTCATGGATTTCTTGCATCTATTTCCCAGATATTCAATGTGTTGTTTCCAATACGGTTCGCTATCAAATATTATTCTCAAAAATGTTGTCTGTGGTTTACATTCAAGCAGCTGATTTCTCATGTACAAGCAGGGGTGATTGTGAGGATGTCTGAGCCTGCAAAAGTGCATGACGTTTGTTTTTTATGTTGAGATCTTGAATCCTTCATTATCCGCCTCTTTCACTGAGGAATTTACTGCTTGATGTAGGGTTTTTCGATCAGATTCATATTGTCGCTGGAGAAAAATATTGTAATGTCGTCGACGTACATAATTTGTCCAACAGCTGGGTTCAGGTTCTTAAACAGGCTATTAATGGCAATTGCAGAAAGTGTGACGCTTAGTGTTGACCCTTGCGGGATGCCGTTATCTAGTGTGTGTTCGTCAGACAGGGTATTTTCCACTCTTACTTTGGATGATCGTTGGAAAAGGAAGCTCTCAATGAATTTGGGAAGGTTAACTTTCAATCCCCATTCTTGGAGTTGTTTGAGGATTCCGTATTTCCATGTCATATCATATGCTTCCTCTAGATCGAAAAATATCTCCACAAAGTGATTACGTATCGCAGAAATATTTCGAATAGCATTCTCTAATTGGATGAGTCCATCTATAGTTGACCTATACCGACGAAAACCCATCTGGAAGGATGATAGGAGTTCATTCCTCTCAAGATACCATACCAACCGGTAATTCACCATCTTCTCGAATACCTTGCTAATGCAGTTCGAGAGTGATATTTGACGGTAATTCTTCGTATTTTTCGGGTCTTTGCCTGGTTCGGGGACAGGGATGATAATTATATTCATCCATTGCTTCGGGTAGATACCCTCTATCCATATCTTGTTGCCAAGTTCGAGTGGAGTTTCTTTGGCAGATTGTGGTAGTGCATGTAACATTTCATAGGGTATGGTGTCTGGTCTGGGAGATGAAAGATTAGTACTATCTAGCACTTTTTCCATTTCAGAGAGTGTAAATGGGTCGTTATAAGTCAAATTACAATTTTCTGAGAAGTTATTATCATTTTGTTCTTTATTCGCCATTAGTTGTTGGAATTCCGCGCTATAGTTGTTCAAACTTCTGTTCTTACAACTGTTCAGCTAATTTTGTCGCTATCCCTGATGGGTCTGTTATTTCTTCGTCATTCACTAGAAGAACGGAAGAAATTGATGACCATTGTTTTCCCTCTATACATTTGACTTTCTTCCATATTTCAGAGTATTGCGTTTGGGAAGTTATGCTCACGACATAGTTTTCCCAAGAGCTTCTTTTACTTGAAAGAGTCAATCTTCTGGATTCGGTACGAGCTCTTTTGAAGTTGATCACATTTATCTGTGTTGGGTGTCTTTTGAATATATTGAGTAATCGTTTTTTTCTTTAATTGCGTGTTCTTGCTCCGGGTTCCACTATGGCACGCTCCTCCTTTTTCCATTACCATTAGTTTGGGGTATACTATCAGTAGCAGCACTTATGATTTCATTTGTGAAATATTCAACTGAGCTATTCACAGTATCATTGCAGGTTAGTCAGGGAGTCGTGGAACTGATTTTAGTTGGCTTCCTTGAGACACCATTTTCCTATTGGTGCCGGTTGGGGTATTTAGCTGGGCATATCTATTAGAATTGTAAAGTGATCCGAGTGATATCCCTCAATCATTACCTGCCAGTTGAAGTTTGGAGCTAGAATAGGGGAGCATAGGCTCAGGTCTATTGCGGAGAATGATTGTGATCTCAGATTTATAAAAATATCTCCTCCAGTGTTCGGTATAACGAGATTGTATTGGTCAATTATTTCTTCTACGTTACGTCCTCTGGCATCTTTTCTATTTGACCCCCATATTGGGTTATGGGAGTTGAAGTCACCCATGATCAGGCATGTCGGTTATATTGTCGGTGTTCCAATTTGAATCTGGGAGTTAATTATTGCAGATAAAAATTTTAGTGGGGAGAAAGCATTCAATTGCTATAGCTTTTTATTTAATCGAAACTCGCTTCCGAGTAAGCTTGACGAATTCTTCCTCAGACATTCTTATTCCAACTGGAATCGATTTATACGCGTATGAGAATATGTAGGTGCTTTCACACACCAAGGCAATACAATTGAATAGGCAAGATAAGGAAAGTAAAGGAATCTCACCCACACTGGTCCAAATTTTGTTCTTTTTGGGCTGCGCTCGTTTCGCTGACTATCTGGTATATAGAAGGACCAAGCTATGTATGTTTCGCGTTAGACTTTCTTCCTTGTACTTCGCTTTATTACTTTTGAAAACGTATTTTTTATTTTTGATTGTCAAGACAAGTTGCGCTCGTAAAATATTTATGATTTGTCACCTTTGATATCTGAATTACAGAGTAATCAAAAAAACTATGAATACAACGTGTCCTTCACAACATCTTATTGCAGCATGACCAAATAGTTGGCAGCGGAAACATCTTAGCGGTTCTTGAATATATGGACGGACTTTCAGAAGGTAAAATGCTACTCCTATCTCTTGTGGTAATCTAGGTGTGTTGAAGGTCAAAATGTGGATATTCGTATCTGTTGTATGCCTCCTTTCTTGGTTTCAATTCTTTTCACTTCAATAACACCATGAGTTTTCAATTCTTCCAATATTTCTTCTTCGCTACAATTTAATAGATTTCTACGTGTTATTACTCCACGTGATTGGTTGAGTTTTGAATTTTTATTTTTTTATTTTCATTTTTTCGACGTCGACTTCGATGGTCGTCAGTTCGGCTCCAGTTCAATAAAAAACAATGGAAGGGAGTTATCAATATTATATCTCCTGGTAGATGTCTGTTGCTTTCGAATTATTCAATATATTTACTATTCTCTCAGGTTCATTCACTTCGAGTCGTTTGATATATTGAATAACTGATGATTGTGGGTGTATTTCGAACATTGATTCACTATATGTTCAACAAGTGGTATATTGCAGGAATCACATGTAGGTGGATTATCACCTGTTGATAGATGTTTGTGGGTAATGTTCGTATGACCTATTCGTAATCTTCGGATCTTAATTCGGTCTCTCCTGCTCAGCTTCAGCGGTAGATTCCATCGTCTCATGTTGTTTTCTATTGTGTTCAGGTGAGTGTTGATTGCTAAACAGTCTCGCTCTCATTTGTCTCTAACGAGTTTTTGAAAATAGAGTTTCAAATGTGTTGGTTATAGGAAGTTTGCATCAGTTTCTTGTTTGTCAGAGCCCATTTTTTGATGCAGAATCTGCTTTTTTGTTTCCTTTGATACCAACATGCCCGAGTATCTACATAAATGTGAGTTCTTTTCCTTGTTCATGTAAATGCGTTTGGAAGTTGAGTGAGTAATGAGTACAGGTCCTTACTATAAATATTTTCTAGTTCTTGCAGAACACTGCGAGAGTCACGGTCGATTATATATCGGTTATTTATATCATTTGTGAATATATAATAGTGCTTGCCAAATGGCATACGGCAATGAAAATGGTTGATTGACATGGGATGTTCCAGTATTGAGCCGTTTCATTGATTACGAAGCTTGATCCAACACCATTGTTAGTCTTGGAACTGTCAGTATAGATAATTGTCGATTCTTGAAATGAGGCAATTAGTTTTTTAAATTCTATTTCATATTGTATTGGAGATGTATGAGATTTTTGGTATGAGGTAAGATCGAATCTGATATTAGGTTTGGAATATTCCTTATATACCCTCGCTTTGGTCACAATCGTTTTATACTGCCTCACCCATGATATAGCTATATGAATCCGTTTGAAAACTTCTGTTTGTTTTCATGGTATTTTTTCAAAATAGTCTTCCATTTCTTGTATTTCTGAATCATCTGCAACGTGGATGGAATTGTCGCTTTGTTGTTTTCTAGAATATTATAAATTCCCGGATAATTTGAAGAACTCCTCCGTAGATGGCTTTTGCATGTCGCCACGAGGATTGAATACTACTAGCGCGAACGCCCGTATCCGGGTCCTTGAAAGTTACCAAATGGTTAGCTGTCAAATGTTGATATCATTCTCTGGACAGACAGTTATAAGCCTTCCAACAATCGGAATATATAGTGGTTCCCTTTTCAATCAACTCCTCGATTATCGGTAAGAGGGTGTCACTATTGCGTTGCTTTCCAGGAACCATAAAAATATTTCCCGAACCACGTCCATACCCACTTAAGACCCATTGACCTTCGACTTGGTGTCCTCGATGATATTTTCTTTTGCCGAATTTGCTCTTATCGATTCCGACAACTTTTCCCGGATTTCCTAGTTTCGTGGGGTGTTCAAAAATTGTATCCAAAACAAAGTCCCTAAAGAAACGTGCCCAATCAATTGCCGTACTTTCATTCATTACTAGTTGTTCCATAATTGATTTCAACGTTGAATTTGAAACCCACGAATTAACAAATCTCAAAATTTGAAAAATGAAAAGTTTAGTTTTTGAAAAAAAAATTCCATAACGAAATTCTCGTGAGAATTTGCATCTCTCCCTTTTCTGTATCCTTTTCGTAATATAATTAAGAGGTTTTCATTTCCAACCATCCACTCTAAAAATAATAAGGTATTTTGTTTGTTGAAGCACCTCTTTATGTGCTATTTTGATGGATTTCCATTGATGCCATCGGTATGTCATTGAAAAGAATTAGGTGAATGTGGAATATACGTATGCGCATAAATCAAAAAATAAAAATAATCTCCAGGAACTCATATAACCGTTTTTCAAAGTTTGAGCATTGACCATTATTATGGTATTCATTCGAAAAATATAACAATCAAAAACAGAAAAAGAGAAATAGGAAAAGGGTTGAAGAAATGTTCATTAGAATATTGGAAACTGGAAGTCATCATATGAAATTAATCTCAAGATAATATGGAAAATGTAATTTGCGTGGCAAATGTCAAACGTTATTAAGCCACATGTCCTCAATTTATCGAGCAAAACTTGTTTATTTTCGCAAATCTTATACAAACGAGTTTTATTGTCAATTCAATGGAAGACATTGACACTGATTAGTTCTTGTCATAAACAGATTTGTCTTATCTAAGGTATCTAGATGAAAACGGAATCAATGAAATTGGCGTCTTGAGTGAGTAATCAGTTAATTTGACCAATTTGTAAAGCCAGGTGTGTGTATCAATGCATTATTGAATGGAAAAGTTTGATAATTGAGTGAAATAATGATCCCTTTTCAACGTTAGAGAAGGAAACACAACATGATCTAACTTGGCTAACATTGCTGTCCAAGTTGAACCCAATCCATTATTTTCAAAAGTAGAAAAATACGCTCTTGCACACGCTCGTTTCACGTTTCTTTTCTGCTTACTAGAAAATTCAACTTGATCATTTTTTTTTGTATCTACTTGGTTGGTTTTTATCCTTTTTCCCAGGTTGTGCTGAATATTGAGAAGGTCCATTTTACTAGGACTAGTGTGCTACCATCTATGACTCAGTAGCATAGGTACCAAGAAAATACAGTTTTTCGGCGGAGCTAAACATGGATCAGCTGGTAGAACACTGTTTTGCAGATTCATTTTCTATATAATTAGGTTGGAAAGGAAAACATTCTCAATTAAACATTGGATAGAAATATTTTTCTGTGAATTGAAAAATCTACGATAAAAATGAAGTTATTTTTTGTGAATGTCTAACAGAAAACAACTACTTCCCTAGTTGAAACCACGCTTGCCATTGAACTACATCTGATAGATATTAGGGAAGGAACCCAACTCAAAAGAAAAAATCTGATGATGGAAGATAGTGACTATAGTTCTTTCAGTCGCAGATGATTCCGCATCTGATTTTATGATCATCCTGTTCATATATATCATATCAAAACAATTGTTTGTTTTGATCAGGACAGGTCTAATTAGACTTCTTCCTTGAACTTAGATTCAAATACGATGACTTAAATGTGAGAATTGAATAGTCTTGTCTGGTCTTCCTCGAAATACTGGAACATATATTTGACGAATGACAGTCCTCATTAGATTGATCATCTAGTGTGTTTTAGTATGACAGGGATATTCCTTTCTTGATTCTGATATCTCCATGGTTTTGTGTTCCATGTCAATCTACTTCATCGTTCACTTATCAATTGTCAATCTTGTCACTTGTCTTGTCATACCAAAACAATGGCTTTTTGAAAGATAAGGAAAAATTGTAATCTTAATTTTCATCCTAGCCTAGAATATCTATTTTAACATGTGTGTCACTTGAACCTATACAACTTTCATTGATCATGAGATATTTTATGGTCTTTTTGGCTTCTTGTACAACTGACGAGTAAGTAACCTCACATTTAAAATATGTCAATTTTCTTTCTCAAAAAAACTTTTCAGTAACTTGTTCTCTATCAGTATTACTTACTTTCAGGTACGCACTGATGATGACCTAACGGTTGGAAGTGCTTTGCTACGATTTTTATAAATTATTTTATGCACGAAATACAATTTTCTTTCATCGAAGTTACGCTCCCAATTATCTTGGACCATCCTATCTATCATATGGACTCGATCAACTCTATTTATATTGAACAATGTGGATAACATGATATCATTTTTGAACGACAACTTATTGAATATCTTCGATAGACATGCTCCTTATCGAAATGAATGGGTTAGTAAGCCGCCTGCTCCCTGGCTAACATTCAATATAAAAGAAATGATTTCACTGAGAGACCGCGCATTCAAAAAATATAAGAACTCACACTCCATAGAAGACTGGAACAGCTACAAAGATCTAAGGAATTACACAACTGGGGCTATCCGTCGTGAAAAGAAAGCCTATCTCAACTTTATCCTTGCAAAGAAAGACTGTAAAAGAACTTGGAATACACCAGATCTCTTGAAATTTTAAGGGATAAAGCCACCCCTGGAATACCGAATGTTTTGAAAGACGTGAATCGCATCAATTCATACTTCAACACAATTTCGCAGCCTGACAGGTCTGCATACCAGACTTCTCTACTTGACCGCTACAATGTACAAGAAAAGTCCGGTAACCTGTTTTTCTTTTCTACCGTAACTGCACACCCGAATAAAAAGTACATTGACAAGATAAAGAGTAACGCAACAGGTTCCGATAACATTTCCATACAGATGATCCACCTATTTGAAAACTATCTACTAAACCACATAACCCACATTATTAACTCAATAATAACTCTGGGACAGTTTCCTTACAAGTGGAAAAGCGGATTAGTTATACCTCTGCCAAAATGTAACACTCCCTCTGACTTGACAGACCTCCGACCTATTTCCATTTTACCTTCTTTTTCCAAAGTAATGGAAATGATACTGAAGGATCAAATCAAAGTTTTTGTAAACGAACATAAAATAATTTCATCCGTCCAGTCGGGATTCAGATCGCAACATAGTACTACCACAGCTCTTCTTTCAATTACAGACGATTTTTTTAGAGTGGTTGACGAGGGCTGTGTTTCCTGTTTGGTTTTGCTTGACTATAGCAAAGCGTTCGATACAATCGACCACGTTATCCTCTGTCAGAAGCTAGTTGCTTTCGGCTTTTCGCTGGATGCAGTAGGTCTGATAAAAAATTATTTGTCAGACCGAACCCAGAAGGTAACTCTTGATGGAACAATTTCAAAGGCATTATCTGTACCGCAGGGGTCCATTCTTGGACCTTTATTGTTCAGTCTTTACATAACTGACTTCCACCTTTTCGCCAACACTTGTACAATACACCACTATGCCGATGACACCCAGATTTATTTTTCACTTCCCATTCGTGACCTAGACTTGGCACAAACTCAAATCAATACTGATCTCCAAACCATCTTCGATATATCTACAGCCCATAAACTCAAACTCAATTCAAAAAAGTCTGCAGTGATGCTATTCGGCACCAAAAAGAACAGAGAAGTCTTAATGAACACCATACAAATTCGCCTAGACGATGTCTTTCTTCCAATTGTGAAAGAATTCGAAAACCTAGGACTCTGGCTTGATCCTGAGCTAAGATTCATTAAACACGTCAGCCACCTCAGCCAATCTTCCTACAACGTCTTAAGGCAACTTAACCCTAATAGGGACTTACTCTCAACGGAATTAAAGATAAAACTTTGCGAGTCGCTAATATTTCCTAAAATCTCCTACTGTGACAGTATATACGGTTCAGCTTTACGCCAAAATGATTGTCACCGTCTACAACTTATACAAAATAATTGCCTGAGGTTTTCTTTCGGCATTCGTAAATACGACCATATAACCGAGCCGATGAAGAAATCAGGTTGGCTGAATCTATAGAAACTTAGGAAATTACACCTTCTTACAATTACCCACAAAGTCCTAACAATCCAACGGCCAGATTACCTCTTCAAAAGGCTAAAAACATTTTCGGACCTGAACAGATTTTCCACTCGCAATAGAACAACTCTCATCATTCCAAAGCATAAAACTTCATTTTTGACCCGTAGCTTCTCGTACAGCGCACCGAAAATTTATAACTCACTACCCAGTGAATTTAGATCCTATTCATTAAGTAATTTAAAAAAAGACTGAAAGGCAAATAGACTGGCTTTGTTCGAACTGACTCGGCTAACCTCATTCACTAATCTATTTATTACTGGAAAGTTATTACTAGAAAGTTACTACTACTTTCATATTGTCAACATTTTGTCCATATTTATTCTTTTTTCTTTTCTTTTTTTTTTAACATAAGGTTGGGTTTGAAAACAGCTCTCACTGACACTCCGCCTTTCCACCTTTATTGTTATATTTATACTTATCACTATATTATTATTATATTTTTATGGTGAATAAAGACGAATTATCATTATTATTATTATATCTGTCGAAGAACCTGCCGGTAAACTTGTCAATGGAGTAAGTGTTGAAAAATGGGATGTAGTCAATGCCTCCGAGCTGATAAACTACAAAGAGGACGAGAGTTAAGCAATGCTTCGACTTGGATCAAAAGAGTATTGAATTCCTCAAAGGTTAGAAGTTGAGTGCCTAACACTCTGAATATATGAGTTAGCACATTTAACATGGCTTTTCCACAATCCACCCATGTGGGGGGCCGCCGGAGTATTAAGCTTCCACTCAATACCATTTATAGTCAATTATGTTTGAAACGTTTCTTTATACCTCTCAGAATTGACAAATTCATTAATGTCCCGAAGAACAGTCTCCGTGCCTACGAAATTTGTACTCTGATCGCAATGAATAACACCAAATGATTTGCCTTAACACTCATACAAACGAACGAACAGACATAGCCTTTGTATACTCGAGCCCCTCTACGTCTACCAAGTGTTATTTTGAATGGGTCAAAATAGTCAATTCCCGTGTGGAGTGGAAACTTTGACCTGAAGTAATCTTGATGTCGGCAAATCCGCCATCAGAGGATTTATCGTTTTGAGTTTCAATCTGAAATACCTATTACATGCATGAACTTGTTGTCGAATGGCGTTTTCTCCCAATACCCAATATTTTTGCCTCAAGATGGCTTCCATCAAATATGGACCGGTATGGAGATGTATTTTATGATAATAATCTATTAATTTCTCCGTGAAAGGATCCTTACCAGGCAGTATTATAGGATGACGAGCCACGAAAGTGAGGGGCGCATTTTCTAACCTACGCCCTACCATGAGAATTACATTTTGAAGGAATAGGTTTAATTTACGCAATCTCTTTGATATTTCTCTTCCCAAAATCAAAAGTTTGATATCTGATTTGAAATATTTGCCTTGCACAATCCTCACCAAGACCAGTTCTGCCCTATTCATATCACTTGCTGTGATGAAATTTTTTACCGTGAGGAGCTTCACAAAACGAAGCACCCACACCGTTACCCGCAAAATTGTTATGTATGATAACCATGTCATACAATGGATGCGTTTCCGTGACCTCCGTTGAAACGAGACATTTTATGGAATTGACGTCTTCCCCAGATTCCTCAAAAACCCTTTGCATCTCATCCAAGTGGGTCCCGTTACCCACAAGTGATTTTCCATCAATTGGGAAGGAGTTGCACCCCTAGATAAAATATCCGCAGGTTTCGTTACCCCAGATATATGACCCCACTCAGCATTTGTAAGATTTTTTTTTATCTGTGAAACCCTGTTCAAGAAAGAAGAACTCAACCATTGAAGAACTGTCGTCGGATCCGAAAACGCAAATATTTTTGAAATACAAATTTTATTATTGAAAATTCTCGAAACATGTTTGACAAACCGAGATAAAAAGAGAGCTGCTACTAACTCCAATCTAGGAGTTGAAGGGGGAAACCTTTGATTCAGCACACAATAAATTGACAGTTATTTCTCCGTTTTCTGTCGCTGTTCGCACAAATAGTTCACCCTGTATCGCAAAGTAACATACTTGGTAGAAAGTTTGCTCCGCAGTAAAGTGTGAAAAATTTGTGTTT
Organism: Gonioctena quinquepunctata; assembly: GCA_018342105.1. NCBI lineage: Eukaryota > Metazoa > Arthropoda > Insecta > Coleoptera > Chrysomelidae > Gonioctena > Gonioctena quinquepunctata. Next base: position 202,532 of record JAFIRS010000935.1, on the reverse strand, counting down.
TCCTGAACCAAACCAGTCTTGTACCGGCCTGGAACAGAAAACCAACCCACCTGCACCATATATATTGGAGACGACGTTGAAAAATCTCCCTGAAGACAAAAAATCGGATGGAAATCTAATTGGAAATTGCGATCTGGCGAGCAAGGAATCAGTCCTTGAAGGGATCGGTTCTCTGCCGAGGGCCGATCTCCTGGAGGTGCTGGGGGCATTGTTGTCTTCCCTAGGTGAAGATTTATTGAAAATACCAATAATAAGTTCACTAATTTCGGCGAAATCGAATGAAAAGTCAGAAGGTTCTGGTGATGTCCCTGCTACAGAAAGGGTCAGGAAGGAGCAATTTTCCGCTCTGCCAGCTACCAAAGATACGCAGAATCAACCCTCGACATCTTATCCCTATCGTAGGAGCTCTAGACTAGTAGCATATATCGACTCTAGTAGAAAAACTGCGATAAATGTTCCAACTTCAAATAGATTCCAAAGTTGGACAAATGTCACATCAGACAGTGACATGCACCAACCAACGAGAAATGGTCCAGCGGCTGAACCCGAATCCGAGTGCGCCTCTGTGAGTGGGTCACTGTTAATTCTTTATTCAAAAGTAATAATATTGAATTGAACAAACTGTCAAATAATGTATTTGACGAAATCAAGATTTTTCCGAACTCTCCTGAAGACTACAGAAAAATATCCAGTATTTTTTAAGATCAAGGTATTCCTTTTCACACCTATAGTCTACCTGATGATAAAAAATTGAGAGTAGTCTTCAGGGGAGTCCCCGAATTCTTAGATTGTAATGACATCCATAACGAGCTGATTAGAGGGGGTTCGCCCCGGTCTCAGTGGTCCGTATGCGCAAACTGAATTCATCAAAAACACCTCTGCCAATGGTATTGGTTCTCTTGGATAAAGAACAAAAATATATCTTCCAAGTCACAGATATTTTGAACGTTCAAGTGACAGCTGAGCCACAGAGACCCAGGGCCTCTGTAGGCCAATGCCACCGCTGTCAGAGATTCGGCCACTGTCAGCTGAACTGCTGTGCCGTTCCCGCTTGTGTAAAGTGCGGTGAGAATCACATTACGAGGGAATGCCAAAAGTCTCGTGATGAACCGGCCAAGTGTGCGAATTGTAGTGGGGGTCACACTGCAAATTATCGGGGATGTCCCAAATGTCCTCGGTTAAGGCGCAGGGTGGATCCTGCTTCAAATCAGTACGAGAGAAGACATTTCCTCGTAAATTTGGGAAAGACACAAGCGGGGGTGTCATATGCGGCGGCTGCCCAGGGCGCCCCCCCTGCTCAATCAGCTCAAGTCACAAATAGCCCCAAAGACATTCTTTCCACTTTGGATCAAATGAGGATGCTGTTTGTACAGTTCGCAGAAGCTGCTGCAAAATTCTCAATCGGTTTTGATCCCAACTAATGGGTGAAAGGCAGCTTCCGAATTTCAAAGCGGTGAGTTGGAATTATAACGGTCTTCTCCAGAACAGACTCGAGTTTATAGAGTTTCTTGTAGAGAACAACATTGATGTTGCTTTTCTGCAAGAGACTCGTCTTAATGGACAACCTGTTGGATTTACTAACTACAAAATGCTTAGAAATGACCGAATTGGGCGTCCGGGTGGTGGTGTTGCCATTTTGGTGAAACGCTGTCATTCGCACGTGCAGCTCGGCATTTCCAATGATGATACCCATGGTATAGAATCAGTAGGTATTGTTTTCAACACGAGGAGTGGTTCTATTCGTTTGATCAGTGCCTATAACCCTCCGAACAATAGAATACTTCCTGAAGCACTCGATGTGCTTCTAATGGAAACAGACCAACCCGTTATTGTTGCAGGTGATCTGAACGCTAAGCACGTGCAGTGGAGCCGTGTTACCAACACGAATGGTAGGCGACTGTGGCAACACAGTGACAGGTATGAATACCAGGTGTTGGCTCCAGGTGAGCCGACGTTTTTTGGTGCCGGTAACGGTAGACCTGATGTGCTTGACATTGCCCTGGCCAGGAATATCCCCTGGAACTGGGACATGCACGTTCTCGCCGAGTTGAGCTCTGATCACAACCCGGTTATTTTGACGCTAGGAGGTGATTCACCGCCCCAGACAGATCGTCTGTGTACGAGAGTAAACTGGGAGATGTTCAGTTCACTCCTGGAGACTGCATATTGCGCTCCTGAGAGAATTAATTCTCCACTTGAGTTGAATGAGGCCGTAGCGCGTTACGAACTCACCATTAAAAATGCCTTGATGGATTCCTCCCGCAGAGAACAAGCTCCCAAATACGATGATGAATTCCCGCAAAGGCTTAAAAATCTAATACGTGAAAGAAATAGGGCGAAAAGAGCCTTTCAAAGGAGTTTGTTTCCTGCGGACAGAATCCGGGCTAATCAGTTGAATAGGGAGGTAAGAGAAAGTATAACGGAATTTAGCCATGCAAGATTCGGCAATATACTTCAAAATCTAGAAAACAACAATCAATTATGGAAGCTTAGTAAAAATTTGAAGACTAAAAAAGCCGATCTTCCCCCTATTCATGGTGAGGGCGGAATGTGCTATGACTCTGAGTCTAAAGCTCGAGCATTTGCATATTCGATGGAAAGGCAATTCAGGCTGAACGAGCATCCAGACGATGATCTGGATCGAGACCTTTTGTTAGAAGATAGGGTTCGTCGCACATTGAGAGCCAAATCGGGATGACATTCGTCCGGCTTCGCTGGATGAACTTAAGGCGCACATTAGAGGATTGAATCCTAGAAAAGCGCCTGGTTATGACGGTATTACTAATCGAATGATTAAGTATTTTCCGGATAACCAGTTGCAGTCATTGTTGAACATAATAAACAATTCGATGCGCCTTAAAAGATTTCCTCGAAGGTGGAAGCATACTTTTATACTTTATACTTTATTGTCAAAGAAAAAATATATCTTATTGACAAAGCGTACTTAAGGCTAGGGCATGAATATGATATCTCCGCAACAGACAATACTAATATTTATATATATTAAAAAAAACAGATATAGAAGTAAAGATATACAGACGGGAAACATACAATATACAATATAGACGGGAAACATACAATATATCACATTTTTATCACTAAGAGAATTGACCATCATCATAGAACTCCTGTAGGCCGTAGTATGCCTTGAGCAAAAGTATCTTTTTGACTTTTTTTCGGAACAGGTGGTGTACCGGAATTTCTTTCAATTTTGTGGGCAGTTTGTTGTACATTTTTATACTTTCGTACATTATAGAATTCTTTGTCTGTTCTGATCGGGGAATGGGTAAAGCTATATTTTTTCTTACCACTTGACGTGTATTATGTATTATTGCTGGATGTTCTGCAACATTTGCATTAGCTTCATGTTTGTGTACCAGACATGTGGTCTTCAGTATAAAGATTGAGGTTAGAGTGAGAATCTTGTGCTTTATGAACAAGGGCTTGCAGTCAGCTCCAGACATAAATCTTACCGCTCGTTTTTGAAGAACAAAAATGGAATCGAATAGGTTTTTTGTACAATAACCCCAAAAGGCTATCCCATATCTCAGATGTGATTCAACCAAGGAAAAGTAAGTCACTCTACCCATCGATAGACCAAGTTTCTTGGATACTACTCTTATTGCATAGCTGCCTGATGCCACTTTCTTCTGCAAGGTGTGAATATGGGTGGAAAATTTCAGATTGTCATCTATTTCAATGCCAAGAAACTTGGTGGAAGTTCTATTCATAATTGGATTCAAACCTAGCATAAGTGAATCATAGGTGAATTTGAAGGTGAGGAGGCTTGTTTTTTTCGAATTGAAGCAGAGGTGGTTTGAGTCGCACCATTTTTTGACTTCGCTCAGGTCACACTCAATGATTTCTTTTAAGCAGTCAATATTAGATCCTTTCCACATCCATGCCATCGTGGTGATGATTCCAAAGGAAGGACAAAATCCGACCTTCCCACAAAATTATCGTCCAATCAGTCTGCTTTGCAGTTCAGCTGAGTTGGCTGGGAAAATCGTCCTGGAAAGGCTCGACGATGAAGTAGATGACAGAAATGTCCTACCGAATGAGCAGTTTGGCTTTCGCCGAGCTCACTCCACCGAGCTTCAGGTTCTGAGACTGGTGGAAGATACGATAAATTCATTAAATACCAACAACAGCGCCCATGTTATACTTCTTGACATCAGTAAAGCGTTCGATAGAGTATGGCATGAAGGCTTGCTTTCAAAATTGATAGACTTCCACTTGCCTCTGGGTCTGGTGAAGTGGCTAAAATCATTTCTCATGGGTAGAACATTCCAAGTCAAGGTCGACAATTGTCTCTCGGATTCGAGAGCAATTGAGGCCGGCGTTCCTCAGGGGGCAATATTGTCTCCTATGCTCTACGCTCTTTACACGTCAGACATACCCAGGAGTGAACACGCGAAGATTTTCCTTTACGCTGATAATACGGCCTTACTTTCTTCTTCAGCCGACCATCTGATGGGTGTCGTCTATTCGCAGAATGCATTAGACGATCTCCAGCAGTGGTATCTGGAGTGGAAAATGAGGGTGAATCCTGACAAGAAGGAACAACCCAGAGAAAGGAGTGACTGTCTCTGGAAGGGAGATAAATTGGTTGGAGCAGGTCAAGTACCTCGGAGTTACATTGGATCGCCGACTCACCTGGAGGCCACACGTTAAATTGATAAAAAATAAAATACATAAGAAAATCGCATCACTCTATCCGTTAGTAAACAGGAAGAGTGAACTTTCCCTGAAAAATAAAGTTATGATCTACAAAATGGTTTTCAGACCTGTTATTTTGTATGCCTCAGCCGCCTGGGGCCAGACCTGCAGAACGAGCATTCACGTCCTGGAACGGGCGTAAATGAAAGTTCTGCGTATGATAACGAATGCTCCGTGGTACGTGCGGAACGAACGGATACTTGAGGACTTAAATCTGCCTTCCATCAGAAGTATCATTAGAGAACGCAATCAAAGAGTATTTGATCGTGCAATAGCCCACGAGAATCCCCTTGTGAGCCACTGATTACAATATTGACGACCCCTCGCGTTTTAAACGTCCCAGGCGCTCTCTGGAGTGATGCGCCATTTATTAATCCATACAGGGTAGTGAAAGCTGCATCCTCTCTAGAAATTAATATTTTTCAAAACTTTCAGATCAAAAATTATTTCTCGGCTGTTTTTGAGAATCACCACCATGGCAATGACTGGAGATTCTTCTCTCGTCCTTGTCCAATCAAAATTCAAAATCGTGAATGGCTGTAGCCCACTTGTTTATATGTTGAAAGAGTAAGAGCCTCCGGGTTACACTCGAATATAATAGTGATAGTAGACCCTGTTCGCACAAATACCACAGCCCCATATCCATGAATACTGGCATCTACGAAAGTAACTAGCATTACTGGAGAGGTTCTCACGATTTCCATTTAACGCAAAAATTGAATCTTCTCAAATGCCGACCATTCATCTTTCAGTTTCGACCACTTCTGAAAAATTCCATTAGGTACCATATCATCCCAGCCTATTTTGAGTTTCCATAGCTCCTTTATTGAGAGTTTCAAATACAAAATGAACAGTGCCACCAATCCTACAGGATCATAACATCGCGCCGCCGTAGATAAGATTATACGCTTAGTACAGCTAGACCCCGGAACTGGAAACCAAAACATAAAGCTATCCACTTCTGGATTCCAGATCATTCCTAAAATTTTTGTTTTTGTTTTGGAAAGCACAGTTTGTGACAGCCTCCTGTTAGATGGGATTTTCTCCAATAAATGCAAAGAACTCGAAGACCACTTCGTCAAATCAAACTTCCCTTCTGCAAACATTGCTACTGATTCTAAATATAACCGATGAGCTTTCTTTTCCGTGGGTACACTACAGATCAAATCATCCATGTATAAATCCGCCGATACCACTTCTGCTGCAAATGGATATTTATAACCTTCCTCTTTTATCAACTCTTTGACTGAACGACTTGTCTTGACTCCAAATGCCAACCGATTGAACTCGTACATTTGAACGGGTTCATCAGGACTGAAACGCCAAAGTAGCCTCTGAAATCGCCAATGATAGTCCACTTTTTTTATCTGGTGGTACATTCTACGAATGTCTGCAGTAACCGCTTCTCTGAAAAGTCTGAAATTCAACATCAAAGAAAAAATATCCGTCTGCAATTTCAGGCCCCTGTATGGAATATCATTCAAAGAAATATATCACTATCAGAGGATGCACTAGCATCCAATACTATTCTAATTGGAGTGCTGGAACTATCGGGTTAAAAAATGGCATGGTGAGGAATGTAGTACGCCGTATCCGCTGCTTCCAAATATTCATCCCTTACCTACTGCATATGACCCTGTTCAATGGATTCCCTCATAATATCATTGTAACCTGGACGCCATTCCGAGAATTTCGTTAATTTTCTTTCGAAGAAAAACGATCGTGTCATTGCACACTTTTTAGAATCACCCAAAGTATTCGAAGAATTCTCAAAAGGAAGAGCAACCGTGAATCTCCCTACTGAATCTCTATTGAAAGTACTAGTATACATTTTCTCATATTCTAATTCTTTTGTATTCGGTAGAGTATTTTTTGGAACTGGCTCAATTGTCCAAAATTTTCTCATTAGTTCATTCAGAGATGATTCTTCTTTTGAATTGGAAAATACATTCGAATCTGAAACCGAGGTGAATATCGGAACATTTTTCCATTATAACATACTCGAAAACCGTCTGTTCCGCCACTGGTAATCCCGTTGAAGAAGCATAACTATTGTTCTCCATCACCGTTGCAAAGAGCTCCTCCCCGATAATACCGTCAATTTCATTTGGTTCATCAAATTTATCATCAGCTAATCGAACATCCCCAAAACTGCTGAAAAAACTCGGATCGATTTTTAATCTAGGAAGTTTATCAGAAATTTTATCAACTAAAAACGCTCGCATGAAATATTTATTCAATGAATCATATCGGGACGCTACTATGAGATCTGTGGTACCCTTTACCAACTTTGAATTTGAACCAATTCCTTGCACCGAATCAAAATATCGATATATTTTCAGCCCCAATTTTTTGGAGCATTTATGAGTGATGAGATGAACCTGACTGCCACTATCCAATAAAAATCTAGCTTCTTGACTTCGACCTGAACCGTTCAGAACGTTCATTACCACTGTTGATGATAATACTGTATAATTACGATTTTTTTTGCCGTAGCATGAAAATTATTATTTGTAGTATCTGCTGTAGTAGTATTCGGATTAAAAACTTTACTAGTAGCACACCCTCACTTAGAATAGTCCTGTGAACTTGTTCATGCTGTACCACGGTTGAGGGTCTCCGTAAATGCAATGAATAATGATGTTTTTCGGTGCATTCTGAATGAAACCCGTCTTTCACACCATGCTTTGGCGACAAGCAATTGTAACACCAAATATTTTCCCGAGCTAATGTATAACATTTAGACGGAGTCAACCGTTTGAATCTTTCACATCTACTCAAAAAATGCCAACCCTTATGACAATAGATACATGTGTTTGTCTTTTCTTCATTTTTCGACTTATTCTCCTTAGTGACATAGAATGATTTTGTTGAACGCGATCTACTATCATAATAATTCCCTCTACCAGTGACAGCGTTTCTGTTCAGATTAAGTATTTTAACTTGCTCTTTGACAGACTTTATCACATCCTCATGAGTTGGTATCCTCTCACCACGAACGGACATCTGGAAAGATTTCACCGTTTCTGAATCGAGTTTTGCAAGAGTCTGATGCATCAAAATGAAATCTGCCAAATCTTGCAATTTGAGGTTTTTCAAGGCCTGTACCGCACAATCGAATTTTTCAAAAATGATTCGAAGTTTTTGGCCAATTCCCCCTGTATATGCTTGAATCCCAAAGTCTGATCCAAAGAACTAGTCGCTAGTGAACGTGCATTTCGATATTTGTCAACCAGAGCCTTCCAAATAATATTATAATTGTCCCCGGTAGGAGCCACTCCTGTGCAAACCCCCAAGGCAGAACCCTTCAAACGACCTACTGAATAATTGACGTTGTCAACATCCGTCAGTAACTCATTATCGTGAATTAAACTTTTGAAAATTGAATAAAATGTTTCGGATATCAACCGAAAATTCGGGAAGTACAATTTTTGGAAGTGAAGGGAGATTTCGTGCAAAATCGGTGTTTCACAGAGAGCCCAAATTTCCCTGAGAAGTTAAAGTCGCCGGCGAAGTATTCGCTTGTTGTTCTTCTCTTCCTGATTTTGCAGCCGCAATATGGATGTAACCACATATTTCTTCAATTGTTGGAATAATTGCATCATTTGGTTTGAACTCTTCTTCAACTTCTAAACTAACCTCCATGATATGGTCAATAACCTTAATCAAATCCGCTTCCGTCGAATCCGTCGACTTATATAAGGCTGAAAACTTAGATTTTTTCATTTGATGTTTCATTGACTTGAATAAATCCAGAATATTTTGCAAAATTTAAAATAATGATTCCTTTTTTGCCGTGAGCATTTTTAATTGTCGTTGCGCTACGGTACCTCCCATTCTGAAGATCAAAACCAACCCTTACAATATTCTTTTTTGGTCTGAGAAACAATCCCTGGATGTTCAAACAAATGAAATGTTTCGAAAATTATTCTTAATTTTCAGTACTTTTGGCAACACCGCATGCGTTTAACCGTTGATATGAGGAATGGTGAAAAACTGTTAGTCCAAAAAAACATAGAAACCCGCCTGTGAATATAAAAACTCCCGAGAAATATTATTTGACATGAAATGAACAACCACTACTTAAATTTAAATTTTCCGAATGGAATGCCTCCTGAATCAAACTTGAATTCAATGAAACCGAATCGAACCAACTACAAACACTTTGAGATTCGAAACAATCCGAGCTCGAAGAGACCAAAAATGTTTTGTTTTATTTCTAGAACATCTCGAAAATGTTCTGTGAGAAATATGATGAAAATTCTTACCTTTTCTTAATCTGGAGTTCGCCTGTTCGATTTTGTCTGGTGCTGGAAACGGCTTCGGGAAGGAAAATGAGGAAAAAGGAAAACACCACACACCGTATAAATAATTAAGATTGACAATACTGCCTAATGAATGTCACCGAAAAAAACTATAATTATCGATATATGAATAAATCTCAGGACCGACTCTCGACACTCTCTTTCGATTTCATCTGCAGGTAAGCTGCTAAAAAGCGAGGTTGTCAAATCCTCCAAAGAAAATTCTTCATTCCAATAATAAATGCCTAATTCTACGACAGTCTATTTTACTGGAACTAGTGTGCTGCCATCTATGACTCAGTAGTATAGGTACCAAAACATACGGGTTTTAGGCGAAGTTAAAGATGGATCGGGTGGTAGAATACTGTATCGAAGATTCATTTTCTATATGATCAGATTGTAAAATGGCATGGATTTTATTTTCTGGTAAAGTGAAAGAATGTTTATGAATTGGTTAATACCATCACAGAAAACATACGATTTTTGGCGAATAGTTCTTTGAAGTAAGGTGCTAATAATCGACCTGCGTGAACAGAGAGATAACGGAAAACAGGTGAACACAATCTCACTTTGATTTTTTCCCACTAAATATTGTCTAATCTTGCGGACTCATCTGGAATGACTAGAAATGGACCCATAACCGATGGGGACCTTCTTTAGCTTATGGAAGAGAGGCTGTCAGTGATGAAAATAACGAGGATAATTTGGACACTTATCCAAAGCCGCAATTCCGAAGTATTACGTACAAAAGCGTTATGTTATTGTAAATAGTACCATAATTAATAATATTCTTCAGGGAAAGAACATTCTAATGGGCCACAGTCGAAGCAAAAGGCTAAAGTAGACACCAACGGAAAACATAAAGTAGGATCACAGAGTTATATTAATCGTGCAGGAAATTTTGACTTCTTGCCCTTGTAATGAAATATAATATTCTTAGTTCAGTCAATGCCAACCTATATGGCAATACTATCAGCGCTCCACGGAAGTCATTGATACTAGTTTTTGATTCTTTTTCGTTGAGAGTTATATAGATGGAGCCAAAAGTGATGAAATTGACGTTTGGAGTGAATGAAAACTTTTTTGAAAGCTGGGAAGTGTAACGGTATTTGTGTCAATGCATTATTGAGACGGGAAGATACATATTTGAGTGAAATACTGACCAGTTATTGTGTTGCTGGAACTTCAAAGGGCCATATTTCCCAAAGTTACTTTTTCCGTGCTAAATTTTTGATAGTTGAGGTGATTTTATCATGTTTTGAAGCATCTGTGAAAGTTTCATCTGAATACTAGTTGTCCCCACATACGCCACCTACTGGAATTTTGTATGAGCTACAATTCACAAAATATACTTCCTACGATGACGTTTTGGGATTCACCGTTTCTCAAATTCTAGTTATTGGATACATTTTCCAATTTTAAATTGCACTTGAAGCTTTTTCGTGATATTCCGGCAATTGTTCGCCAAAATCTGATATACACCGCCGAGGTTCATATGATGTTCAATTCAACGTGATCTATTTGTACGAAATTTCTGTAGTTCCACCTTGTTTCCCAGTAGGGATATCCATAGTGGGAGAACACGTTGCTATATCATCATTTCCGTGCAACAAAATACAGAAAGCTTCTTTTATTTGTTTTTTTTCCTTTCATTTTTCTCATGCATGAGAATTTTCGTGTTTTCCAGTTCGCCATATGGGCCCCAGTTTGTGTTAATATATATTTGGCCAATTTCGATCTTTCCATTTTCACATTTAACCACGTTTATATTAGCTCGCTTTCATATCAGTTTCTCCCGTACAAATCTTGCAATCGATTTTAAACTAACTTTCTAATGAGCTACAGACCAGAAACTTTGGAAAAATATTGCAATCAGATGACAATACAAAATTAACTCGTTTTCTTGTCTGCCTGTTCATTTCCTTACGGAGCACAAATAGTGAGGTGAGGATCACATAAACTCTCCATAGCAGAATGATCGATGAGTGAATGTCCACTTAATTCAACTGCCTTCTAAATATCCACTCAATATAACAACATTATAGTAAAAATAAACCTTTTTTCTGTAATACTAATATTGAGAAGCAATCGACTCCAAACTATGTCTACGATGAGCTAGAAACTTGAAACTTCGAACATCATACTGGATGACATGCAATATTTACCCATTTTCTTGTCTGTAATAATAATAATTGTGAGGAGCAATCGATTTTTAACCAATTTTCCGATGAAATAGAGACTTGAAACTTCAGACTTAGCTGAAAACTGGATGACAATGCAATATTAACTCGCTTTTTTGTCTGTCAGTTTGTCGTTTGTCTGTAATGATAATAATAATGCTAAGGAGCAATCGATTTGGAACTAATTTACCGATGAGCTAGATACTTGAAACTTTCAACATAGCTCAGAACTGGATGACATTGCAATATCAACTCGCCTTCTTGTCTGACTGTTCGTTTGTCTGTGATAATAATAATCATAATAACAGTGAGAATCCATCGATTTTATACTAACTGAAATGAACCTGAAGTTTGCCGCATGTCTCTATCGCAATCTCATTAAAATCGATTGTAAAATTTCACACATACACACACAAGATTGAAAAGTGAAAAATAATTCCTCCCAGCAGGAACATTGTCCACATACTTCATTGAATTTTGTTCGTCCTTTTGTATGGGTTAAGTGCGATATCAGTATTATGAGTTTCAAATACCGTTCTGACATTTCTTGCCGATTCATTTGATTTTTTTAGAAAGAACAGAAATGTATGGAATTATATTTGTTACCAAGTTTGTAACTGATGGTCTTAGTATTGCCGAGGGTCTTGCTGTTTTTTAATTCCAATTTGTTGGATCGTTCTACCAACAACATTATGGATATGCATTACCTCTTATAAAAACAATTCCATCTCTGAAATTTTGTGGAATTGAGTAAAACAATTAATCTCTATCATAAAAAAACATTCAGACGTTATTTGGGTTGGCTGGTTTGATATTACTTCTATTTTTCCAGTATCCGGTTGAATTCCTTCAGGAATCATCAGCTATACTGAATATTCAACTCATCGTTCCAATAATTTTGATTTTCCTAGATTCAATGTCACTCGTGCTTCCTGTAATCACTTGAAAACTATTTTCGAATGTTCAAACTTTCCTCCATAGGACAAAGAGGAAACCATTAAAACATCTATGTAATTGTAAGAGAATTTCCTCACCTGTGGTCATAATATTGAATCCATTGCCCTAGAAAAATTATAACTCTTGTCTTCAGCCCAAAAAGTGAGCAGTGCGTTCTCAACTACCCTCATCTATGCAAATCTGACAATAACTTGCAGTCAGATATAAAGGAGTTATTCATGAACAATTATGGAATCTCTGTAATGATTTCCCGAGATTTTTCCAATATCTGAAACCATCATTTTATTCATCTTCTGACATCCAGGCATTTCCGAACACTTTCATCATTTCTCCTTACCACAGTCATAGTACTTGAATATGGCGAAGCGGCCCCATTTGATTTCTCCCAATTTCTGTTCTAATTGGGTCTGAAGGGAAATGAAGTCGGGTATAATTTCATCATAAAAAGAGTTTGATTTTTCATAATAATTCTATGATGTTGATTCAACTATTTCAATCCCGTTCGTTCTCTGAAAAATCCTCGTATGTTAGCAACAGTTTCACAACTTATTTCTTTCTGGTAACTTCAGCAGAGATTGGTTGACCTTTTCTTCGATCAGCTTCTTTATGACTAGAATAGAGTGGATACTTACTTGGGTGTTGAAGATTCATCTCTTGAATTCTTCTCGAATTTGTAGTACAATACAAGTTCTCAAAATTGGTACGTTTGCGAACTTTTGACGTTGAGACTAACTAGAATGTCTTCATCCTGAATGTTTAATAGATTTTTACATGAATTGGAGAATGTTTTTTTTCCGAATATTGTTCTGTTGGTTTGTGTTATGCAATGTGGTTTGTGCGTACACAGTAGGTATTGGGTATAACTTTGTGTATTGCTAGTGTTCGATATGTTTTTCTTCTTATACAAAGAGTTGGATTTCAATTCAGTTTTCTGTATACTTCCTTCATTGAAATAGTAATGTCTTTCATTTATTATTCTAAAGCTGATATTAAAGATCATTCAAGTCAGTTTGCCATCTTAATCTCCTGTGTTCATGATGATTATGGCATTATATTTACTAGCTTAAATTATTTTAATTGGATTATTCGATCGAAGAGATGTTATTGCGCACATTCACACAGACAATTGAAACAAGTCGTAACATAGACTAGTTCGGAGAAGTTTTTGGAATAATTCAACTCGAATACACGTTTTATAACATCGGATGCCCCTGAAATGTCGAATTTTCATCCATTCTCAACTTCAAGTGAACTAATGTACAAAGTACTAAAGATATCGTATATGTGGTGTTTTCATGAGAACATTTGATGTTTAAAAAAGGTTGGACAAAATACCCGAATTAGGTAAAATACTTTATTCACAACAGAATCATGAACATTACTACAAATCAACATAACACACCATTATCTGTCCACTTTCCATTCATCAACACCCTTATAATAATTCATTAAAAATCTTTATCGAAAATTCACTGTAATATTCATATCTCCTTGGTTGAACCAATTATTGCTTGAAAACTCCCTGCTCCAAGTGATTATGTTCCCAGTTTGGTCAGTAAAACGATGAAGAGAAGGGAAAGTAGCATCGACCCTGGAAATAACATAGCATTAATTCTATACATTCCAAAGAATACAGTTCACATCAAATCATGACAAATTTGGCACATACACTTCAACCTTGTTCCAACATAAAGACGAAAGTTAAAGCTGTCAAGAGGTTCCTATCAGATATAGTTGATCAAATTACAAAATATCTCCCACAAACGACGTTCATTTGTCATTCTTTCCGTCATATTGACGGAAAATTCATCAAATAAAATATTGTTGCTGGGAAAAAACCTTTAATTCCTTTGGTTTTTTTCAGGATTTGTATTCGATCAAGATGCATCGAACAACTGCAAGCAACAGAGTGCAAACGGAGCAGGTGAGTCTAAGTACAGACGAATTCCAGATATATTATCTTCTCCTCTGTTGCCCATCTCACTTCTATCATTTATTCTGTTCAAACGGAACCAGAATTGCCACTCTGGCATACCTAGATACTGACGTCACAAGCTGACGAATGATATTTTATTTTAAGTAGATAGGCTTGAATTTCATATCACCTATGAGAGATTACCCATCTCTTTGGTTGACTGAAGCATCTTACATCTTAATGACGGAAGAAAGGAATATTTATTCAGAGGTCCAGCAGAATGACTTCCAGGTATTGAGGTAGTATAATGAGCACCAGAAAGCTGCGACATCTCACCGTGGAGACACACAAGAAGTTTGTATCCAATATTGCCTGTTCTAAGTTCGTACTTCTCACGATAGGTCGTGGAATCAGGAGTATTTATGGTTCCCTATTGAGCCTATGAAGACACCAGGAGGTCGAATCTCCTGTGTAAGAATCATTAATATGTAAGAGCAGGGATATGAGACCCTAAAAAATTTCCCTCAATTTACAGGCGCAATTAATTTTTATCATGTTTGAATTCGGAAGTTGCATGTGATTTTTCAATAACCACCATGTCATGAAAAACATTCACTTAGGATTCGAATTCAGATGGGAATTGTTGACGGAAAAAGTTTTCATTCTTGAAAATGGGTGGACAATTTGTGCTGTTATTCTTCACCTCCGAAGGGTGAAACTCCGAAAAATAGCTATGATGGACCAGTATTCAGAAAATAAACTTTTATTTTCAAGGCGTAGGAGTGGAAATACTTGACCTCAAGAAGAACTAGTACAGGTGCAGTATCTGGATTTACAGATGTGGATGTGGAATGGCTCAACAGAAATTTTCATGGGAATTGCTTCTGGAAAATTTGTATAATGAGATAAAAGGGGAAAACAGAGTAGAAAGGTAGAAAGAGGTAAATATGTATTAAATCAACCAAAACTGCTTATTTTTCAGTGTTTATAGAGAACACAAGATATTTTTTATCAGGCGAATTTCTCCATTAAAAATATTCTCATCGTATGATCTGTTGTGAAATGATATGCAACCATTTTATTCTACTATGCAAGGAAATTTATTGGCCAGTTTGCTATAGTCTGCAATGCATTTGGACGGGGTCAAAACATAGTCAATTATCGAAACAATAAAATGAATTTGGGCGATTCTATATGATATTTTCGAAATTGTAGAAATTCATGAAGATTGATTGAAACTCATTCATCAAACGAGAGAATGAGGTGTAGTTGAAAGCATAACTTTCATATCAATATTTTCCTTCCACAGTTTTCACATGTAAAAATATGATACAACAGAAATTGGATGAATTATGATCATTTCATTCGAGTTTGCATATATCAATCATTGTTTGCTTGGCCTAACCTGTACTGATGGGGGGCAAGTACCCCAAAATTGATCTACAGGTGGTCGAGGCATTAGCCAGAGAAGTAGTTGTTGTCTGCTGGATATTCGAGCAACTTGTATTATCACACTTCAATCATTGCGATGTAGTTTATGGCCCCTGCTTGGACAGTGATGAATCTATACGAATTCAGAAACTTCAAAATTATTGTGTCCGACTGGTTCATGGAATAAGAAAATATCACCACATCTCCGGGAAGTTCAGGAAAATGAAATGATTGAATATGTATAACCGTCGAACTTTACATTTTGCCCATAAAATCTATATGACAAAAACACCCCCCTACTCACATAACAAACTTACGTATAGAACAGATGTTCATGATTAGAATATCCGAAAAAAAAAATGTTTTTCGTGTGCCGAGGCATGAGAAAATGATTTTCAAGAGTCCTATGGCGTCGCGGTCTGTGTCAACAATTTGCATAGATTAGATCCTTCTTTTTTATAATCCTCTACAAAATCATTAAAAGTTAAATATAGAAAATATCTTTTATCATCACAAGAATAATCTCACAAATGTTACACGTTTCTTTCTTCCACCCCTCCTCACCTATTTTTTCTCACTCTCTACTTTCTGCCTCTCTAATTCTCTCTTTTTTTCTCTGTCTAGTTCTCTCTTTTTCAAATATTATTTGCTACTCAAATTTAGTTACTCGATTTGTTCACTGGCACTGGTGGAAGAACGCCAACACCCGCGTCCACAACTGAACCAGTTGTAGCCATTTATCCATATGTCAAAGATTGTAATAACTCTGTAACATTATTGTATAATATGTGGATAATAAATTTATTATTATTATTATTATTATTATTATCATTATCCACCTATTGTATGGATATTTGTAGTGCGCTGTCTTGAAGGAAGGAACATTTTTCATTTGCAATGAAATTTCAGCTTGCTATTGATGTGTTACAGACAACTCTATACAGTGCTAGTCAAAAGTCCTCTCCCCCCCTCGTATCTTTTGAACGGGTATACTTATAATAATGAAATTTGGAGGGTGGAAATAAACGGATGTAGGCTTCTCAACTGGTCATAACAGGTGACGCAATAGTCATAAATGACGTCACAAGGCCACTGTGACCAATAATTTTAAATGGGACCCTATGGCAAGTGACAGCTCGTTTGGAAGGTATTGAAAATGCCTATTCAGTCATACCAATTCTGTTTGGGTTTCGGCTGATTTTGATTGATAAATTGAAGAAATACGAAAATTATAGTTTCGCATTTAATTAATAAAGATTTAAGAACCAGTTCTTATAATAAGTGTTCGAAATGTGCTCCATCTACTTCCTGGCAGTAATGCATCCTATTGCTAAACTCTTGTCGTACTCGTCCCAGTGTGTCAGCGGAAATTGCCCTACATTCTTCAACAATTCGTTGTTTCAGAATGGCAATACTGTCAGGTGCTGTAGCGTAAACCTTAGATTTCAAGTACCCCCATAGAAAAAAATCTAATGGTGTAAGGTCCGGTGACCGAGCTGGCCATTCGATTGAACCTCGTCGTCCAATCCATCTACCACGATATTCTTCATCTAGGTAACGTCTTACTGCACCGTAATAGTGTGCAGGAGCACCATCCTGTTGGAACGTTATTTCCAAGTTGTCGAATTCATCTGGATTATCTTCTAGAATTTCAAGAATTAACGCCTCAATATCATTTTGTAACATCTCCAGATACAATTCACCGGTTAAGTTAGCATTGAGAAAAAGAGGCCCAACTATGTGGTTTCCCAAAATACCTGCCCAAACATTTACTTTTTCTGGAAATTGAGTATGTTTTTCACGAAAGATGTGAGGATTTGTGTCACTCCAATACCTCACATTTTGAGTGTTAACATTTCCATTGAGAAAGAAAGTACTTTCGTCACTAAAACAAATTGTCTGTATGTAGCCTGGTTGTTGGTTCATTTTATTGGACATAGTTTCACAGAATTCTAGTCTTCGGTCGGGGTCATCATCTGAAAGTTGGTGCACCATTTTTAATTTGTATGGATGAAATTTGTTTTACCATTTTTTGTATCACTAATTGTTGGTCGACCAGATCGTTTGGCATCTTGAACACTACCTGATGCTTCAAACTTCCGAAGAAGCTCCCTCAAATAAACCCTCGATATAGGGCGATCGGGGTACCTCTCATTAAACAGTCGTTCCGCTGCATGGAAATTGTTTCTACATTCACCAATTATTAAGATAGCTGCTACTTTGTCGGCTACAGTACGTACCATTTTGCCTATGTAAACACTTAAACGTCTCGTTAAACAATAGCTTAGGTAAATTTTCAAGGTATAAACACTTTTGACAAGTAGAGAATTCAAAAACGTCAACCTTTTTGACAATTAACCAGAGGCGTACTTTAAAATCTTTATTAATTAAATGCGAAACTATAATTTTCGTATTTCTTCAATTTATCAATCAAAATCAGCCGAAACCCAAACAAAATTAGTATGACTGAATAGGTATTTTCAATAACTTCCAAACGAGCTGTCACTTGCCATAGGGTCCCATTTAAAATTATTGGTCACAGTGGCCTTGTGACGTCATTTATGACTATTGCGTCACCTGTTATGACCAGTTGAGAAGCCTACATCCGTTTATTTCCACCCTCCAAATTTCATTATTATAAGTATACCCGTTCAAAAGATACGAGGGGGGAGGATACTTTTGACTAGCACTGTATATCATATGAAAATATATATATTTTTCCTCATCAACTATTTCCTTCAGTCTGTGCCATCTACATTATTGTTTGAAAACATAACTACTATGCTTTCAAAACTACAGTAAGGAACTTTGGTCGGACATTGAACTTCATTCGCAGTAGAAAATGTAACACTTTTTTTTCTTCTTACCGTCTATATGATTTGAAGAATTCAATTCTTTGCTTGCTTTTCTCACGGACGACTCCACCTCATCGATGAAGTGATATGTCGCATTGAATCCTGTACCATCGAGCCTATCATTGGATCTGAAGGTTACTCTGAAAAATTTTCTATCGGACTCGATGTCGAACTCTTTCAGTTGTCCGCAGTATCTCTGGTATTTTCGGTCCCGCGTCAAGTAGTTGGAGAATTCGACGTAGTCACTCGCTGATACCGCTTCGCATCTATAAAAAAAAACATTTTTTCAGAAAAATTTACATCGCTACAAATGAAGTAGCGAACAATCAATTGTTTCCCTTATTGTTCATAGTTTATTGACTTTCATTATCGTTTTCTCAATTCCACATCCACTTTCTTTGAGTTTTTTACCCAATTCAATGCTTTTGGTAGCCAAAAAATACCATTGTAATTCACCATTCCGAAATAATTTGACAACCCTCGTTATTTCTAGAAACATTTCAATTCGTCCATTGCCACACTTCTCAATAGTGTTTTTGGTTCACTTTGAATATTCTAAAGAGTTTCGAGGAAAACAGTTATATTTGTACCTTCAAATAAAATATAAAATCACATTCATTCTGAATGAAACTGACTGAAAAACCGCCATTTCGAAAATGTAGAAAAACTAAAAAGAGGCATGAGATTCATCATAGGTGGAATGACCATTGAGTATGTTTTGTCATCTGACAAATATATATACCAGTCAATTGTGACTATTAACGTTAATATAGCGAACGGCAAACTTATTGGCCATTTGGTTGCCAAGTACCTGACAACATTGAAAAACACAAGATAGAATGAAATTATACAAAAATTATGCAAAACGAATTACTCAGTTTCTCGAAACTCTCAATCCTTTCAGTGATAGCCAACACGGCTTTAGAACCGGCCTCTCAACAGAAACAGGGACTATACAGTGCGTTCAACATATCACAGACAAAATGGACGTCGGGGAAAACGTGAAATCAATTATGTTTGATCTCACATGGGCTTTCGACACCGTTGAGAGCTCCTTCGTATCAAAAAAGCTATATCAACTAGGCATTCGGGGCTCCATAAGTAATTGGTTTACTTCATTTTCAGAGCGCAGAATATTCATGGTACTCGGACGAATTTGAAAACGATGTCGAAACTCCCCAAGGAAGCGTCCTTGGGCCCTCAATTCTCTTGATTTTTATTAACGATCTTCCACATCATATAACTGAGGAAAAAGTCTTGATGTATGCTGATGACACCTGCATAATTGTCTCGGATGCATCGCAAACAACACTAAAACAAAAAATCGACACTATACTATCAGAATTCAAAGATTGGTGCTCCAAAAATAGGCTCATTATAAACCACAACAAAACAGTGTATATTGAGTTCTAAATGAAGGCAGAACATCAACAATCCCACATATCTCATTTGATGGGCGTTCAGTTGAACTATCCAAAAACACTAAATTTCTAGGCACACAGATAGATTGCAATATTTCTTGGAAAAAACAATCAGATAGCATATGTAGTAAGCTAAACGAATGGTGCTTTGTAATATTGACTTTGAAAACTATGTTAGATTTCGAATCCCTATTGAATGTGTTGTATGTATGTTGTATCGTTGTATGGGGCCAAGCCTCTGGAACGAAACGAGTATTTATTTCACAAAAACGAATCATTCGGCGTATTTTCGGACTGTCATACAAAACCTCTTGCAGATATACTTTCATAAATTATGGTATTCTCACAGTACCATCTATACAGGGTGTTCCAAATTAAGTCGACACCATTGCCAACTCCGTTATTATTGATGCTACGATTTCGGTTGAATGGGCAAACTGGTAGCATTTTTAGTGGCCTTCTCGATGCCGAGAACAAGAAAAAAATTGACAGTCGCGTTGTCATAATATTTCATAAAATGATATTTTTTTCAATGGAACACCCTATATTTTTTCATCCATTTCGATTCGTAATAACATTCTCGAAAACGAAGCTCATATCACTTCTCTTCCTAAAGTGGAAAATGAGCGACTTATGTGGAAATATTTATTTCTTTCACTAGTACAAAAAATTTCTTTGTTTTGGCGAATAAAATCTCATGATTTTCCAGACATCCATTTTTTGTACTTATACGAATGACAATATTTTGTTACTGATGGCAAAATAAGACAGTAAAAAGAAAAAATTGCGCTGGGATGTGAACTCGTAAAATCCGTGATCATCATGTCGCACCACTCAATTGACACCACTTCATCAAACCCGTTTGTTATAAATGGTTTCTATAAATACAACTGTCTCATTTTCACCTTTACGAAAAAATGTCAAATGAGTTCGTTATTGAGAATGTTATTACGAATCGAAATGCATGAAAAAATATAGGGTGTTCCATTGAAAAAAATATCATTTTATGACCCTATATATATATATACATATATATACATATATATATATATAATGAAACTATTGACATTCATTTTTAACAACAAAAACAATTTTGACACTCTTTACAAAGCAAATCGCCGATTACTGCGGGTAGTTGCTTTTTCAATAAACTGCATTTTTCCTTGAAGAGTTCGAAATGCGTAGAGGTTTTTAAATGCCGTCTGAAAAATTTCCTGATGAAGGAATGCTTTTACACTGTAGAACAGTTCGAAAACTACATCAATGGTAATTAAATCATATATTTTATCTGTTTTCACTTTTTTGTTCTCCTTAAACATGAATGTTCTGTATTGTCATTTTCACATTTTTGATCGATTTATTACTTCATCTTCATACAAAGTTGTTTTTTTGTAACTCGTCCAATCTGTTTTTTGTAAATAAGAAACGGACTCAATAAAATTTGATTTGATTCGATTTGATACTTCTTAGAGCTTTCAGACTCTATTTATACTGTGCTAGGAAACTAACTTTTTTTATATCACCAAAAATTTAAGATATGGTCCATGACACATATCCTCTTCTTACCAAACCGTTTAGAACATTCTTATTGAATCTATAGATCATGAAAATTGTTTATTTATATTGTCACGAGAAACGTATGCCAAATTTCAAACCAATTGGAGATTCCTTGTATACATAGGAACAGACAAGTGAGACCAATTAAGAGCATTTGAATTATGATATCGGCGTCACCATTTTGAATTCATAATTATTCAACTGAAATTGGTCATGTATATTGATTGATTGTATAAGTGACCTTGATAGCAATCTGATAACATTTTGGGAAGAATTGAATCGTATATGACAATATACTTTGCAGCTACCATTCTGAATAAATGATCTAAGAATATTGCCTTATCTCCTTTGTTTTTGGTTTTTGATATGGATAATATGGATTTTCAAGATAAACACAAGTGTCCTTTCAAGTAGTTGTCAATGTTGTCTACAAAAAAAAGTTTTGAATTTTTTACGGCATTGAAATATAAATGAAATTATTGTCAAAATGAAAACGATTGCATGGCCACTCGGAAAGGTACATTTCGGAATGTATCCTTTGATTCTGAAATAACCAGCAATCGAACAAACGACTCATGTGTCAGAAAAAATTAGACATATTTTCTTTAACACAAAAAGCATTTTCATTTTTGTGTAAACCTCTACCATCAAATGTTGGAGAAGTATCCAAATCTCCCTAAAAATTCGGCCCGATATCCTTATGTAATGTAATTTTTTTTTTTGGGTTTTGGTTCACTTATAGGAATAAAACGTGGATGCAAATTTGGTACTATTTCATATTGCAATTTATTTTTTTATATAGAAAATATAACGTACTTAAGCTTCATCAGATATTGTATCTAAAAAGGGTGAGAGGTGTTAGATCGTTTTTCTTGTGAAAAAAGATTATGTGTTATTACCTGTCAGCACAAATTCGGTTGGGTTAGGTTCGATGTTTTTGGACCCACAAGGATTTTAGTGTAGTGGGTTTCTTCCTTTGGTTTATTCATTCTTGAATAGTATTGTTTTCACTGTGGTTGAGTAGTAAAAAGATAAACCAATTTTTTCGTTTATCATCAGATAGTTTGGAATTTTTCTGTTTTTCGATATTTAATATAGGCCGTTTGACATTGACACAAAAGACAGGGAATGACGTATCTCAAGATGGTTTTAGGAATTTTGTAGTTTAGTATTGTCATCTATCTTCCCTATTAGAACTAACTCAATAGTGTATTATGATGAGTATATATTGTGATAGAAGTTTCGACTGGTGTTTTAATTTGATATGAAGGAGTTGGTGGTGTTGTTTTTTATTTTATAGTCTGTAATTTGAAAAGCAACATCACGATATATCGTATTACGATAGATGTAGATAATATATAGTAGCAAGGGGAGTAGACAGAAGTGAAAATTTAATTTAGATGATCTTGTGGTAAATTTTACTTAGTCCCTTAATATCCGTTTTATCATTCAAAGCATTTTGGTTCTGTTTTATGTGGAACATCTCTGGAAATTCTCTTTTTTGGGTATTTCTCTCTGTGGTAAGGATTTTAGTGTCGTTATAGTTGAACACATGGTTAGTAAATTTTTTATGTTTGTTCAGTGCTGTTGATGCACTTTTTGTATATTTATGCCCATTTATTCTACTTTCAAGGTATTGTGACGTTTGGCCGATATATACTTTATTGCAATTGTTGCCATTACAAGGTATTTGGTATATAGTGTGTGTTTTTTTGTTTTTTGGATTGGGCGTTTTTAATTTAGAGAAAGTACTTTTGTTTAAAGTGTTGTAACCTTTGTGGCCAATTTGTAAATTATAGGGTTTTGTTGCTTTGGAAAGTTGTTTAGAGAGTCCTTTTATGTATGGTAGTCCAAAGTGGAGATTTTTGGGCGAGTTTGAGGTTTCATTCTTTTTTTTATTGTAGTATTTATGGATTCTGCTTTTGAATAGTTTGTTAATCAATGATGGTGGGTAGTTGTTGTTTTCAAGTGCATTCTTGGCTTTTTTTATAGCATCAGGTCTGAATTCGGGATCTGACAGTGAGATAGCACGATCAGCGAGGCCGATTATGACCGATTTTTTTTGCGATAAGGGGTGGTGAGAATTATAGTTTACATATCTGCCTGACCATGTGCTTTTCGTATACCAACTAGTTCTTAAGGTGTTGTTAGTCCGGAGTAATGTCAAATCTAGGAAGCTGATTTTTTTATTATTTTCTAGTTCGATTGTAAATCTTAATTTGGTATGGAAGGATTCGAAGGTTTCTTTGACGTGGATTGCTTTTCCCTGAGGTATTACTAGAATGCAGTCATCGACATATCTGCGGTAGAACGGTAGTGTGAAGTCTAGTTTAGGGATAGTGGTATTTTCGAGTTCTTCGAGGACAAGTTGAGCTATTACACTTGAGATGGCAGCCCCCATCGCGCAACCTTCTATTTGTTTATAGAAGGTATTTTGGTATTGGAAATAGGTTGAAGTGAGAGTGTAATCGATGGCTTTGAGGAATTCGGTGAGTGGTAGTGTAGTATGGTCTTGGATCTTTATCCAATTTTTTTCAATAATGTCTTGTGCCAGTTTTAGCGGAATATTAGTGTATAGTGACTCAACGTCAAGGGAAATTAGTATGTGGTTGGGAGGTATTTTTATGTTTCTGATTTGTGTTTTGAAATCGAATGAGTCTTTGATGAAAAATTCAGTTTTGCACGTAATGTTTTCAAGGACATTGGCTAGATATTTGGATAATTTTTCGAATGGTGATTGGTTACAAGAAATAATTGGTCGTAGGGGCATGTTCTCTTTATGTAATTTTGGTTGGCCATATATTTTAGGTGGTAGTGCGTTATGTATTTTTAGGGATGAAGCCATGGCTTTTGTATTGTATTTATTTTTTTCCCATTCGTTTATTAGTTTATTGTTTTTTTCTTGGTAAATTTTGGTTGGGTTGTTTTTCAATTCTTTGTAGGTTTTTTTGTCTTGCAGCAATTCTTGTATTTTATTATCATATTGATCTTTGTACATTATGACGGTTTTATTTGTTTTGTCTGGTTTGAGAATTATGATGTCTTCATTGGATTTAATGAACTGTTTGGTTTTGTTTAATTTTTGTTGTAGGACTTTTTGTTCAAAATTTGGCCGTTTGTTATTATTTTTAAATTTTGTGATGATGTTACATATATTAGATCTGAGTTCGGTTTTTTCTTGCTCGTGTAGATGATTTATGTTAGTTTCTACTGTTGCTAGAATGTCATGAATTGGGATTTCTTTTTTCTTTGGTTCTAGAGCAAAGTTTGGCCCCAGCGCTAGTATTTCTTGAATGTCATCAGGTATCGTGATGTTGGTTTTGTTTTCTATCCATTGGTGTTGGTTTTGAATGTACATTTTTGTGAGAGAGGGATTGGAATTTCTTTGTTTGTCTTCGTTTGATTTTATTAAACAATTTTTCATTCTTTTGTGTTTCTATCTGCATGAAATTATTGAATTCTTGGGTTGGTAGTACATCCTTATTGACTTTTTTATTTTTTCAATGGAGAGAGTGTTCGATTTATTTGTATTTCATTGTCTGTGATTAGTTTTTTTTTTTAATTCCTGTTCGAATTTGTCTTTGGTTTCTCGTTGGGAAAAATATGTGAAAGATTTATCTCTAGAAATTTGGGAAAATTTGTTGGGACCTGCATCGTAGTAGGTAAATTCTTCTGTTGGTTTGATTGATGAGTTTTTTTGATGTTTTGGAGAGATTCTTCATTTGTTCTACGGTTACTGTTCCATAGAGTTGCTTTGTTAGCTGGTAGTGGGAATGCATATTGTTTCACCCATGCATATATTTTTTCTTCTTGTATTCTTGAACTATATATATTATATTTCTGTAATTTGCTCTAGAACCAAAGAAAAAAGAAATCCCAATTCATGACATTCTAGCAACAGTAGAAACTAACATAAATCATCTACACGAGCAAGAAAAAACCGAAATCAGATCTAATATATGTAACATCATCACAAAATTTAAAAATAATAACAAACGGCCAAATTTTGAACAAAAAGTCCTACAACAAAAATTAAAAAAAAAAACCAATGTACAAAGATCAATATGATAATAAAATACAAGAATTGCTGCAAGACAAAAAAACCTACAAAGAATTGAAAAACAACCCAACCAAAATTTACCAAGAAAAAAACAATAAACTAATAAACGAATGGGAAAAAAATAAATACAATACAAAAGCCATGGCTTCATCCCTAAAAATACATAACGCACTACCACCTAAAATATATGGCCAACCAAAATTACATAAAGAGAACATGCCCCTACGACCAATTATTTCTTGTAACCAATCACCATTCGAAAAATTATCCAAATATCTAGACAATGTCCTTGGAAACATTACGTGCAAAACTGAATTTTTCATCAAAGACTCATTCGATTTCAAAACACAAATCAGAAACGTAAAAATACCTCCCAACCACAGACTAATTTCCCTTGACGTTGAGTCACTATACACTAATATTCCGCTAAAACTGGCACAAGACATTATTGAAAAAAATTGGATAAAGATCCAAGACCATACTACACTACCACTCACCGAATTCCTCAAAGCCATCGATTACACTCTCACTTCAACCTATTTCCAATACCAAAATACCTTCTATAAACAGATAGAAGGTTGCGCGATGGGGGCTGCCATCTCAAGTGTAATAGCTCAACTTGTCCTCGAAGAACTCGAAAATACCACTATCCCTAAACTAGACTTCACACTACCGTTCTACCGCAGATATGTCGATGACTGCATTCTAGTAATACCTCAGGGAAAAGCAATCCACGTCAAAGAAACCTTCGAATCCTTCCATACCAAATTGAGATTTACAATCGAACTAGAAAATAATAAAAAAATCAACTTCCTAGATTTGACATTATTCCGGACTAACAACACCTTAAGAACTAGTTGGTATACAAAAAGCACATGGTCAGGCAGATATGTAAACTATAATTCTCACCACCCCTTATCGCAAAAAAAAACGGTCATAATCGGCCTCGCTGATCGTGCTATCTCACTGTCAGATCCCGAATTCAGACCTGATGCTATAAAAAAAGCCAAGAATGCACTTGAAAACAACAACTACCCACCATCATTGATTAACAAACTATTTAAAAGCAGAATCCATAAATACTACAATAAAAAAAAGAATGAAACCTCAAACTCGCCCAAAAATCTTCACTTTGGACTACCATACATAAAAGGACTCTCTAAACAACTTTCCAAAGCAACAAAACCCTATAATTTACAAATTGGCCACAAAGGTTACAACACTTTAAACAAAAGTACTTTCTCTAAATTAAAAACGCCCAATCCAAAAAACAAAAAAACACACACTATATACCAAATACCTTGTAATGGCAACAATTGCAATAAAGTATATATCGGCCAAACGTCACAATACCTTGAAAGTAGAATAAATGGGCATAAATATACAAAAAGTGCATCAACAGCACTGAACAAACATAAAAAATTTACTAACCATGTTTTCATTTATAACGACACTAAAATCCTTACCACAGAGAGAAACACCCAAAAAAGAGAATTTCTAGAGATGATCCACATAAAACGGAACCAAAATGCTTTGAATGATAAAACGGATATTGAGGGACTAAGTAAAATTTACCACAAGATCATCTAAATTGAATTTCCACTTCTGTCTACTCCCCTTGCTACTATATATTATCTACATCTATCGTAATACGATATATCGTGATGTTGGTTTTCAAATTACAGACTATAAAATGAAAAACAACACCACCAACTCCTTCATATCAAATTGAAACACCAGTCGAAACTTCTATCACAATATATACTCATCATAATACACTATTGAGTTAGTTCTAATAGGGAAGATAGATGACAATACTAAACTACGAAATTCCTAAAACCATCTTGAGATACATCATTCCCTGTCTTTTGTGTCAATGTCAAACGGCCTATATTAAATATCGAAAAACAGAAAAATTCCAAACTATCTGATGATAAACGAAAAAATTGGTTTATCTTTTTACTACTCAACCACAGTGAAAACAATACTATTCAAGAATGAATAAACCAAAGGAAGAAACCCACTACACTAAAATCCTTGTGGGTCCAAAATCATCGAACCTAACCCAACCGAATTTGTGCTGACAGGTAATAACACATAATCTTTTTTCACAAGAAAAACGATCTAACACCTCTCACCCTTTTTAGATACAATATCTGATGAAGCTTAAGTACTTAAGCGAAACGTTATATTTTCTATATAAAGAAATAAATTGTAATATGAAATAGTACCAAATATGCATCCACGTTTTATTCCTATAAGTAAACCAAAACCCAAAAAAATAAATTACAGAAATATAATATATATGGTTCAAGAATACAAGAAGAAAAATATATATATATATATATATATATATATATATATATATATATATATTACCAGCAATCAAGCGAACGACTCATGTGTCGGAAAAAGTTGGACATATTTTTTCTGAACACAAAAATCATTTTCATTTTTGTGTAAACCTCTACCATCAAAAGTTGGAGAAGGATCCAAACCTCCCTAAACTCTCCCCGATATTCCTATGTAATAGGTCTGACTGGTTTTTTTTCGATATGATTCAAGTATAGAAATCAATGAAGATTTCAAAACATTCCTGGAAATGAGAAACGGTCACTCAGTTATTAAACAAGAATATTTTTTGACCAAAATAATAAAAAAATTATTTCCATATCACTAGTAAGAGTTGAGCTCATATCGCAAAACACAATATAGCCAGTACTCCCTTGGGTTCCAATCTCGATATTACTTGAAAAAATATATAATAATAATTGTTCAATAAATTAGATGAATATCAAAATCAAATGCTTGCTCCTTGTCAGGACCTCTATATTACAAATACAATATATTGTTAGTGATGTTACAAAAATGTGCATCAGTACTTGAGGTTATCTTTCTATGCCTTGGATATAGTTTTTAAAATAAAACATTAGTTGTACAAGTTATATATAAAAAAGGATATTACCAAAAAATTGGTTGATGATGGAATTTGATATTTTGTTTCCGCGTACCGTGTTTATGTTCATCTGTAAAGCTAAGTTACTTTTGTTTTTTTCTCTCAAGATGTCTGGTCCTTGCTTCCTTTTGGAGCAATTCCTTTGGAGGTACAACCGTGTCTGGAATTGAGCCATGTTGTCCTCCTTTTGTAGATCTCTTTATAAATTATGGAAGGCACGTCTATACGACAGGACTAGCACACATAGGAATATTTATCTTATATGCACGTTACTACGCCTGGACAATCACTCATATAAATTCGCTCGTGCCTTTCTCGTACCATCCTTTTCAGCAGTTTCACTCAGACATCCACTCAATACTACGTCGGAGACAGAAATACTGATTGACATTTGATTTTTTTGCTTGATGCTGCAAGTGATTAGTTGGTGTTATGTGGATTTTGTTATTTATTTTATTGGTGTTGTTGAAAGTGGCGTTATAGAGGTGTAATGGGTATGTGTATGTGATGCTTAGTCGTTCTTTTTATTGTTGAGTTGATTGTCATATTGAGAAAGAGGAATAGGGTTGACTATAACTCTGAATTTACAAATAGTTAGCATTCAAAAGTTTTAGACATGTCGAGCACCCCACGCATTTTCACATTCGAGTAAGTTATATTCACACTAATTCTCACCAATTTCTTCATTTTCATTCTTGCCTTGATTTAGAAGCATTAGTTGTGCTCTATTGTGTCATGGAAGCTTGTTTTGCGGCTGCTTGAAGCTATAATTGTATTCAATCCTTCAAAGTCTTGAAGTCGATCGTTCAAGTAATGATTCAACATTGTTCAGTTCATGGGTGACGGTAGAATTCAGTCATTTCACTCGTGTCTGCGCAACCTATTACATACATAGATACATACCTACAAAAGAACAGGGGGGTAGGAGAGGTCCCGAAAGCCATCTACACCGATGACCAGCGAGCACCGTCCTCTCAAGCAAAGGAAATTATTCTCTAGACGAGCATTGCACCTATAATTGTCTGCCATGACGCGGGTGAAACGCATAGCGTTCTAACCGACGATTGTGGTATTCAATCCCCAGGGAGCCTACCAAATGATATTCACATTACTTATGTTAGCATACAAGTTCGATAGAACCAGAACCAACTCTATGGAAGACCTTTCACAAGTAGCTCAATCTAATTTATACTATCTTAGTAATATATTTGTTCCTCATCCACTGCCAAGATTTTGTTTGTATGAATAATGAAATGAAATGAGTGAGTTTGTACCCTGGTTTCCTTGAAGTTGCCGTACTTGTTCATCAGTACAAACGTTTTTCAACAGATTCACGTCATTTCCCAGGTCAATGATGAGCTCAACGGAACCAAGTAGGTTCCGAGAAATCAGAACACCTCATTATTCGATGGTCAGGGCTGTCAACCTCTCCTCAGCCCAGGTATAGGTTGGATTCCTTCCTTCCAATTCTTTGGAGATGCACTCCAAGCTTTGCGTGACTGCGGAGGAGATAAACCGATGCTCTCTCCAGATACACGTTGGGCAGAGTGCGAAGGCATACCCTCACTCGTTGGCCTAGGTACATGGTGTGCCTAGGCCCAGATACATAACTACATCAAATGGCTTCACAGGCGCAATTACAACGCTCGTCTCCATACGACCATCCCTGGTGGGATAACCTACCTTTCGGTCTAGATCTCTCCTAGGCGGCAACGGTAGCAGGCGAATCCGAATACGCCGGATCAACGCGCTAGGTAATCCTAACTACCAACGCCCGTATGCACCGTAGGCTGATTTCGCGGTTTAGTTACGGCAACCTGGATTAGATAATTGTTCATTATGCACCGCAAGAAAAATCTGGTTTAAGCTTCAGATTTTCTGATCGGTCAACGAAGCGTGGTTTAGGGAATGACGTCTATTATTTTGAGTGTTGAGTTTTTAGCAAGTTTTTCATTATTTCTGGACAAAATGGAGGACAAAATATTCATTGATGATGACCTAGACATCCTCGATATCATCTTTGGTTTTCCTCGTCTACGAAAGGAGTGATTATTTCGATACTATGGACAATTATAATTTTTTTCGAAGATTTCGACTTACAAAACCTACAGTTCTCAGCTTCCTGGAAAACATAGAAGACGAAATTGAATGAATGCAAGGGAGTGTCTGTCTTTGTGTCTCGTTGGCTAGTAGATCACCCCACCTCATGCACCTTCACCCAAAACAACTTATTTTGTGGAGAATGCTCCTTGGCTACATGAATTGTTTTTTCGGTGATTTGAGGTGTAGTGGTATAACGGCTACTAGCGGGTATCTAATCTACTATCTTATTTATTTTAGAAATCATAGTCTAACCCCAATGAACCAATACCCCACCACATTGCGTCTGTATTCTTGTGCGGGGCATCAAAGTACAATCGGAGATTTTATTGGCTGCCATCAGACGACAGTTTCCAGAAATCTTCCGTATCCCGCTTCCGAGCTTGAGATTTATCATCATTGGAAACTTTGTTAATTTTTTTGTCCTCAATGACATTAGCGTGTTATAAGAGTACTCTCATGAGACTCTACTTTTCTCCCGGGAAAAAATTGGGGATTCTTTTTATGTTTTCACCATCAGTCATTTTGAAAATAGAAATCGAAACTGACAATTTTGACGTTTCATTATTTCCAACTATCAGAGAATCTTGCAATACCAACGTTGTAAGATTTCCAATCTCGATTATTCAATCTGCTGACGGTACATAGCTACGGGCCAAAGATTACAAAAACGGGATTGGGGAACTAGAGTTAGAATTGACAAACGGTGCATTCAGGCACAAATCATTTGAGCCATGGTGGGGCTAACTGATAAGACACAATACTGGCTCTGGTATGTCAAAGCCCGAGCGGGTTGATGCGCCGTTCTCCGCCGAATCAGACAGGTGATATAATCATCTGAACCCACAGACGAACGACTCACTTAATTACAGTATTTATTTTTTCATGCACTCTGCCCCCAAATGCCACTTCCGCAAGTGATAAGGCTTTCTCATTCCCCGGGTACCCATGTTAACAAGATTTCTCTTGCGTCAGCCGAAAAACTAATGTTACGTTAGATGGGTTTCCACCGCATCAGGTTTTCACCATCTGCTACTTGTGTGTGTTTTGTTTCAGTTACTATTTGTATTAGCAAGGGCCTTATCACTATATTAGTGGTTTTGTACATGTTCCTTATTGCTACATCAGTGTTTTGTTTACAGTATCGTTATTTATAGTTCTATTGTTTACTTGATATTTACATACTCCTTTTCATTATTCACAGGGTTATTTACATGGTTTTATTTACAGGTTTCTGTCCCTATGCAAGTCAATCTGGATCATCGTCTACTGAGTCCTCTAGGATCATTGAATCCCCCTTATTGTTTATTTCGCTTATAATTATTCCCGTCAGAGTTCGTCTGTCTGTTATCTGTGGTGGGTATGTCATATTGTATTGTCTCAATATCTCCCTCAGTTCCTGTCTCGTTCTCGTTCTTATTTCCAATGTGCATGCCTCTATTATGTGGGTCTTGTCTTTCTCCTCCCCTCCACTTTTACGTCCCAGTCTGTCTGTCTCAAATTGAATATTCTGTGATATTTTTGCATGTGTCCATCTCCCGTCAGTAATTGTGTGGTCTTCCAACTAAAATTTATGAGCTCCCTCCCTATTTTTGTTACTGGCTCGTACAAATTCCTCCCTTTATTGGTCGTTTCCCAGGGTCTTTGCCATTTTTCATCTACCTTCTTTTTTTCTTGTTTCTCAATTCCTGTTTTGTGTCTGCTGAGTATTCCTGTCTGTTGTCATTATAGTGTTTCTTCGCCTCCATAACTGCCTCTCTTATCCCTTTCCTGTCTTGGTCCCTTTTTATTTGTAAACTTATTTCCTGCCTATAATTGTGTTCTGTCTTTTTTTCAATCCCCAATGTATCCCCTTTAGTATTGCGTATGTCTCTTCCCTGTGTATGTCCTTTCCTTATGTCATTCTCCCACCCTCAATAATCCAATTATTGTCCTCCATTTTGCATGTTCTGTATTTCGTTCCTTGATATTGCCATTCCTGTTTTTTTTGTGTTCGTATTCTATTTTAGTTTATATATCGATGGTGTCGTCCACATTATAATGATTAATGCGTCCGTCAGTGTTGTTCTGTAGGCCTTTGTAATTGCATAAAGGAATGGTCGTTCTGTTGCACGTTTGGTGATTCTTGTATCGTGTGCTCTTTCTCCACATATTTCACTTCCAACAAGCTCACATTAAATAACTGTACTTCGGATGCCCAGAGAGGGACTCATCTTCCCTCAGAAAAGAACGGGGACGCAGAAGCATCCGGATACGCCGGATCAACGCGCTAGATGATCCTAGCTACCGAATCATTCCAGCCACGATAGGGCCACCTGATGATACAGGCTACTGGCTCCGGGAAGTCAGTGCCTGAACGGGCTAATGCGCCACTCCCCGCGTAGTCAGATAAGGGATACAATCATCCGTACCCATCGGATGAAGGACTT
This sequence comes from Gonioctena quinquepunctata, assembly GCA_018342105.1. NCBI lineage: Eukaryota > Metazoa > Arthropoda > Insecta > Coleoptera > Chrysomelidae > Gonioctena > Gonioctena quinquepunctata. The sequence goes on along the minus strand of JAFIRS010000935.1, from coordinate 169,648 downwards.
TCCCGTCTCTACCGAATCACGGTATTGTTTTTCATTGATTCACTATCTAGCACCATGCCTCCCAGAGTCCAGCAGCATGTGTATATCATTTCCTTCAGTCATTCTTGCAATTATTGACCTCAATTTTTCTTGCCATACCGTATGTTCGTGCTTCATTCTCCTTCGTGTCGTGTATATTTATAAACCTCCCCTCTCATTCGTCCTGTCACGTAAAAGTTTCCGTTGGATGTAACTTGTCTTTTGTTCTGTATTTCGTTTCTTGATATTGTCTTTCTTGTTCTCTCTTGTGTTCGTATTCTATTTTCGCTTCTATCTCTAACGGTGTCGTTTCTATTATAATGTATTATGCGTCCGTTGGTGTTGTTCCGTGGGCCTTCGTGATTGCTAGAAGGAATGATCGTTCTGCTGCACGTAAGTGTTTTATGATCCCTGTATCGTGTGCTCTTTCTCTCCATATTTCACTTCCAACACAATTACAATCAATAAAAGTACTTCGGACGCCCCCTCCCCAGAGAGACTACCTGTCTCTCGATTCATCTCTTCCCAGAAAGGTACGGGGACGCAGATCAACGCACTAGGTGATCCCAGCTACCGATTCATTTCAGCCACGGTAGGGCCACCTGATAAGACAGGCTACTGACTCTGGGATATCAGTGCCCGAGTGGGTTAATGCGCCGCTCCTCGCCGAGTCAGGAATAAAATAATCCACATTCATCGAATGAAGGACTTTCCCGTGTCAACAAGACTCCTCTTGCTACGTTTGATGGGTCACCGCCGTATCAGACTTCCGACCTGATGTGGAGGTGTTACCGTTCGCACCGAAGCTACTAAGCACGCAACCGTGGTACCAAGAGGGAATACCGTGGTACCAAGAGGGAATACCTGGACCCAACTAGATCGTCGGCAGGCCTAACATTCCATCAAATATGTATTGAACATTTTTATCATTCAAGATATTGAAGAATTTGAATGATTGAAAATTCCGGATCTGCGGACACACAGATATCATCTTTCAGTTGGATCGAATCATGAATGAAAAATGAAAAAGTCCACCATTTCGGAATCCGAAACTACTTGAATATCGACTTTAAGTTGCATCTTGAAAAATCGTATAGTCAAATGAATCTGCATTTCAAAAAATACATGTATATCGAAACATAAATAAAAACATTCGCTCGCTATATTGGGGCCATCTCCGTCAATTTCTGCATTTTGATAAAAAAATTATGTGAGGAATCAACGCAGTGGACTGTTGTATGTTACGTAGCCACTCGCCCTTTCTTCTCTCTTCAATTTGCTGGGATGTGTTGGGATTCCTTCAATGACGTATAAGGTTATTTGCAGACTATTACTTTTTTTATTAATTGACTGAACATGATGAATTGGTTTGTTGTGTTTTGACGCGAAAACGAGGGAAGTTGTGTTCAGTGATGATACCATAAATGTCATGAATTTAATGAATTTTCGAATTATTTGAAAAACATAATAAGAGTTGCAAATTCCTAGCAGAATGGAACAAAAAAAAATCATCACATGAATATTCGAATACTTATTCTATAATTTATACATATAATCAATCGAAGCGATTTGGTAAAGGAGAAATATCAACCCCTGTTACCCTTAACTGTTATGAAGTGCAACTATACAATTTTCGCGTCGATTCTTCTCGCGACTTGTTCCACCATTTCTGTGATTTGTTTTCCATCTTTTTCTGAATGAACCTCTCCGTTAATCGTGTATCCTGAGTATCCTGGAACCCAAGCAAAATTAAACCTGCTTTGGCTGGCCAGTTGTAGGGTTTTCAGGCAGTCTCAAACGAGTTTTGAGTTTACATTCATGAAACTGATAGCCCCAATAACTGCTTGGCTCTCGTAGTAGATAGTAATGGTCTTTTTCCTAATCTATTAGCGCAATAACTCTTCTGTGCAGTTATATACTGAGTCCATTTCTATCTGGAATACCGTTGCATATTCCCCAATGTTGAGTAACATTCTTGTTCTCAGCTTGGGCGTATTTATTCCTGGTCCTGCTCCTTCTACTTTTCCAAATCGTCTGTATACCAGGTAGATTCAGCATCAATCTGAGGTCCTTTCTCCTATCCCACTCTGTCTATTAATTGCGTTCACGTTTTTGTCAAAGCATTTCCTGGTAAGCATCTCATACGATGGCATTTCCATGATGGGATCATTTTTCACCTCTATGTATAGCTTGTTGTAGTCCTTTCCGTGCATTATTTTCATTGTCACTTACCCTCTCGACAGTCTGCTGGTCTGATTGACTTGGCTTCGCCTCGTATACTAACACTGTCGCATTGTGCCTTTTTCTTGTGTATGGTACAACAGTGATGAGGGTTCACAGTTATTTCCTTCTGTTGGCACCACTTGTTCATAATAATAATAATAAATGGACTTCATTTCACTTGGCGGAGTTTAGCTCACAGCTATTCTTCCACTCAACCAAGTGTGATTCAAATCACAATGTCATGTACATTTATAATAACAATGAAAATAAAAAATAATAATCATAGTAATGATATGAATAATAATAATATATGAACTGTGATAAGAAATGAAAATAGGATAAAAAACAATAAGTAGAGAAAAATACAGAAAAAAAAGTAAGAGGAGATAATCTGGTAACATGAATTGCCAAAATGGGACTATCGCTGTTCATCCCGGAGATATTGTTTAAGTTTACGTCGGAAATTTGTGAAGCATAAGCTTTTCATGTTTTGACTGATGAAGTTATACAGGACAACGGAGTAGTAAGAGAAAGATCGTTCAAAGAAAACAGTTCTGTGATGGGGAATTGACAAATAAGTGATATATCGAAGGTCTCTGCTGTGTACTTCTTGTCTGCATTGGAGTTTGTCAAGGAGGTAGAAAGGTGTTTTTGTCCTGAAAATTTTATGTAAAAATGTGGCATGATGAAGTTCTCTTCTGTTGTGCATTTTCAACCAGTCAAGTTTATTGATGTAAGGTGTGACGTGTACCCTGAAACCTAGGCCAAATATGAACCTCACGCATGCATTCTGAACTTTTTGGATTCTTCCTGATTGAAGTGACTCTTTGAAGTCAGTGTTTTTTTGACATCAAAAATTGTCATGGGTTATGATGGAATTATTTGTTTGATAATATGAACAGGATGATCATAAAATCGGATGTGGAATCATCTGCGACTAAACGATAAATTTTAGTCACTATCTTCCATTATTCAAGATAACTTCCTGGGAGGTATTCATGTTGAAGAGGCAAACAATCTGAATTGATTGAAGGTTGTACTCTCATTTCGGACGTCCATGGTCTTAATGGATTTAAAAGGTTTTCACGACGTTTCGAATGCTTCAGGTGAATACAGTATGTTGCAGATCGATAGCTCGACACTTTTGAGAGGGAAAAATGGATTGTGATATCTTCTTTAGTGAATGGCAAATTGAAGGGTGAACCGTGAAGCGTGAATATCGAAGAGAAGACGTACAGCACGATGACTTACTTTGGTATTCTTGGGAAGTTAGTTGTTGCTCTTCGAGATCAGGAAGGGCCCTTTCAACAAAGGTTCCGGGTTGGCCGCGTGGAGTTGAGGAATTTGATTGTGTAAATGTTAATTGATCGTCCACACAAGATGTCTATTGTCGCATATCCACACAAAATCTACACGACAAATGCGCGACACAGCCCTTGCCGTTACTACTAGGCAAAAGCAGAATAATATAATCCGGTTCTGTATATCTTTTAACATCTATGACATGTGACACGTTTTTTTCGGATCTGGCCTACAGTGATCTTGAAACGTCGTCCACTGGATGTTCAGTCATAGTGCTGTGTTCACATGCGAAATGCAATGAAGAGAAATGAATAACGTCATTTCTTCCTGCAACATTCTGCCCCAGGGAAATGCTCTAGGCATTTTGAGAAAAATTATCTACAACCCGAATAATAAGAAAACCTTGCTAAAGCTACGGAAGTGTAATCCGGAATCGGCAACGCACCTACTGGTTCCAAAGTGAGTGAATGAGCGGGCGTTTACCCTTCGATATCTTCCACATCCCAAGAAAAAGATGTCAAGAGGCGCGAATTCAGAATCGATTCGATTAACGTCAGGACCGTGTAGAATTCTTCGTATGTCATAATCTGTTCACCCACTACCTTCGCCAAATGAAGTTTGACCGACTTCACCCCCGCTTCGGCAAGTACATTGAAATGCGCACCAGAAGGGGGTGAACAGTCGAAAGTAATCATTTCTTGTTCCGCGGCAGTTTGCATTAATTTGAGTTCTACGAAGTCCCCACAAAATTTGTGGCGTTATCGCAATATAAATGGAAAACACGCCCACGCCGAGCAATAAATCTTTGCAAAGCGGATAAAAAAGTTGCTGAAGACAAATCGCTAGCCAATTCTGAATGCACCGCTTTCGTAGTAAAACACACAAATAGACATAGGTACTCTTCACTTGTTCTCACACCTCGGTGACGGCTGGGGGGTAACCAAAAAAGGTCCACCAAAATCAACCCCGGAATGAAAGAAAGGTTTTACTTCCGAAATGCGGGAAACTGGCAAGGAAGCCATAGGCGGCTGAAAATGTTTTGGATTTTGTTTCCAATACCGTATACATTCAGATAAAATGAAATTCATTGCTCGTTTTGGGGAAAGAATCCAGAAACTTTGGCTAATTAAAAAATGAGTAGAGCAAAAACCACAAAGGAAGTACTTCTTGTGATAATATTCTATGAGTAAAGTGGTCAAGCGGCTTCGGCGCGGCAGAAGCATAGGGTGTTTTGCGTTATAAGACAAATTTGCGAGTTTAAGACGACCACCTATGCGCATAATACCTCGATCGCCAAGGAAAACAGCGAGTTTTCTCAAAAGACGAGAGAAACAAACCGATTCTAATTTATGGGCAAAATTCCCTTGCTGAGTGAATTTTACAAGCAAGAGTGAAGCTTCATGAAGCTCTGACACTTTCAGAGGTCCGGAACGCTTACATAGCGAATTTCTTGAATTGAAACCAAAACGTAAAATATACGCACAGATTCTCTGGATTGTGGCGAATGCGGACTGATTATTTAATACATTTTCAAGGAAATTTTCCATTGGGGAAATGGTGAAAAGAACGGGTGTTCTCTCTTCTTCAGCGGGATAGTCAACATTTGGCAAAGTACAAGAAAAAGGCAAAGGTAATTCACGAAGAAAGGACGGTCCCTTGAACCAACAATCATTGGCTGGGAGTGCGGATGGCGAAGTGCCCCGTGAAGCCACATCAGCAGGATTATTTTTCGAATCGATATAGTACCATGAAATGAAGGAAATGTGTTCCTGTATAAACGATAGGTACTCGATTGGCGACAAAAGTCTTCCATCGATGGGGCGAGCCCTTTATCCAGTGTAATAAATCCTAGCGGTTCATATACTCTTGCGAGTTCGGATAACATGGCACGTTTAGTGCAAGTTTTGGTATCTCGCGGATTTACTTTGAAGCTGAAACTATCAAGCGAAGGATTTTATTGTACACCTAACACTTTCAATGAAGGCTCATCCGAATCGGAATGGAAATCTAGCGGTTTTCTCGAGAGATATGATTCGGGAAGATTCACTAGAAGAGAGGGTTCATTACTGGACCATTTTATCAATTCAGAACCACCTTTCTGCAATAAAAAAATAAGTTGAGTTCGTGCCCCACACGCGGTTGTAACACTGAAAACAAAATCATCAATATAAGAACAGTTGCGTATAATTTCGGTGGCTAGGGGATATTTCTCCCCCTCATCATTGCATGATTGGAGCACACACCTCAGTGCTGAAAATGGGGATGATGTGAGACCATATGGAAGCGTTAGTAACCGATAATCTTCCACCTCTTCCGTAGGCAAAAACCTCCAGAGGATCCGTTGCTAATCACTCTGCTTGGGGTCTACCCATATCATGCGATACATCTTCGCCACGTCCGAACACAAAACATAAGGAAATATGCAGAGATTCAACAAAATATGGCAAATATTTTGTTATGGCTCAGGTCCTGCCATAAGACAGTCGTTTAACGATTCTTGATGCGTGATTTTAGCGGATGCGTTGAATACCACCCTCAGTTTGGTAGACGTACTTTCTAGATTCGAAACGCAATGGTGCAATTAACAATAAGAATGATCGGATACTTCAACATTCCTGATTATTTCCATATAATTTAGTTGGAGATATTTTCTCATAGAGTCGGAATACTGCGCATACAGTTCCGGTTGCCCCAACAACCTGCGTTCTAGCGAATTTAGACGAGAAAGAGCATAGTTTCGGATACCCGGAAAACACGGATTATTTTCTCAAAAAGGAAGTGTTACAATACATTTGCCCGAATTGTCCCGACTATAAGTGCCTGAAAATATTTTCTCACAAACACTATGTTCCGGATCCTGACAATTGGTTTGCGGCACACTTTCAACCTCCCAAAATTTTTTGACAATGGTTTCTAGGAAACTTTCATCCGAAGGAGTGCAGAAAAATGAGGCAACAGATTGATATTCAGGAGCCTCAATGTTTCACATCAAAATGTAGCCCATAACGGTACTTATCGCGATTGAGGTATTGACGGTTCCCGAAATGGAATCGTTCAAAAGTATTTCAGAAAATAAATCAGCTCCTAGTAGAATATATACGTTTCCAGGCTTGTGATAAGTGGGATCGGCATGATCCAATTTTTGAATATGGCTCCAATTTTTGTGCGATAAAGTGCCCGCGGGTGAGGGAAAATAACTGCCTCGGTGAACATAAGCGGTTTCAAGCTGAGTTGAACTGAGTAGGCCCTTATTAGTTCGAGAGCGCATCGACTCTAGTCCTCTAACTTCTATAGAAATGGCGGATTTGCGTTAACCTAACCACGACACCGCCTTTTGAGTAATGAATGATATCATGCTACCCGAATCCAATAAACATCTGAAGGGCTGATACTGTCCCCGATTATTACAGATATCAATCCAAGCGGTTGACAGCGGAGTACTTTGTTTTCGCGAAATAACGCCAGATTCGACAAGGAGAGAAGTACTATTAGAGTCTGGAGTAGTTTCCGAAATATGTAACTCAGAACCGGCGGGAACATTGGCGATGATCGTGGCACGCACTGCCCCAGCATGACCTAATCCCGAAGCTTGAGTTTTGGAACACAAAAGTGTATTACATTGATGAGTCGAGCGACAAGATTTTAAATCATTTGAAATTAAAACATGAGCGGCGCGTTTTACAAAAATTATGACGTTCACTTTGCGATTTTAAGGTAAATGCGAGGCAATAATAGAATGCATGATCGGCCTTACAAAAAGTACATGATTTAGCGAGCGAGCGAGCGGGTGGTTCATCAACAAATAAGTTTGTAGTGCACAGTGCTCCTAAGTGAGTTTTTTTAGCGCAGGCCTCGAATTGCGATTAGTTGCGGGACTCGATTGCAAAGTGTCCAACACATTTTTTCAAATGTCTTCAAGTCCTCATATTTCGGAATTTTACTTGATCTATGTTTCATTTCGAAACGAGTAACTGTGTCATTATTCAATTTCTTCAACATCATCATCGTTGAAATGAAGTGCCACTGGGCAACAGGCTAATTCATCACCTTCAAGGCGGCGAGATTTTTGGAATACACATCCAGTAAGTTACGTAACGAAGATGGATGATGTCGATTCACTTTTGAAACCGATTCAATAGCTGACCAATGCGCTTGTGAAAGTAATCGAGCATTGGAATATCTGTCCACCAATGTGTCATACGCAATTGGGTAATTATCTGAAGACAGCGGTAACGTGCGAACCAGATATGCGGGAGAACCCTTCAAAGATGCTAACAAATAACTTAATTTCTCTATATTACTCAAAGCGGAGTTATTATGCACCATCGCATTGAACTGATCCAAAAGTTAATAAACGTTTTATAATCTCCCTCACACTGACTGAGTTCTATTCGTGGAAGTCTTAGATTTTAATTATTTGAATTACTCGCGGTATTGAGGGCGAAAACCGCCATCGTACTATTTGAAATACCCGTGTTCGCATTTTCAAATAATTCAGTCAAGGTTGCTTTCACTACATAAAATTCCTCGAGAAATGTTCGACGAATGACTTTTTCCGACTCTACATCCGCATCATCATCTCCCAACAAAACTTTGATTAGATTTCCATGTTGTTTCATGAATTCATCATCCAATATAGCTTTTGAATATCGGCGCATCTTACTTTAAACAAGGTTCTTCGCGATTTTTCTTTCATGGCTTGATCCACTGATGTAACAAGTGCACTCATATCTGCTATGCACACGTTACGATATTGTTCGTATTGCTTCATTTTCTCCATGTCAGGAAAGTAGAAGTTTGTATGAATTCGCCTACGTTATATGACAAAACGACCGATTCCCAGAAAATTGCTGAATGGTCAATCCACTTCGACCAAATAAAATATGGCGGACAATACCCGAAACCCTAGAACACTCTCATGCATGTAATCTAGGTATATGGTACTTCTAAGGACTTATTTGGTCGCGATCGTTTCGAAACTCTCTCTCTTTGCGATAATATGCGGATTAATCTTTGTATGTGCGTTGTAACAACCAAATTATATGAAATTAATTGTTCACTCCCTGAAGCGAAAAGCGGAAAACGGAATGTATTACTTACGAGATATTGAATCCGGTTCGAAGGACTAGTGTTGCAGATCGATAGCTCGATACTTTTGAGAGAAAAATGGATTGTGATATCTCTTTAGTAAATGGCAAATTGGAGGAACATCAAAGAAAAGTCGTACAGCACGATGACTTAATTTGGTATACCTGTGAAGTTAGTTGTTGCTCCTCGAAATCAGGAAGGGCCCTTTCAACGGGGGGTCCGGGTTGGCCGCGTGGAGTTGAGGAATTTGATTGGGAATATGTTCATAGATCGTTCACACAAGATGTCTATTGTCGCATATCCACACAAAATTTACATGAAAAATGAGCGACACTGCCCTTGCCGTTACTACTGGGCAAGAGCAGAATAATTTAATCCGGTTGTGTATATCTTTCAACACCTATGACATGTATCACGTTTTTTTCTGATCTGGCCTACAGTGATCTTGAAACGTCGTCCACTGGGGTTTCAGTCATAGTGCTGTGTTCACACGCGAAATGAAATAGGGAAAATAAATAACGTAATTTATTTCTGCAACACAGTATTCACTTGAAGACGATTGCAGATACAAACATTCAAAACGTCGTGAAAACCATTCAACCTTTTCACTGCGAGAAGCGAATATAGTTGAAAATCAAAATGGTGCCCATAGTGCGGGAGTTAAATATATTCAAATGCATTGTTCGAGGGTTTACTGCGGAAATCAAGTATATTGAACTGCGAATATAGACAACTGGATATACATATACTGTAGGTTGCTGGAGGCGAATCAATAACATGAACTGAAAGGGTGCCCAGGGTGCATGAAACAACTATATTTATGCGTTGTTGTCAGTGCTTCAGTTTCTGTTTTGTGGTTGACAACTTTTTTATGTTATATGTTATGTGAAATACTTAGGTGATTTTTGAAGTTTCATAGCTGAAATGTCTTCGGGAAGGAACAGGAGATGAACTTGATGATTTATAGAAATATAAATATGCAGGAACAAGAAATAAAATACAATAATCTATGTATAACGTCATACAATTTGAGAGATCAATTGAATCCTCCATTTATAGGCCTCCTAATCTTCCACTCCCAACTTTTCTGTCAGTATTTGAAGACAGTTTATCCATCATTTGTCCAAAATTTGATTATATAATTTGTGCAGGCGATCTTAATATTGACTTTTCAGAACCTACGAGCAGTTCTTGTATTCAGTCGAGTGAAATAATTGACTCATTCGGTTTGACACAAATTGTTGATCAACCAACACGATATTCCCCGACCAGTTGTAAAATAATTGATCTTTTAATCTGTTTAGAGATATTAAATATAACCGACTGTACTACGATCGATTGTAGTTCATTCACAGATCATCTCCTTGTATCGTGTAAAGCTGGCTTCATACAATCAACAGGTGGCAGTTTCATGTACACATTCCGTGACTTTAGAAATTTCAACCCAGATTCATTTTTTGTGGATTTGCATGCAATTGATTTCTGTGATATGTATGACTCCAATGATATTGATGAGAAAGTTTCCGTATTCACTACTTTACTACTTGAAATATTCGATAAACACTCGCCGGTAAAAAACGTCAAAATTACGAAGAAAAAAGCACCGTGGATAACTGATAATATGAAACTTATGTTCAAACTGAGAGATAAGGCTCTCTCAAGATTTAGAAGAACAAAAAATCAGCATCATTGGGATTATTATAAAGAAATCAGAAATCTCACGAATCGGACTGTGATACTCGAAAAAAAAGCATACCTCAATTATCGTTTAACAAGAAACAAACAATTATGGAAAGAACTAGCTGATATGAACGTATATAACAACAAAAAGGTGCAGAAAACAATTCCGGAACACCTAATGCATGTTGAAGATATCAATAACTTTTTTGGAAGCATTTCAAATAATAACTCCACGCCTGACGATGAAATTATTGATTTTTTCTCAGGTAATACATTGAACGATAATCATTTTTCTTACCATGAAACGAATGATGATGAAATTTATACTACATTACTGGGCATTAAATCGAATGCTGTGGGACCTGACAAAATAAGTATACAAATGTTATTACATTGTTGTCCCATGATTCTAACGCACATATCACATATATTCAATTATTGTATACAAAAACATATTTACCCATCGAGTTGGAAACAATCTCATGTCCTACCATTGGCAAAAATCACCAATCCAGAGAATATGAGTGACCTTCGTCCAATTAGTATTTTGTGTGCCATCTCGAAAGCCTTCGAAAAAATATTGAACTTACAAATGCGATCTTACTTAAATGAATTCGATATATTGCCATCCTGTCAATCGGGATTTAGAGCTGACCATAGTTGTACAACGGCCCTGTTGAAAGTTGTCGATGATGTGCATATCTCTATTGACAATAACAAACTCTGTCTCTTAGTATTGCTTGACTACTCGAAAGCATTCGACCGCATTAATCACAAACTAGTTATAGCTATTCTTAGTTACCTAGGGTTTTCCTCGGATGCCACATCACTCCTCCAAAGTTACCTCCATAACCGATCTCATTGTGTTATACTTAATAATGAAAAGTCAAACTCACTCATTCTAAAAAATGGTGTTCCTCAGGGATCAATATTGGGCCCTCTTCTCTTCGTCCTCTATACCTCCCAATTTTCAAAGTCTTTACGTTATACTTCAATGCATTGTTACGCAGACGATACACAATTGTATTTAGAATTCGAAGAAAACTATCTCAACCATGCACTCGAACAAATGAATCAGGATTTGAATTCTTTAATAACGACCTCTAATAAATACTGTCTCACTGTTAATGCGTCTAAATCTTATGTCATAATTTTTGGAAGAACAGCAGCGAGAAACCGTTGCAAGAATTTAGTTAATGTCGCCGTAGATGGTGTCCAATTACCCACTACTGAAATAACAAAAAATTTAGGATTATACCTCGACAGTGCTCTCAGATTTAGGACACACATTACCCATATTTTGAAGCGAGGGTACATGAACCTTAAAATTATTTATTCAAGTAGAAACATATTAAACAAGAAAAGTAAACTCATGCTATGTGATGCATTAGTACTTTCACATGCTAATTACGCAGACGTAGTTTATTACCCGGGACTACTGAAATCAGACAGAATGCGGCTACAAAAACTTCAAAATTCTTGCATCAGACTCATCACAGGCACAAGAAGGCGGGAACATGTTTCACAGCATCTTAAAAATCTTGGTTGGCTCAATATGGAGGCCAGGTGCATACTCCATTCCGCTTCGATCTTCCACAAAATCATAACAACTGGAAAGCCACCTTACCTATTCAGAAAGTTATCTTTCAGAACAGATATACACAATCTGAACTCGAGATTTCGGAATAACCTGACAGCGCCTAAACATAGAATTCCTTTCTTCCGTGGCTCCTTCTCGTATCAGATTGTTCGCTTATACAACCGGTTACCGACTGAATTCAAATCATTTTCACTCAATACGTTCGAAAAAAAGCTGAAACAATATTTAATCGAAAACAGCTTTCCGTATATTGAAATATGATATAAAACGAACTTGAATTGGCACACCCCTGTTTTCAACTTCTATGAATATTTTCGTTTTGATTTCCTGCAATATTTTATTTTATATATAGTTTTTCCTATATTTTTGTTCTTTTTTTATTATTATTGTTTTATTTTTATTTTTGTAATGAATATTTTTAAATTAAGCATGATCATGAATATATTTTGATGGTTGGATGGAAGAGCAAGCTCTGCAATGATGTTTCATGCGCAGATATTGAATCCTGCCTTTTGTTAGGTTCTATGTACAGAGTATGTAACCTTTCAATAAAAGCATTTATTATTATTATTATTATTAATAGTTATTTCACAAATTCCAAAATATTCTTACAGCAATTTTCACTCGTAACTCTGAATTCCTTGCATTTGTGATATTCTTTAACAACTGGCAACACAGCACGCGTCGTTCTACAGTTAGCTGCGGAAACAAATATAATCGCAAACACGTAACTGCGGGAATCAAATATAGTTTACAGCGCTTACCGCAACCGCAGCGAGTAATCAAGTCTGAATTAAATTTTGAATAGAAATATTTTTCTGTAAATCTAAAAATCTACCATAATAATGAAGTTTTCTTTTGTAATATTCAACAGAAAACAACTACTTCCCTGGCTGAAGCCACGCTGGATTTGAACTATTGATATTGCGAATATACCCTAACTCAAAAGAAAAAATCTAATAGTGAAATTTTGCCTTTTTATTCAGATAGTTATATGATTTTCTGTTCCAGTTCCAATGAAGAACTCATACAGATGGATGGGACGAAGAAAAAAGCAGTACTCACCATTTGTAACATTGATGCAAAAGTGGCATTGCATAGGTCTTCAATACATTTTTGTCTACGAAAATCTATTTCACGCTTCCACGATAATCAGAAAGACCGGAAGAATTGGGAAACACATTTCCTAGAGGCAGTTGTACTATGCAATGATGGAAAAATCCTAGAAATAGTTCTTTTGGACTGTCACTTTGAAGTCGGTGTTTTTTTGACATTGAAACCTGATATAGGGTATGATAGATTGATTTGTTTGATAATATGACCATTACATCATTTATCTATCTGAATGAAAATGCAGATTTGCACTTACAGATTTTTTCTTTTGAGTTAAAGTTTTCTCGAAATATCTATCAGATGTAGTTTAATGTCCAACTCGGCTTTAGCCAGGGATCTAGTTGTTTCCTGTTAGATGTCACACAAAATAACTATTGTATTAGATTTTTCGATTTACAGAAAAATATTTCTATTCAATATTCAATTGAGAATGCATCCTTTTTCAACATGAATATCTCCTAAAAAGTTCTATTGAACGATGGAAGATAGTGACTTTAGTATATCTTTCAGTCACAGATGATTCCATATCTGATTTTATGAACATCCCGTTCATATAATCTAACAAAACACGAAATGGTTATTCGAGCCACTCTCTTTTTCTCTCTTTGTTTTCCTGAATGATTTGGGGTTCCTTCAATAACGTATTGGGTTGTTTGCAGACTATCATACACTTTTTCGTTTTGGATGAATGAAAATTCATAATCATTATTGAAAAATATATATGTTATTAATATTTTTCGTTTTTTTTTGTAGGCGAAAAGAAGGGTAGCCATTTTTAGTGGCGATACCAATCCGTGTGTTACTGGGAGTTATAATTTCGAAGATTTAAAGACGATTTGGTGGAATTTAGAATAGGTTGAGTCGGGGCTAGATGGACCAAATTTCTCTTAAAATATATTCCGTCTAACGTAGAGCCATTTCTGAACTTATATCTTTGCGCCCTTGAAGTTTATATATTGATTTATAGTTATTGTTCATTTATTAAGTGATTTGATGAAATATAAGAGATGTATACAAGTTCAAAATAAAACGAACGTGGTCCATCTATATCAAATATGTTCGGGATAGATGGATCACAGTGTTGCTAAAAATAATAACATAATGAACGGAGTATAATATACAATGCTTCTCAAATGTCCGCTCCCCCCTTCTTATTTTTGGAACGATTAAACATAAACAAGTGAAATTTGGAAACTGAATATTAAAAGTTGTAAACTTCCCTACTAGTGATGATAGATGACTAAATCGTCAAAGATGACGTCACAAGGCCATTGTGACCAATAATTTTAAATGGAACCCTACGGCAAGCGACACCTCTTTTTAAAGGTATCGAAAAAATCTATTCAATGATTCTAATTTTGTTTGTATTAATGGCAGTTTTGGCAACTCGCTTTTAAAAAACGCAAAGCTGTGATGAATTAAATCAGTTAATACTAAAACTTCAAATTCAAGGTCCGCCTCTGGATAGTTGTCAAATAAGCTGACGTTTTTGTTAGTCTCCCTAATTCGACGTTTTTGTAATTGTCCAAGTTTATGTACATTTAATAATTTCTATATTGTTGATCGAACGTTTAACTGTTTCAGCAGCTTTTGGTGCTTTCAATATCTTTGTACATTTTAATAATTTGTCGTACTGTTGTGAGCCGAACGTTTGAGTGCTTCAAGAAACGAAATGGTACGTGCTTTAGGTGATGAAGTAGCAGCGATCCTAATTCTTGGTGAAACTGGACAAAATATTCATGCAGCAGAACGCATTTTTAATGAGAGATTTCTCGATCGCCCCGTTTCGAGGACTTATTCAAAGGGTTTCCTTCGTAAGTTTGAAACAACGGGTAGTATTAATGATGCGGAACGATCTGCAGACCATACATTTCTGATGAGAAAAAAATTGATATACTGGCAGAAGTAATAGTTAATCCTACTTCTTCAACAACTCACGTTGCACCTACCTGTGGAGTCAGTCGAAGTTCAGTACACAGGGTGTTGGAAAAAAACAAATTTCATCCATACAAATCAAAAATGGTTCATCAACTCTCAGACGACGACCCAGACCGAAGACTAGAATTTTGTGAAAATATGGAAACTTAAATTAACCAACAGCCAGACTATGTCAAAACGAAAGTACTTTCTATCTAAATGGAAATGTGAATACACAGAATGTGAGGTATTGGAGTGACGCAAATCCTCACCTGTTTCGTGAAACACATACCCAATTGCCCCAGGAGGTGAATGTTTGAGCAGGTATTCTGGGAAACCACATCGTTGGGCCTCTTTTTTTAAATACTAATTTAACTGGTGAGGTTTATCTGGAGCTGTTGCAAAACGCAATAGAACCGTTGATCCTTGAAATTTTGGAAGATAATCCAGATGAATTCGGCAATTTGGAAATAACATTCCAACAGGATGGTGCTCCTCCACACTATTACGGTGCAGTAAGACGGTAGTTGGATGAGGAGTATCGTGGTAGATGGATTGGACGACGAGGTTCAACGGAATGGCCAGCTCGATCACCGGACCTCACACCTTTGGATTTTTTATTGTGGGGGTACCTCAAATCGAAGGTTTACGCCACTGAACCTGACAATATTGACATTTTTAAACAACGTATTGTTGCATAATGTGACGCTGTTTCCGCAGACACATTCGCAAAAGTACGAGAAGAGTTTGAAAATAGGATATTCCACTGTCAGGAAGTAAATGGAGGTCACTTCGAGCAATTTCTTCAAGTAGATACTGATACTCAAATCTGTATTTAATATCATACTGAATGGAATTTGAATTTTAATGTTTACTAATGAGCCATCAAGACTGCCATAGACACAAACAAAATTAGTATCATTGAATAGGTTTTTCTGATACCTTTTGGAAGAGGTGTCGCTTGCCGTAGGGTTCCATTTGAAATAATTGGTCACAATGGCTTTGTGACGTCATCTTTGACGATTTCGTCATCTATCATCACTAGTAGGGAAGTTTACAACCTTTAATATTCAGTTTCCAAATTTCACTTGTTTATGTATAATCGTTCCAAAAATAAGAGGGGGAGAGAGAAATTCTGAGAAGCACTGTATAAGGTTTTAGCCTCAATTGTAGTTGAAAAATGGAAGAACTCAGAATGATAACCCTAGGAAATAAAATGAATAAGCTTCATTTTATGCAATGCTGCTTTGAGCTTTGATCTTATATTCAAGGTACTCTCGTTTTCAACAATAGTCACATTCATTATCATATCGAGTATATCATTCATGGGACTAGGTGCCTGTGTACTTTTTTGAAGATTGATCTTTATTCCGAATTTTTCTCCTTCTTTTTTTTTCTGTGATATGTTTTTTCATTTCAGATTTTTGTTTTGTTTTTTAGATAAGTTATGTTTTCTGGCGAGCTCAAAACAGTTGAAACTGTTTGCGTTCTCCTTTTGAGTGCATGTCCTTTGTTTAAGTATGGTATTGGGTGTATTTCATACAATACTTAGGCGTAACCCCACTTCATACTGCAATTTCTAGAAAAAAATATGTCGCGTTACTTCCTGTTAGATTCAGCTTGTGTTTCAGGCATATTATTTTGTCTTGTGAGCCAACTAGGTCCCGCAACTACTAGGCATCATTTGAATTGGAACTTCCAGAGTACAGAGAGTACCGAAGTTTATACATAATAAACAAAACGTTGGCTGAAAATCAGACAATAATTATTGGTCCTCATCCTCATCCTCATCCTCACATATATATATATATATATATATATATATGAATGAATATGTATATATATATATATATATATATGTATATATATATATATGTGGCGGTAAAAATGAAAAATATGAAAAATATGAAATTTGCTGGTTCAAATGGATTATTGAACGATTTAAAATCGAGAAAGAACTTCCACCTACCTCTGGTGCCTAGATGGATGGATCTTCCTCCTTCCTTCAGGAATCTTGTGTTTAAACTACGAAAAGTGGGTTATCACACACGTGACAATGCCTTCCTTTTAACACTATAGCGGTGAGACGGAAACTTGAAGAACCAAAATGTTTTCCGTTTTTAACTAAACTGGCGAGACGTATATCTTGAAAGCGGAGTGTTTCAAAGCGGAGTCGAAAGAAAACTGAATTCTTGCTTGATTTTCTTCGCGCGCATGCGTAAAGTGGAAGTATGCTTTCATGAACGCGAAATGATATATATATTTGAAAATTAAGGGGAATTGCTTCGACCATATGAAAATACTTATATATAAAGAATAAAAAGAATAAAAATAATAGTTTTTAACAAAAGATGGGTCAGGAATAAGGGGAAACCTTAACATTCTCCCCACGTTTTGTTGAAGGCTTTCAACAAAACTAATTCTGTGGAAGGAGACACAATTTATTAATTGGTCTCTTATAGGTACCACTACTGGTTTTCACTGTAGCAACGCGAGCTACTTTGTCTAATCCAGGGTGAAGTTCCACAACTCTGGCCATACGCCACTGTAAAGGCGATAAATTATCTTGCTTTATAATGACGAGATCTTCAACTTTCAAGGGATGATCAGGATCATTCCATTTGTGTTTCTGCTGCAAATTAGTTAAATATTCTAAATGCCACCTGGACCAGAAACAGGATTTCATCCTTTGTAATAACTCCCATCGTCCCAAAGAGTTCAGTTTTAGATGACTGAAATCAGGATCTGGAAGACAAGTTAAAGGTTAAAAAATGCCCCGGAGTCAGAACCGACAAATCACTTGGATCAGAACTCAGCGGGCAAAGCGGTCTAGAATTCAATATAGCCTCAATTTGAGTTATAACTGTATACAATTCTTCGTACGTGAGAATTTGCGAACCGATAACTCTAGCAAAGTGTGTTTTGAATGATTTAACACCTGCTTCAACTAAGCCGGAAAATGGCTGCCTGTCGGGGGGTGAAATGACCAAACTAACTTTTCATTATCTGCGGCATTTTTCATAATTTCATTAATATATTTATTTGCACCAACAAAATTTTTACCACAATCACTAAAAATGTATGAGCAGCGGCCTCGTCTTGCCATGAACCTGCGTAAACCAGCCAGAAATGCCTCGGTTGTCATGTCTGAAATAAGTTCCAAATGTATGGCTTTAGTTGCAAAACAAATAAAAACGCAGACATAAGATTTAACCGTCTTTGCCCCGCGGATTTTGCCCAACGTAATGAAAATGGGCCACAAAAATCAACAGCAACTACTGAAAAGCTTTTACCTGTGAAACTCGGTTTGGGGAGATTGCCCATAGGGGTTGTAGGCTTCGGGATTGAGGCGCCAACATCGGAAGCATTTGTCCAACACTTTTCGGATGGTGCGACGCGGGGGTAATATCCAAAATTTTGTAATAAAAGAAAATGCAACGTCTGCAGTCCGGGATGCAGGTGAAGTTTATGAGTATATTCTATTATTAAATCAGTGAGTCTATTCGAACGTGGTAGAAGAAGAGGGTGTTCTTTATCATATTCTAAAAGCGAGTTGTGTAACCTTCCACCCACTCGCAATAAACCTTTGTGGTCTATAAAAATACTGAGTTTTCTCAAATACTTAGGAAGCGGTTTATTATTTTTTAATCTAGAAATTTCATCTTCGAATACAGAATACTGAGTGAATTTAACAAGAACAAGTAAAGCCTCGTGTAACTCAGTATCACTGAAACAAGAACCAATTAGTTTATTCAGCGGATGTCTCAAATTAAAATAAAATCTTCTGATGTATGCTATGATTCTCTGGATTTTCTCTAGAGAAGAAAAATTTTGTAGAATATTCTGCAATGAATCTACATCAGTGAATGCTACAAGCACCGTTTTGCGCTCTTGACAATCGAAGCTGTGAGATTCTAATTTGAATTTTGGATGGGCCAATCGGTTTCGGGTTTCTGTAACCAAAATGGGCCTCCCACCATAACGGATGATTAACTAATTCTCCGGGAAGGAGGCCGCAGGAGGAACAATCAGGGGATTATCTTTGGAAGATACATGACGCCACCACTCAGGAGAAACTTTATTTTGTATCATAGATATACGATTAGCAATAAAAGTTTTGAACTTGTTTGGATCTGACTTTACCCAATGTAAAACAATCGACGAATCCGTCCAAGTATATATTTGATCGAATCTGACTCTTTCGGAATAAATCTCCAAAACGTAAGAGACTAACCTTGACAACAAAGGGCAGCAGATAACTCTATCCTAGGAATAGATAATAATTTGGTAGGAGTCACTTTAGATTTTGCACTCAAAAGAGATACAAAATGCGGTTATTTTTTATTACTCTGACGTACAGACAAGACGCATATGCGTTCTGTGAGCCATCACAAAAGGCATGTAATTCACAACGGTGAAATCTTGGAATGGAATGAGACGGGGAATTCCAATCTTCGATATTTCTGGTAGTTGACTTTTATATAATGTCCATTTTTTTATAATTTGGTTGGGAGGGCTCATCCCAACCAACACCCTGTAACCATAATTCTTTCATTATCAGTTTTGCAAACAGTGTGATTGGTGATAGAAACCAAGAGGTCGAATATTCGACTAAGTTCGGATAATATATTACGTTTAGTAAGCGGTTCCTCTAATAAATTAACAGAAAAAAGAAAACATCTGAAGAAGGAGTCCATTTTAACCCCAAGACTTTAATGGTTGACTCATTTTCTTTATCCATCGAATATGATTGATCATACAAATAATCTTTAGGTAAATTTTCTAAAACTCAACATTATTACTCGACCACTTTTGAGATGAAAACCACCACTTTTACATAATGAAATCAATTGACTTTGTACTGCAAGTGATTCGTCCAAAGAATCACATCCACCAATGACGTCATCTACATAAATATTATGGGACAGCAAAAGTTGCGACGCTAGTGGATAGTTTGTTTTTCATCGTCAGCCAATTTTGCCAACGTGCGGAGGGAAAGCCAAGGACTACTGGCTACCCAGAAGACACCTACGTAAACGATATTCAAGCAGCGGTTCATTTGGGAAAATCTCCAAAAAATTCTTTGAAAATCTCTATCAGCGGTTCGGAGCAAAATTTGAAGATACATACGGCTAATATCTGCGGTAAATGCAATGAGATGTATTCGAAAATTCAAAAGTATTGCCAAAATATCCTTTTGTAATTTAGGTCCTGTCATCAACACGTCATTCAGTGAAATATTATTAGAACATTTTGCGCTTGCATCGAAAACTATTCGAATTTTTGTTGTGGTACTGTCTGGTTTGAAAACACAAGTATGTGGTATATAAAAGAAGGAACTTCAGATAATTCGGATTCGGAATCGTTTCCATGTAATTGCACTCTATGTATTCCTTAAAAATTTTGGAATATTCATTATATAAATTTCGATTGCGGGCCAATCTCCTTTCGAGGCTGTAAAACGTCGAAGAGCTATATCTCTAGAATTCTCAAAATTCACGACTGCGGATTCTTTGAATGGGAGGGACACCATGTATCGTCCGGTCTCCGTGCGAGTTGTAGTGTCCAAAATAATTGTTCACATTTTTATCCTCGACAGTAATCGTTTCTTCCCTAGGTGTCTCTTCTATTTCTCAACAATCGCTTCATCGTGTTCTCTATTTGAGATATTTCTACAATGTTCAAAAATGAATTGATTACTTCTTGATGTGTAGCTGCAACTTTTCCAAAATAAAATTCAACCAAAAGTGGTATTAAATGCATTGGGTTAATTTTCATTACCAACACTACGGCCGTCCAAAAGAATTTTCTGAAATATTTCAGCGCCTAAAGTAGATCAATCGGTGCGGGTTTCGAGAACTGTGTGTCAGCCAAAGTAATGTTTTTTATGTGACTCCAAGTAAATGTATCAATCTTAAAAGTCGGCATATCTGAACAAATGTTATCAAGAATTATTGCTTCAAAAGTTAAAATCGGATGCGTCGCTCCGGTCGACTGAACAGTACAGCTAACCTTGCCAAGCGATGCCTGAGCGGTCATATTTCCGAGCCCTTGTACAGCAACAGCTGATTTGAACGGTTTCAAACCTAAACGATGCAGGAATCGTTTGAAATAAAATTTGCTTGTGATCCACTATCCACTAATGCTCTACCACCTGGAAATTACCACGACAATCTAAAATTCTCAATTTAACGGTAGCCAATAAGACATTGTGTTGTGTGAAAGATTCGCACTAAGTGCTGCAGGGCCGGTTTCAGGAATAGAAGTTTGCGGAGTTTCTTCAATTCGAAGGACTGAATCGGAAGAACCATCATTATTAGAATTTGATGATGAAGCTGAAATATTTTGCGGTCTGTCAAAATGTAAAGTTGAGTGGTGATAAGTAGATTGGCAATAATTGCAAGTACGAGATGAAGAACATTTTGACTTGGAATGAGTATGACTTAAGCAATTTATAACCAATGGTTTTGTTTAACAATATTATATCTTTCTAGGAGATTTTCCCAGGAATGAAGGACATTTATATAAAGCATGTTCAGATTTACAGAGTGGACATAGCCTTTACTCGAATATGCCTGCGGATTTGCGGCAAACAAAGTGGTATTTCGAAAACTAGAAAGATTAGGATTCGTGCGGTTCATGTTAGATATATTACAAGTATTATGAGTTTTGGTTTCATACGGATAGAATTCAATGAAAGTGAGTCGAACGCATTACACTGATTTGTTAAATAATCTATCATGTCAGTGAAATTAGGATTGGTAATCGATTTTGAACTGAGTTCTAATTCATAGCGGGCCACCGTAGTGGAGTCGAGTCTTTTCAAAAGCATATGACAAAGGATGAAATCCATTGATCTACAGGATAGGATAAATTGCGGAGAGCGGCAACGTTTTCCGAAAATGTATCAATAATTTTCCCAAGCAAAGGCGGGTTTTCAATTGACATGCGCGGACTACACTCAATTTCGCTCCAGGAGCATTTGCTAAAAGACGCGGGTTTGAATATCTTTTGTGATTGCATTATAAGCTACTAAATAATTGCTTGAAATAAGCGGTGTGCAAGAAATCAACGTTTTGGCGGCCCCTCCAATACAGAATGCAAGTGGGCAAACTTTTCAATGCTAGAAAGAGACACATTATTGTGCACAAGAACGTTATAAAGATCAATGAATGGAGGAACGCCTTTATGTCCCCATTGAAAGTTGGCAACTTCATTTCAGGAAGTTTTACTCTGGGTGCGGAGGGAGCAATAATTTGTCCAACCTGAGTTTGTGGAACCTCTTCAAATAAATCAGCATGAATTGCTTGAACTGAAAATAAATCCTTATCAAATGCGGTGCGGACAGATTCTTCAGTATCCAACATATCTGTGGTTAGATCTTTCAACGAACTTAAGTTACTGATAATGTTAGACTGATGATCATTGAAATTCGATTCAATTTCCGTTAAAACTTTGAATCGTTGCCGAAACTCAGAATGAGCTTTACTATTTATAACGGCTATTTCAGCTACCTCTTTCAGTTCTGACATTCTCTTTATTTCAGTATTTCGAAGAGCTTTCAATTTTTTGATCTTATCAGCCATTTTGTGAAACTAATCAAATAACTGATAAATTGAAATAAATACACAAAAACCACTGTACCCAAGAACGGACCTGGCAACTTTTTATCGCAAAAAAAGGATACAAATTCCTACCTACAATTGTTTCACCAGCTGAATACCGGTGACCTTGAATTTATATTTTGAAAAAATGGTCGAAGCAATTCTTCGTATTTAAATGAATAAATGAAAAAACCAATAATCCAGGGGATTCTTGGCTCAGAAGGACCAAAAATGTGGCGGTAAAAATGAAAAATATGAAAAATATGAAATTTGCTGGTTCAAATGGATTATTGAACGATTTAAAATCGAGAAAGAACTTCCACCTACCTCTGGTGCCTAGATGGATGGATCTTCCTCCTTCCTTCAGGAATCTTGTGTTTAAACTACGAAAAGTGGGTTATCACACACGTGACAATGCCTTCCTTTTAACACTATAGCGGTGAGACGGAAACTTGAAGAACCAAAATGTTTTCCGTTTTTAACTAAACTGGCGAGACGTATATCTTGAAAGCGGAGTGTTTCAAAGCGGAGTCGAAAGAAAACTGAATTCTTGCTTGATTTTCTTCGCGCGCATGCGTAAAGTGGAAGTATGCTTTCATGAACGCGAAATGATATATATATTTGAAAATTAAGGGGAATTGCTTCGACCATATGAAAATACTTATATATAAAGAATAAAAAGAATAAAAATAATAGTTTTTAACAAAAGATGGGTCAGGAATAAGGGGAAACCTTAACAATATATATATATAACGACTCTTGTTTGTAGCTGAACACTATTTGAAATGTAAATATCTTGTGGGGATGCTGCTATGTTTTGATCAAACTCTGTTTTACTTTTGTGAAAGCTTTCGAAATAAGTTTATTTCTTCTTCAGTCACTCTGAGAAATATGGTACAACTGATGATGGACATAATTCAAAGGAGTAAAATATTACTTACAGTATCTGAGTATAAGATGAAATTAACATTCAGAAAAATGGTATGATCTTCAGACAGTAAAATAAAAAGTCAAGATGAAGTTTATAGGTAAATGAAAGATGTATACAGGGTGTTATAAAATAGATTATAATTTTGTGTAAAAGGTTGATTCAAGTTACTGATAAATTATTGAATATAAGTTTTTTTTTATTCAATTTTGATTCAATATCTAAGATATTGGAATAAATTATGTTCAAACTTTGAAAATAAGTTTTTTAATTAATTGATTTTTTTTTCATTTTTTATGTAAACCATTTCTAAAAAACATCTTTTGAATAAATTACTTTCTTCAGTTAGGATTGAAATATTTGAGAAATCAATTGAATGTCCTGTACTATTTACATGTTGTGATAAGGCGCAAGCATTTGGTCTTAAACGAATATCGCTTTTGTAAGAAACAATTCTCGATTTTAAATTTCTTGATGTTTCACCAATATAGTTCTTATCGCATCCGTGACAATTAATTTTGTAGACTACTCCAGTATTATCCAACACAGGAGTTTTATCCTTCAATTTTGTAAATAATTTATCAACACTTTTTACAGGTTTGTTAGATAAAATTATATTAGTTTCTTCTTTTAAAACATTATTAATTTTGGGAGTGAGTTCCTTCAAATATGGAAATGAACGAAATTTTGTAATGACATTTGATTCTGTATTTTCGATATTATCAAAATCATTATTATTTCTTATCTGAGTTGGAATATTATTTGTGGAAAAGATTAATTTATTGAATTAAAGTATGTTGAATATTTTTTGAAATTTTTTGTCTTTAAAGTTGGGTGACATATTTTGGATATTCTATTTTTCATTCCAAGTACTAAATTTATTTTTGTTTTTTCTTATATAGGAGAAATAATTCATGTATTCACCAGAACTTGTAGGTTTGATATACCAATCTAATATGATTTTGTTTTTTGTAGTTCTTATGAGTTTTGAATCTAAAAATGGAACACTACTATCAATTTCTCTTTCAATTGTAAATTGAATATGACTATTATAATTATTAAAAGTATCAAGTATCTCATTCTCTTTTCTTTCAGGTATGACACAAATAATATCATCAACATATTTCTTCAAGAAAGGAACTTCAAAAGATAATTTAGGCATACAATGAAATAATAAATCATCCATAACATATTGAGCAAGAATAAGTAATATTTTTGATCCCATTGGTGTTCAAAAAATTTGTTGATAAAATTTCTCATTAGACGAGAAAAAAATATTGTCGAAAATGAAATTCATTATTTTTACAAATGTATCTTTATTCAAAGAGCAATGATTCTCAATCGTGTTCCAATTATTATTGATGCTATTAATGACTGACTCTTTGGAAATATTGGTAAAAAGTGAAACAACATCTGGACTTATAATAATATGATTTGCTGGTAATTGAAAATCATTGATGAGTTCCGAAAACTTGAAACAATCTTCAATATAGTACTCATTATCAACGTTATGAGCTTTCGTGAGTATATCTGTAATGAAAGCTGTTAATTCGCTTGTGGGTGCATTAATAGAAGCGATAATAGGTCTAAGTGATAACGTAGGTTTATGAATCTTCGGTAAACCATAGAATTTTGGACATACGGAGTTGTAAATTGTCGAAGTTTTTGCAACATTATCTTCAATATCTTTATTGTTTTTTAATTGACTAACTAATTTGTTTGCTCTCTGTTGAGTACCTGAAGTTAGGTCTTTGGTGATTTTTTTGTAATAAATCTCATCTTTAACACTATTTTCGGCTAATTGAATATACTGCTCTTTGTTGAAAGCTACTGTGGCATCACCCTTATCGGATCTAGTTATGAATATTTCAGGGTGTTCTTTTAGAAAATGTCTAGTTGTGTCATACCATATATTGAATTCTGAGAATTGAAAAGGTTCACTATGTAGTAAGTTAGTGAGTATATTGGTGATTCGAGAAATGTAAATATTCCTACTTTCAGAATCATTTATTTCATCCATTATGA
Organism: Gonioctena quinquepunctata; assembly: GCA_018342105.1. Lineage (NCBI taxonomy): Eukaryota > Metazoa > Arthropoda > Insecta > Coleoptera > Chrysomelidae > Gonioctena > Gonioctena quinquepunctata. The sequence continues at coordinate 144,150 of JAFIRS010000935.1, read as the reverse complement.
ATTCAATATCTGCCAAAAGATGTTTTATAGAAATGTCAATATTAGTTGGTTGCAAACTGGATTTAGGACCTAGTGATAACATGTTTTTAACTTCATTGGGAAATTCAGTATTAGTTAAGTTTTTGAACCAATTTTCTTTTATTTTTATATCAGTTCTAGAATATTTTTTTTTTTTTTTACAATTGATGAAACTATTTACAATACGGGCATACGCAGATTTACAACTGAATGAAAGACTACCACATATCTTAAATATATATATATCTTTACTCTACCGAGCTTTCGACAACTTTTATTGTCTTTTTCAAGGCTAAAATGTGAAAAGGTTACATAAATATCAATTTTGAATGAAATCGTATAAATTTGCAGGTAAAATGTGTTAAAATAATGAATACAAAAGAAAAATCGGCATGAATTCAAAGAATGTCACGCTGATGGACGTTCATCAATCTTCAATTTTCATGAGAAGATATGAATTGATCTTGATCAGTTGATCAATATCAGATATCTTATTCATATTATGTTTTTCATCATGTATTGCAACCATTTCTAGAAAAAGTCTTTTGTTAGGATTTTTTTCAGTATACAACATTTTTGAAGAAGCAGACCTGACTGAATATCCACATATTTGCTCATTACATTATAATACTGTCAATAAAATAATTCTATATATATATATATATATATATATATATATATATATATATATATATATATATATACGGCCAGCTATCAAAGTGAGGACACACCACAGAATTTACGTTGTGAGGACCACCAGAAGTAGCTATGCCAGACACTTGCCATAGCCTTTTCTGTCCTTTTTCAAACCAGGTTGAGTAGGCGGTCCCGAATATACACTTAAAATATGGACGATTTCGGATTAATTTTTTTTGCGTATATTCGAACAAACTGAGGACCATTCTTTTGTGATATCAAAGTGAGGTCCGTTTATTACTTCGCTTGTTTCTAGCAAACTGAGGTCCGTTTAACGCGTATATAAATATGGACCATATAAAGTGAGGACCACTCAACGTTGCCAGATCGTACAGATTTAACCTGTCATGTGATTCGCTCCTTCGTGGAACATCGCGTGGTTGGCAGTACAAACGAATCAAGTCTTATTCGGCGGTGCATACTGCATTGTAGTGTAGTATGAATAATTTAGTGAGTCGTCTGTCCCGTTTATAGTTTCAGAAAATTACATAGAAGGTAAAGTATACAAATAATAATAATTAATATGTTCCACATGGAAAATAGTTATGTTTCGGAATATTCACAGGATGGATCGTAAAAGTGAAATTTTATTCAGGGCTCTGAATGAAAAAGATGAAATAACGATGAGACATCTGACTATTCCAAAATGGGAGAGTTTCGAAGGGTTGAATAAACGAGATATCGAAATCTTGCAAAAAAGTGAGTAATTAATCATTGGATAATTTGTGTTTTTCATATCGAAACTATCTGAGTGATCAACATCTAAATACCCAATCGAAATTGGGCACGTATTTATGACATGAGTATTTTTTTCCCCCATGTTTAGATTTCAAAATTGTAGAGTTTTACTTATAATCCTCCCAGAACAAATGTATAGGGTCGAATATCATATAAAAATTCAAAAACTCAAAGTGGCTAAAAATTATAATTTTTGGTCCGAATATGTTCGAAATTGTAATCTTGAGGTTTCTGCGAACGGATATCATTTATTACATTCTAAATTCGAGCAATTCAAGATGGTGTGAAATTCCAGGTCAAGAATTGAAAATACTCGAAGAATACCTACTATTTTCGATGGTCCACTTCCATTTTGACTTCATTTTCAGGGATTTTCAGAGTCGAAAATTATGAATGCCATTGAAAATAAAAAAATGATATATTAGGAATCTGGAGGAAAATTTCTTGAAAGGAAGCTTTAACTCGGATCTACCTAAAAACATGTGAAATGTGCTACTGAGTTATTTTGTTTTTATTTTGGTAAATATAATATTTTAGCCCTTGTCACGAATGCCTACTTAGTATGTGCTGAATCTGAATCTGTTATTTTCTGAGATGAGAAAAGGATAACTTATATCATTCTTGGCATGAATGCTCGAATTTATAATTTATTATATATGTTCGACCACAGTTTGCTTCCTTCTAATTGATGCAATGAAAGTAGATAATACATATAGCAGACTAGAGCCACTCATACTAGTAGTCACAATTTCATTTCATTGAGAAAATGTTCTCACATAAAGTTCTATATTCACTACTCTGACTATTTCGATTTGCTGTATTTATTGCTCTACCCTGATTTTGACGTATTGTTATTCACAAAAACAAATCTTATATTTTCCTACAGTACATTTTTTTTAGGAATTCAATAGAAAAACAAATTCTCCATGAAACAAAAATAGATTGATCTCCAGAACCTTTCAATATCGAATTTTTTATTTACAAGCTTTCATTTAGATTCACCTGGTCCGTTGTCTGTGGGTTTGTATTAAAATCTTGTTAAAGTTAAATTTGACCCATTTCTAGTTTTCCGATAAACGTAAAATTTGGCAGGTGTTCATAATTCCAGTGAGAATGCATTACGGAATTTTATAGACGAAAAATGGCGGCTCCAATATGGCGGACGAGTTTTGTAATTATGGTTCGATTCTATTCAAATTTGGTATGTTGGGGTTTTCGGGGACAGAGATCAGGAATTTTTTGTCAGAATTAATAAATTCAAGATGGCGGTTCTAATGTGGCGACAAATTTGTGGTTGTAGCCTGATTCCAATGAAAATTCATATGAGGGGGTTTTTGGGGTCGGAGGTTACCAGTTTTTGTCAGTATTCAATAAGATGAAAGATTAAACAAAATTCAAGACAAGCTTTTATACAAATGCACTAAAAAGAAAAAACTAATTTCTTCAATTGTTTGACCTAGGTTATTCTGTGAGAAACAGATTCAAAATCTTGCCGCGAATGTAAAATAGGTATTCTTGCGCGGCAAGGTTTTGAATCTGCTACTCACAGAATAACCTAGGTCAAAAATTAAAGAAAATATTTTTCTTTTCAATGTTGCAAGCTTGTTTAAAAAAAAATTACTCATTTTTATATGTTGTTCAGCTCTTGGAGCTCACACGAGTGTGGAGTTAGCCACATCCACAAAAACACTGAAAAATAATATCTTGATTTTTATTAGTTAGGTGCGTGAATACACTAACATAATGTTTTTCAATTTTGATCGGACTGATGTATATAAAAACCTTCCATTTCATAGAGATAAATTAAAATGAAACATATAATTATACCAACGATCCAAATTTAAAAAAATTTCATGTTTTGGTGATATTCTATATATTTAATTTAATAAAGGAAAAAGCAGCTACCGTCCAAAAAAAATCTAGAAGAATATTGAAACGTTGGACAGAACAGCAGAAAGAAATGAGACTTGTTTTTTTAAGACCATTCGAAGAAAAAAAATCCTTTAAAAAAGTGAATGTTTACAATGACAAGAGGAAAACCCAGGTGTCTCCAATAACAAAAGTTGGGAGAAAATCAAAATATTCGTTGTTAATAACTATGCTTGAAAATGAAATATCTAGGCGTAATCCACAGTATTACTGGTGAATATTTTGTGTTTATTTCAAGAAGGTAATTTTATTAAACTATTGTATACAGAAGCAATTATTATTTCCCTTGAAAATGTTGTTATAGTTTTCAATAGCAGTCGGGCAAATGAAAAACACTACTTTCTCATTACAGTTTTAATGCCAACGAGATCCCTCGGTGAAACGTTGGCATCAAAACTGTAATGAGAGAGTAGTGCTTTTCATTTGTTTGACTGCTCGTGAAAACTATAACAACATAAAGAACTGCTGGACGTGAGAATACAATATATACAGTCCTTGAAAATCATCGACGAAATCATTACCACATTATCATTTTCTTGATGTACATTAACAAAATCATTTTTAAACGTCTGTTAGTTTATAATAATGTTGTATCAATGACATACTCGATCATTAAAAATAGTAATTTTCTCTTTTTGATATATTGTTGGTTTGATATAAAATAGCTTTCCGAATCCTGTAATCTGTACAGGTTGTTTTTATAAAAAAAAATATTGATAAAATATCGCCAAAGACAAAAAAATAAACAAATGTTGCTCCAAAATCCGTGCAATTTTTTGTTAAATAAACTTTGATAACGTTTATATAGAAAAAAAAATTAGCTCACCTAACCAACAAATATTCATATTATGACATCAAAAATTTTTTTTTCTTTGTTAATATAGGTGTCAATTTCATCAGATAAGGAAATTTTACGTTTTTTAATAAATTGACGAAATGTGCATTTTTATGAATGAGTTCCTGCTTAAAATCCTTGTTATGTTTTGATATCTTTCGATATACTCTATATTGGATCGAAAATATCATATTTGAATGTGAGAGAGAGATAGAACACGGGAGAACAGTTGACCGGTAAGTTTGGTTCAGCTCACTGACGCTCTACGTACACTAGTAGAGTAATATTGAATTTTAGCTTCAGAAAATTGGGGTATGGTGGTAACTTTTTATTGTACATTAGTGAAATGTTGGCAACAACCTATAAAAAGTTACCCCCAGTAAAATGTGTACTTAATTGACTATTTAATGAATAAGTTGCCAAATTACATCATATATTGAATATTTAAAAAAAATTATAACCAATGGTGCCACTCGCAAAAATGAAAAATTTAAATCAAAAAGGTATAATTTTTTTTTTTAATGGAAATTGTAGCTGCGGATTTTTTTTGCTAACGTGCGAAAATGTGAGGCGGCGACTCTCTCAAGTGCAGCGCTGGAGGAGCACGCAGCCACGAGCGCTTTACACTGAATTTTGATCTAATTGATCAAATTAAGCTAACAAAAATTTATTTGAAAGCAGAAAAATGCAGCTAACGAGGAGTGATGTTTTCAAATGCGAAAAAAAATATGTATAGGAATAGTACATATATGAAATTACGTCAAAGCAGGATTTTTTGCAAATAAAAAAGGTCAATTTTTTTTTTTATGTTCTGGTTCCCACGAAAAGGGATATCCTGTGATGTTCAGAGAACATCGTGGGAACCAAGGGAAAGAAGGTAGGAGTTGGTGTTCTTCTTAAATTTCTGGAGGTTGTATGCCTCGGGGAAACACCTCCCTAGGCAATGAGTTCCAAAGCCTCGCTGTTCGTTGGATGAACGAGTCTTTGGAAAGTGATGTTCTGCAGGTCTCCAGAGTGACCACGAAGGGGTGTAATGACTGAACTTGACGGGTTAATCTCGAAGAGACTGCCAAAGCAGTAACGATTGTTGATATTTCAGAAGAGCATCGCCCATGAAAATATCTATAAAATAGAGACAAATCGCCAACTTTTCTACGGTGTTCCAGACAAGTGAGCGAGTTTGTAAGCGAGGCATCACCGACGAGACGAATTGCCCTTTTTTGGACAGAATCTAATAGCCTCAGGATATGTTTAGGTGCCGCGCTCCAAATATGGGAACAGTATTCCAGGACAGGTCGGATCTGTGCCTTATAGATCATAAGCAGCTGAGTGAGGGTGAAATAGCTCTTGGCACGAAACAAAAAACCAAGTTTTTGGGATGCACTTTTGGCAATGGACCTCACGTGATTTTCCCAGGAAAGGTTATTGCTGATGGTAATACCAAGCATCGATATGGATGACTTCAGTGGTATGGTTACTCCTGACAAAGTTATGTTAGGCACAGTGAGATCGGCTTTTCTAGAGAAAAGACATGCTTGTGTTTTGTTTGCATTGAATTCTACCAAGTATTAGATCCCCACTCGAGAATTGTTGCTAAGTCCATATTTATATTATTAACATTTCTTCCTCGTTCATTTCTGGTTTCACGGGCTGATATAGGGGCCCTGGAAGAGAAAGCGGTATGGAGGGTACTATCATCGGCAAAGCTGTGTACTGGACATGAAGTTGCTTTCAACAGGTCGTTGATGTGAAGTAGAAATAGTGTTGGTGCGAGAATAGATCCTTGCGGAACACCAGCATTTATGAGTAGAGTGTCAGATGAAACTCCATCGACCACTACAAGGAATTTTAGTTCGAAAAATGCAGAGATCAAAATATTGAATAATTGAAAAAATTGACAAATTTGAATTTTTAGGCCATGCTTTAAAGACCAAAAACTCTAGTTTAAAATGTGATGTTAAAACTTATATATGGGATATAACGAAACTTGTTGAGTGGGGGCCGTATTTTCCAACCGAATGCAACAAAAATACTTTCCATCAATACCTCGGCTAATTTCGAAAATGGTCCAGTAGTTCCAAAATGGCAGCTGTTAAGATTTTAAAAAATCGCATATTCCATTTCCATACCTCATATCGGCAAACTAAAGTCGTTTGATAGAGCTTCATTACCTCCACAACTTTTACCCCAAAAAGTATTCTCCGAGATGTACACATAAATAAAAAATAAATGTAATTTATCATTCATGAAATTTACCTGGACGACTGTTCACGCTATCGTTTTTTCAATATCATATTCTTGTTCAGCGACTTCAAAAACCACTATAGCATCAATTTGGGTAAAATTACTTCGACATTCATTGATTTCAGACTTGCCCAACAAAATGTTTTTTCATTGTTTAAACAATTAATAAACAATCAGCGCACGAATATGAGTTTATAATTTTTTTCTACAAGTCATTTCTGAGTAATGTCAGAAGGTTTTAGGAAAATCCATGCAGTCCTTCAGGATTCCGAAATAATGCATAATTTCAAGCTATTATTACTCCACTACTAATATGATTGCCAATATCTGCGAATTGCATATCCCGCTATGTTGCCACTTATTCGGTCCTCACTACGTACTCTCGATATTAATGCGTACAGAGTGGAATATACACGTATAGAAAATATACTCCCGCAGCAGCGCCTTAACATGGCGAAGCCGCCAACTAAAGTATACTGTTTCAACCATTCTGATACCAAAGTGAGGTCCACATATTTCTCGCGGAATCTCAATTAATCATGAGAAATTTGTGAAATAGAATAATGAACAAAACTTTGAGTGACTCACGTCAAACGCTGGAAAGTTCAATTAATGAAAAAAACTAGGATGCAATGGTCTGCAATGAGATAACGTTGTGAGGACCGTATACGGACCTCACTCTGACATGGTCCTCACAACTTCCGCAGATTTTGCACAAATGGACCTCGTTTTGTATGTTGGAAATATATATATATATAATATATATATATGTATATATATACAGTATGTTTCACTTCTCATGGAAACACCCCCGTATCTTCCGTAATTTTTGACGTAGAACAATAAAATTCTCAGGATCGATAGATACACTGGAGCTGAACTCACTGCACAAAAGGAGTCATCCTACGTGATATACACTGCACGCCAGTAGCGATGGAACCACCCATTTTTCCGGAAAATTATTTTAGGGGGCAAAATTGGCCCAAAATTCCTTCGGATTCGTGTTCAGGATCCCAAAATCACTACTAATACACCAGTCTCCTGAAAAATTTTCAGTCCTGAAAAATTCTAATTTGTTTCACTTCTCATGGAAACACCCCCGTATCTTACGTAATTTTCGACGTAGAACCATAAAATTTTCAGGATCGATAGATACACTGAAAATGAACTTACTGCACGAAAAGGGTCATCCTATGTGATATACACTGCACGCCAGCAGCGATGGAACCACCCATTTTTCCGGAAAGTTATATTATGGGGCAAAAATGGCCCGAAATTCCTTCAGATTCGTGTTCAGGATCCCCGAATCACTACTAATACACCAGTCTCCTGGAAAATTTTCAGTCCTGAAAAATTCTAATTTGTTTCACTTCTCATGGAAACACCCCCGTATCTTCCGTAATTTTCGACGTAGAACCATGAAATTTCCAGGATCGATAGATACACTAGAAATGAACTCACTGCACAAAAAGGGTCATCCTATGTGATATACACTGCACGCCAGCAGCGATGGAACCACCCATTTTTCCGGAAAGTTATATTAGGCGGCAAAAATGGCCCGAAATTCCTTCGGATTCGAGTTCAGGATCTCCAAATAACTACTAATACACCAGTCTCCTAAAAAAATTTCAGTCCTGAAAAATTCTAATTTGTTCCACTTCTCATAGAAACGCCCCCGTATCTTCCGTTATTACCGAATTATAATGACGAGATTCTTTGAATTGATGAATATCCCAGAAATGCAACTATTGACTCGATGGATTTAAAGTAGTGATATACCCTGCACGCCAGTCGTGAACAATCAATTTTTTCGAAAAAAAAATATATTGTTGAAATTTTCAGGATCGATGGAAATTTTCAAAATATACCTATAGATTTTGTCAAACTGAGGAACGAAAGCAGCTCCCAATTAGTCCCATAAGGGTACCCATACAAGAAAATTACACGATGACTCTTTTGTGCAGCTAATAATGAGTTATGAATCAGTGGCAATATTGAATGCATAAGTATAACTCAGTTATTTTTCTCGTGTTTTCCGCGATCAATAAGAATAACAGTTTCATTGAATCATTGAATGTTTCACCGCGAATTGGAATTATACTTTTTTGAAATTTTGGACTTTCACTGTTGAAAAATTGCATTTTAAATTGAATACGAATGGTTCGTGAATAATATAATTTTTACTTTACCAGAAGAATAATTGAATTTCAAATCATACAATATTCACACATTCTCAAATTATAGTTCCTTCTATCAATCCCCCCTCTGATAAGATACATTTTTACAGTCTCTTTCTGATTTTTCTCCCAACTTTCCTCAGTTCCTCTCGTGTTACCTCTTGGCATGCTTCAGTAATCCTCGCACGGAGATCATCACGAGTGAGCGGCCTATTTTTATAAACTTTGTTTTTTAATGTTCCCCATAAATAAAAATCCATCCAGGTTAAATCAGGCGACCGCGGAGGCCATTCTACAAAGGGGCTATTGGGTCCGATCCATCTCATAGGTAAATTTCTATTAAGCCACTCCCTCGTTATCCTATGATTGTGCACCGGTGAACCAACCAATTGAAAAATCACGTTATTTCTGATAACCACAGGAAGTTCCCGCAATGCCTCTGAAAATTCATTCTCCAGGAAATTGACAAATAGTTCTCCATTCAGATTTCTATCGGAAAAATAGAGTCTTAAGATTCTATCATTCAATATTCCACACCATACATTGACATTTTCTTCAGCCCAGAATCTCATATTCTGGGAAGATACCACTCCATTGGTGGTAAAAGTCGCTTCATCGCTATTTAAAATGTTCTTTAGGAAATTACCGTTATTTAGGTAGTTTCCTTGTGCCCATAAACAAAACTCCATCTGTCTGTTTTCGTCTCCTGGATTTAGGGTGTGGAGAAAGATACGGGGGCGTTTCTATGAGAAGTGAAACAAATTAGAATTTTTCAGGACTGAAAATTTTTCAGGAGACTGGTGTTTTAGTAGTAATTTGGGGATCCTGAACACGAATCCGAAGGAATTTCGGGCCATTTTTGCCCCCTAATATAACATTCCGGAAAAATGGGTGGTTCCATCGCTGCTGGTGTGCAGTGTATATCATAGGATGACCCTTTTTGTGCAGTTAGTTTATTTCTAGTGTTTCTATCAATCCTGGCAATTTCATGGTTCTACGTCGAAAATTACGGTAGATACGGGGGTGTTTCCATGAGAAGTGAAACAAATTAGAATTTTTCAGGACTGAAAATTTTTCAGGAGACTGGTGTATCAGTAGTAATTCGGGGAACACGAATTCGAAGGAATTTCGGGCCAATTTTGCCCCCTAATATAACTTTCCGGAAAAATGGGTGGTTCCATCGCTGCTGGTGTGCAGTGTATATCATAGGATGACCCTTTGTGTGCAGTGAGTTCATTTCTAGTGTTTCTATCGATCCTGGCAATTTCATGGTTCTATGTCGAAAATTAGGAAGATACGGGGGTGTTTCCATGAGAAGTGAAACAAATTAGAATTTTTCAGGACTGAAAATTTTTCAGGAGACTGGTGTATTAGTAGTAATTCGGAGATCCTGAACACGAATCCGAAGGGATTTCGGGCCAATTTTGCCCCCCAATATAATTTTCCGGAAAAATGGGTGGTTCCATCGCTACTGGCGTGCAGTGTATATCACGTAGGATGACTCCTTCTGTGCATTGAGTTAAGTTCTAGTGTATCTATCGATCCTGAGAATTGTATGGATCTACGTCGCAAATTACGGAAGATACGGGGGTGTTTCCATGAGAAGTGAAACACACTATATATACAGTGCTAGTCAAAAGTCCCCTCCCCCTATCGTATCTTTTGAACGGGCATACTTATAATAATGAAATTTGGAGGGTGGAAATAAACGGATGTAGGCTTCTCAACTGGTCATAACAGGTGACGCAATAGTCATAAATGACGTCACAAGGCCACTGTGACCAATAATTTTAAATGGGACCCTATGGCAAAGGACAGCTCGTTTGAAAGTTATTGAAAATACCTATTCAGTCATACCAATTTTGTTTGGGTTTCGCTGATTTTGATTGATAAATTGAAGAAATACGAAAATTATAGTTTCGCATTTAATTAATAAAGATTTAAGAACCAGTTCTTATAATAAGTGTTCAAAATGTGCTCCATCTACTTCCTGGAAGTAATGCATCCTATTGCTAAACTCTTGTCGTACTCGTCCCAGTGTGTCAGCGGAAATTGCCCTACATTCTTCAACAATTCGTTGTTTCAGAATGGCAATACTGTCAGGTGCTGTAGCGTAAACCTTAGATTCCAAGTACCCCCATAGAAAAAAATCTAATGGTGTAAGGTCCGGTGACCGAGCTGACCATTCGATCGAACCGCGTCGTCCAATCCATCTACCACGATATTCTTCATCTAGGTAACGTCTTACTGCACCGTAATAGTATGCTCCATCTTATTGAAACGTTATTTCCAAGTTGTCGAATTCATCTGGATTATCTTCTAGAATTTCAAGAATTAACGCCTCAATATCATTTTGTAACATCTCCAGATACAATTCACCGGTTGAGTTAGCATTGAGAAAAAGAGGCCCAACTATGTGGTTTCCCAAAATACCTGCCCAAACATTTACTTTTCTGGAAATTGAGTATGTTTTTCACGAAAGATGTGAGGATTTGTGTCACTCCAATACCTCACATTTTGAGTGTTAACATTTCCATTGAGAAAGAAAGTACTTTCGTCACTAAAACAAATTGTCTGTATGTAGCCTGGTTGTTGGTTCATTTTATTGGACATAGTTTCACAGAATTCTAGTCTTCGGTCGGGGTCATCATCTGAAAGTTGGTGCACCATTTTTAATTTGTATGGATGAAATTTGTTTTTAGCCAACACCCTATGTACTGTCCTTTGACTGACTTCACAGATAGACGCAACTTGGGCTGTGGAAGAAGTAGGGTTTACTACCATTTCTCTAATTATGTCAATTTTTTTGTCATCACTAATTGTTGGTCGACCAGATCGTTTGGCATCTTGAACACTACCTGATGCTTCAAACTTCCGAAGAAGCTCCCTCAAATAAACCCTCGATATAGGGCGATCGGGGTACCTCTCATTAAACAGTCGTTCCGCTGCATGGAAATTGTTTCTACATTCACCAATTATTAAGATAGCTGCTACTTTGTCGGCTAGAGTACGTACCATTTTGCCTATGTAAACACTCAAACGTCTCGTTAAACAATAGCTTAGGTAAATTTTCAAGGTATAATCACTTTTGACAAGTAGATAATTCAAAAACGTCAACCTTTTTGACAATTAACCAGAGGCGTACTTTAAAATCTTTATTAATTAAATGCGAAACTATAATTTTCGTATTTCTTCAATTTATCAATCAAAATCAGCCGAAACCCAAACAAAATTGGTATGACTGAATAGGTATTTTCAATACCTTCCAAACGAGCTGTCACTTGCCATAGGGTCCCATTTAAAATTATTGGTCACAGTGGCCTTGTGACGTCATTTATGACTATTGCGTCACCTGTTATGACCAGTTGAGAAGCCTACATCCGTTTATTTCCACCCTCCAAATTTCATTATTATAAGTATACCCGTTCAAAAGATACGAGGGGGGGAGGGGACTTTTGACTAGCACTGTATATATATATATATATATATATATATATATATATATATATATGTATGTATATATATATATATATATGTATATATATATACAGTGCATTCCATTTAAAACGAGTCACCCTGAATAACTTTTGGTAGAATGATTTTCAGGAAAAATGAAAAAACACGTCAACAATAGTATACAGGGGGACACATTTTGACATATTCACATTTGATGTTACTTCCACTATCGCACCCCCAAGAGCATGTCACCATTTTTTTTCAATGGATCACCCTATATTGTTTCGCATTATCAGATGCTCCATGATGAGCAGATTTCAACAAAGTATAAAACATATGATCTGACGCATATGGTTCGGGAGCTACAAATTATTGTTGAAAACGAGCCACCCTGAATGAACTTCTGAACAATCTGTTACCTAGGTTTCATAGGTGTTTTTTTGAAGTATACTTCAAAAAAGTCTTATTTTGCCTAGTTAAGTTTGAATTCGATATTCTCTTCATTTTGTATTTGTCTCATTCTACAATAACTATTACCTACCAGGTGAAGTTACAATTGGTGTTATTGAAATAGTGAGTTTGTACTACCAGAATGGAAATAGTGCTAGAGCTGCTGCCCGTATGTTCAATGATAATCATCCAGGAAGAAATGTACGATACAAATACGTTTCGGAATTATTGAACAAATTTATGGAAACTGGATCTGTTAGCAATAAAAAGCATAACCGTTCAGGAGTTGTCAACGATGAAGCTATTTCTATTGCAGTTTTAGGGCACGTTGGACTAATGGAAAATACGCAATCTCTTACTAAGTTACCTCGAGAATCAGGAATCAGTCATAAAAATGTTTTCAGGATCCTTCATAAGTACAAATTTTATCCATATAAGATTAGACTAGTTCATGCATTGAACGAAGATGATTTCGATAGACGTATCAAGTTTTGTGAAAGTCTCACTGAACGGATCAATTTGCATCAGAATTTCTTGAATAAAATTTGGTTTTCGAATGAAAGTACGTTTAGTTTGAATTGAGTGGTGAATCGGCAAAATTGTCGATATTGGAGTGATACGAATCCTCATTCATACCGTCAAGTTCATACCCAACGACCTCAAAAACTGAATGTTTGGGCAGGAATTTGAGGTGACCACATCATAGGACCTTTTTTTATCGATGGTCATTTGACTGGTGAGAAATATTTGGATATGTTAGAGAATCGAATGAAACCGTGCATCAATAGGGCAATTGAGGATATGAATTTATTCGAACAAAAAATAGTTTTTCAGCAGGATGGTGCACCTCCTCATTATGCAGCTCCAGTGCGACAATTTTTGGATGATCATTTTCCTGGTCGCTGGATTGGCAGAAGAGGTCCCACAGAATGGCCACCAAGGTCTCTGGATCTCACTCCTGTAGATTTCTTCCTATGGGGTCATTTGGAGTCCAAAGTGTATGAGATAGAATCAACAACATTAGAAGATTTGAGAGAGAAGATCATTAGGCATTGCAGAGAAATAACTCCCGAGATTCTCAACCATGTGAGGGTGGCAATGGAAGCTCGTTTGTACCATTGTATGGAAGTTGGTGGAAACATTTTTGAACATTCACTATAGAAATGTTTTTTTTTTCTCATTGTCAAGTCATCAGATTTTGATTCAAGAATTTAATAAAAAATTCTTTTTCTGATTATTGCTTCATTTGTCTCTAGAACGAATATTTCAAAATGTGGCCTCCTGTATTAATTGTTGACCTGTTTTTTTATTTTTACTGCAAATCATTGTTTCAAAAATTATTCAGGGTGGCTCATTTTCAACCAAATAATTTGTAGCTCTCGAGCCATATGCGTCAGACCATATGTTTTATACTTTGTTGAAATCTGCTCATCATGGAGCACCTGATAATGCGAAACAATATAGGGTGATCCATTTAAAAAAAAATGGTGACATGCTCTGGGGGTACGATAGTGGAAGTACCATCAAATGTGAATATGTTGAAATGTGTCCCCCTGTATACCATTGTTGACGTGTTTTTTCATTTTTCCTGAAAATCATTGTACCAAAAGTTATTCAGGGTGGCTCGTTTTAAATGGAATGCACTGTATATACGTGTTCTGTATAATTATAATATTGGAAAGCATATAAATACATGTACATAGCATAGCGGAACTTGTGTTGTGTACTCTCCTATTTTTTCCGTCCTCAGTAGTGTTAACTGATCATATCAAACATCTGCATCATAATTTCGAATGCATAGAGAGACCACGAACTCTCATTCGAATTTTGAGAATGTGAAAAGTTGTTGACACTTTTTTAATGATAACTTCTCGACGGAATACCTCAGTTTGGATACATAAATGCACTCCTAGAGCTCAACCGACCTTCAGAGAGTACTAATACTAGGAGCTGACATTCGGAACTTGGATTCCAAATCGGTGTCATTATAATTTGACCATGATCAGATTGAGCTGAGGAAAAGTTGATTTCGAGAAGGTGCAATGTCTAGCTGAATTGGTCCCAGAATGAGGAAAGTAGATGGTACATCGTATCTTTTTTCTAATCATCCTCCCAAATTGATAGTGAAAATTGGAGAAAATGTTCCTGTTGCGGAAAACGGTTTGCCATACTAAAGGAGCCTTCCTTCAATATTTATAGCATGAGCAATTCAATGCACTCTAAATTTCAGCCGTATTCCAAGTGGAGGAGCGAGCACGGCTAGTGAATAAATAGTTATTCAACTGAAATTCATGAATTTACGGATGCGTCAAAGATGATCCGTACTTCACCCAGTTCTTCCGGATATGCTCAGCTCTATTCAAGTCTTGACACGTAACTGAAATCACAAATATATCCACTTGGAGTTTTTCTATCAGCAAACAATACATTCTGGCAAAATCTATTACTTTTTCCATGCATTTCTCTCAACACAAGTGTGGAAGTTCCTTATTGTGATCTCTCTAGGCAAGTCTCACCACAAACCATCCTTTGGAAAAACTAATGGAGCTGCTCACAATACTTCCTCTTTCAAAAGCTCACAGCGTTTTCCATGAACTACTTTTGTATGTACCACAAGTTCCTGTATCTTATCATATGTGTCTCCACAACGAGCAACTTCCAACAACTGGTTATGGGAGGATTGATAAACGTGTTTTTTTTCCCATTCCATCATTTCCTATATGTTCCGATTTCAGTAGATATGTGAATATTGGCTGACAGATATGGAAAGTAACTTCTGCTCCTGCTTTTCTCATGACCATTTCAGCGCTTGTTGGGGCTTCGCCCTCCTCCTCTGCATTTGAATCCATTTGCTTCATAGAAAGTGAGCCTTTTTTGTGGGCCACACATTTTTTGAAGTGTTTTCCGTGGGCACAAAGCCCTCCATCAACATTTTCTACCAAGTCCTCTAGCGTAGATATAATTGGCTCAACGTTGAAGGATATTTGACAGCTGCAAAACATTTCAATAGGCTTTTTCATTTAGATGACAAATGACTTACTTTGTTTACCTGTCAGACCCAACGGCATTGAAGGCGAACTGTTTTTTTTTTTTTAAATAAAATATTTCCGAGTTTTTCTAACACTAGTTGACTTGAATTTACATGGAGAAGGAAACTCACCATTGGAAAATATTCGTGTACATTATTTTATCTACGAATGAAAGGTTTTTGGCGGTATAAAATAGGTAATAAGTACTTAACCTACAAAGAAAGTTACGAACGCCAATGTATGCAGGTGCATTTGTCATGAAGTTGACTATTGACATAATGTGAAAATACCGCTAATTTTGAACTGAGCCAATCTCAAATTGTTATTTTGAAACTAACCAATGGCTATTCACTTTCCCAATAGCCAATCAGACTTTGGGTCTCAAAACGAGCGCATGCGCCTTAAAAAATCATCTAACTGAAAAGGCCTATTGACAGAGATATGGAGTTGTTCCTGCGCTGGTTAACTTATTGTAACGAACCTAGGCCGGACCTGTCGCCTCACATGTTGCCGTCGACAGCGATGAGATCATCCCCGGAGATGTTCGAGAACCATCCAGTGCGCTCTGCCGCGGAAGACAACGGTCAATATTGGAAACAATTGGAACACGCCGGTCGCCAACTGAAAGAATTCGAAACATCGAGAATGCTGTATCGGAGATAAATAGGCAACCCTCAAGTCTCAGAGACACAGTCTGAACGAGCCCATACGATCGAGCTATTCAGTGGCGTAGTAATATAAATTAAATTGTAGATTAAGTGTTAAATAAATTAGTTAAACCAAGTTAAGTTTATTTACGTTACAATTGGTGTCGGAAGTGAGATTTTGAAAATAAACAAGTGATCGTGGAGTGGATAGTCAGAAAAATAAATTGATAGACAGTGGCCCGGTTTTCGCGAAGTGGACAATTGTGCGTGGGAATATAAACTGATACACTGTTCGCGTGAAACAGAAAATAGACAGTGGCCCGGTTTTCGCGAAGTGGACAATTGTGCGTGGGAATATAAACTGATACACTCTTCGCGTGAAACAGACAATAGACTGGTGGCCCGTGGAAAACAATTCGCGAAGTGAATTTTTAACAAACTGATAAACTTTTCGTGTAAAACAGACTGATACCTCGTCAAAGACAAAATGTGTTCAAGAAAAGTGCGCCTTGCGGATTTGAAGGTAGCGGAATTGAAACAGGAATTGGAGGAAAGGGAACTGGAAACAACAGGTGAAAAGCAAGTACTCCAGGAAAGACTTGCAGAAGGACTTATACAAGAAGGTGAGGACCCCGAAACATTTTTATTCGAAGTTCCCGGAGGTGATTTAAGTTTGGTAATGAATAAACTCGAAGAAACTACTAATTCCGTGAAAGAAGAACTGCAACAAAATTCTAGAAATCTGGAAGAGAAGCTTCAAAAAAATTCTAGAAATCTGGAAGAGAAGCTTGAAGAAAATTCTAGAAATCTGGAAGAGAAGCTTCAAGAAAATTCTTTAAATCTGGAAGAGAAGCTTTCTAGAAATCTGGAAGAGAAGCTTCAAGAAAATTCAAGAAGCCTGGAAGAAAATTCTAGAAATCTGGAAGAGAAGCTTCTAGAAAATTCAAGAAGCCTGGAAGAGAAGTTCCTGGAAAACACAGAAGGCCTAAAAAAAGAATTGTGTGGTGTGGCTAATTTTCTAGAAGAAAGAATGGGAACCGTTGAGACAGAGATAGATAAAATTAGGGAGCAAATGAACACGGAGGTAGATAAAATCAAAGATGGGGTCGAGGCAGAAATGGACAAAATGAAGGAAACGATCAGTAAGCTGGAAAAACGAATTAATAGTGCGCCCTCCACAGAGATGGTTAATGAAAATGCAATGCTGGACTTGAGTTTGAACTTGGATAAAGTTCAAGAGGGAATAAAAGATGTCAAGGTCATTTCAGAAATAGGGAAGCTTTCCATGAAGCCGCCTCAGTTCGACGGAAAAACTCCATGGGCAAATTACCGCCGGCAGTTTGAAGCAGCGGCCAAAGCAAACGGATGGAATGCAGGGGAAAGAGCTGTAGCACTGACACTTGCATTACGTGGAGAAGCGACAAATATTCTACAAACTCTCACCGCCCAAGAACAGGAGGACTATGATCAGCTGATTAAACATCTAGAATTACGATATGGCCACGCCCATTTGGAACACGTATACCACTCCCAGCTGAAAAATCGCTGCCACAAATTGGGCGAATCCTTACAAGAGTTCGAAACTGACATTGCACGCTTGGTTCGTCTCGCATATCCAGCCACACCAGAAAATGTAATGGAGCGACTAGCGGTTCAAGCATTCCTGGATGGACTCCGTGACCAAGAAACCAGACAAGCGTTGACACTAGCCCGTCCAACACATCTCGTAGACGCACTGGCACGCGCTTTGGAATTCGAGGCAGCGAAACAATCTTGCAAAAGCCAGAGTAAAGTCCGAATGATTGAGGAAGACTCACAGGAGCCTGCTAATTTGGAAGCTGCCATAAGGAAAGTGATTAAGGAAGTGTTCCCTGAGAAAGACAGATAAGATGCTGGAATTGGCAAAATTGGACATGTGCGTAGCAAATGTCCAACATTCAAAACACGACTCCGATGCAGGAAAACTAAAGAAGGTCGACGAGAAGGGCAATCGTCGGCCTGTGTCCAGCAAGCCCTGGTTAACAACGCATATGTCGCTATCCTGCAACGACAGAACAGAGGTGTTTTCGTAGACGGTCTCATCAATAACGAGCCTTGCACCATGCTGCTAGATACAGGTGCGACTAGGACAATTCTCGGACCTTCCTTTGCCAGAACACCGGAACGAATTGAACCGACAACTTGGAAGCTACGCACAGCAACAGGGAGCCAGCTACTGTATATGGCGAGCTACCGATTGAAATAATTTTGGGCAGCACTAAAGTGAAACATCAGGTACTTGTAGCGGACATCGAAGACGATGCAATCATCGGAATGGACATCATGAATTCCAGAGGGTTTGAATTGGATTTCAAAGACGGCGTCCTACGTGTCAACGGAGAAGAGCTGGTACTTCATGGAGAAGTGAAGAGTTGATCCGTGTGCTGTTGGCTGAAGATATAAGCGTACCTGAGAGGGCTGAAACCATCCTGGAGGCTCGCCTGGACGGGAGTGCGAGCAGTGGAGACGTGATGATGTTCGAGCCCAAACTTCATGATGAGAAAATTGGACGAGGGATTGCCTAGGGAAAACCCTGTTACGTGCTGAAAAATTTGTACCGGTAAGGGTCATGAATGTCAATTACTTTCCAGTGACCTTAAAGAAAGGAACAATTTTAGGGCACTGCTCGTCAGTTTCATCTGTGATCCGGGGCGTACGAGGTACGATTAGCCAACCCAACAACTTGCCCACAGAACTAGAAAAATTAGTTGCCATCTCTTCCAAAGACATAAAACCAGCCCAACAGCCCAAACTAAGAGATTAAGTCAAAAAGTACCAAGACATCTTCGATACCGGACAAGGAAAAGGGGGTCGAACTAATGTGGTCCAGCACAGGATTGATACTGGGGGTGCCCGACCGATCCGGCAATCAGCAAGAAGACTTTCTCTTGCCAAGAAGGAAGAGGCTGACAAAATAGTCAGCGATATGGGAAAAGAAGGAGTTATCGAGCCATCTGACAGTCCCTGGTCCTCTCCAGTCGTACTGGTGAAGAAAAGGATGGATCGACACGCTTTGTGAGACTATCGCCAACTCAATAATGTCACGAAGAAGGACAGTTACCCTCTCCCGAGAATAGATGACACCCTAGACACGTTGGCTGGTTCCACGATTTTCTCGACCCTTGATCTGAAAAGTGGATACTGGCAAGTAGAACTCGCTCAGGAAGATCGAGAAAAGACTGCTTTACCATCGGCTCAGGATTGTGGCAGTTCACCGTTATGCCATTCGGGCTCTGTAATGCTTCCGCCACATTCGAAAGATTGATGGAGACAGTGCTGAAAGGACTCTCATGGAACACGTGTCTAGTGTATCTCGACGACATAATTGTGGTCGGCAGATCGTTTGAGGACCACGTGAAAAACTTGGAGGAAGTATTCCTGCGACTGAGGAACTCCGGATTGAAGCTGAGCCCTAAGAAATGCCATCTGTTCCAAAAAGAAGTACGATACCTCGGCCACGTTGTCTCTGGAGAAAGGAGTAGCAGTGGATGACCAGAAGATCAAAGCTGTTAAGGATTGGCCCATCCCAAAAGACATTCACCAGCTTCGAAGTTTCCTTGGTTTATGCACATACTATCGCCGATATGTGCTGGGATTCTCTCAACATCGCTAAACCACTGACCAGGCTCACGGAAGGCCAAACAAAGTTCCAGTGGTCCGAAGAATGTCAAGATTCATTCAGGAAGCTGAAAGGAGCTTTGATCAACGCACCTATACTGAGCTATCCCCTACCCAAAGGGAAATTCATTTTGGATACGGACGCCAGCAACGTGGGACTTGGAGCTGTCATATCTCAGATCCAGGAGGGACAGGAGAAGGTCATTGGTTATTTCAGCAAGACGCTTAGCAAACCAGAGCGCAATTACTGTGTCACCAGGCGAGAGCTGTTAGCTGTTGTAAAGGGAGTGGAACACTTCTACAAGTACGTGTATGGAAGAAGATTCCTGTTGAGAACTGACCATGCAGCTCTCAAATGACTCTTACAGTTCAAAAATCCTGAGGGTCAAGTAGCACGTTGGATCGAGAGACTCCAAGAATTCGATTTCGAGATCGAACATCGAGCCGGAACTAGCCATAAGAATGCAGATGCCTTGTCGCGAAGACCATGTCCAGATGATTGCTCACATTGCCGACGAGCAGAAGAGAAAGAAGCAACACTTTGTAGAACCGCGGCAATGGATGACAACTGGAATGACAAAGATCCAGAAAGACCAAGAGAGAGACCCGACCTTGGCTTAGTCGTCAGCTGGAAGAAGGGCAATCGAAGACCATCATGGCAGGAAGTCGCAGGTTACTCGCCGGCTGTTAAGTCCTATTGGGCACAATGGAACTCTCTTATTCTGGACAATGGGATCCTGAAACGTGTGTTGGAGGCCGATATTGGTGGGGAAGACAGACGCCAAATAATTGTTCCCAGGAACAGAAGAGAGGAAGTGCTGCGGGAAATCCATGATGGAGTCGCTGGAGGACATCTGGGAGTGACGAAGACCCTGCAGAAAGTGAGGCAACGGTTTTACTGGGCCAATTGTCAAGCTGACGTCCAAGACTGGTGCAGAAAGTGCGCTGTATGCGCTGCTAGCAATGGACCTCGAATACGACCCAAGGCCCCGATGCGTCAGTACAACGTAGGCAGCCCGTTCGAGAGAATCGCCATTGACATCGCCGGCCCGTTTCCCGTATCCGACCACGGGAATAAATACATCCTTGTGGCAATGGACTACTTCAGTAAGTGGGCGGAAGCCTATACCCTGCCCAACCAGGAAGCCATCACCGTCGCCGACGTCTTGGTGAAAGAGTGGATATGTCGATTCGGTATTCCAATGGAGCTGCACTCGGATCAAGGCAGAAATTTCGAATCCAACCTTTTCCAAGAAATATGTCTACTGCTGAACATCCGCAAGACAAGAACCACGGCCCTACATCCGCAGTCCGATGGAATGGTGGAACGGATGAACAGGACGATCAACCGCCACTTGTCCAAGGTTGTCTCTGACCATCAAAGAGACTGGGACCAGTCTCTTCATTTGTTCCTGATGGCCTATCGATCCGCAGTACACGAGTCAACCGGTCAAACTCCTGCTAGTATTATAATGGGCCGAGAACTGCGACTGCCTTGTGACCTGAAGTTTGGGATACCGCCAGGACAAGACACTGCGGGAGAGGACTACGTCAGCAAACTTCGGCAGAGAATGGACGACATCCACGAACGAGTCCGGTTGAACATCCAGAGTGCCAGCGATAAAATGAAGAAGACCTATGACATCAAGGCCGACGCCGGAGGATTTAAGGTCGATGATCTGGTTTGGCTGTACAACCCCAAACGTCGTCGTGGACTATCACCAAAGTTGCGGAACTCGTGGGAAGGCCCGTATAAAATCGTGAAAAGGATAAACGACCTTGTGTACCGAATCCATAAGCCACCCCGAGGGAAACCAAGGGTCGTCCATTTCAACAGGTTGGTCCCTTACGCTGGAAACCATGACCAAGTTCGCACCCTCAAGCCACCGGAGGATGATATGACGTTCGGGAAGTTTATGTCCTTGTATTCAAACGGGCAGAAAGTTCTACATGGGTTACTAGAGAGGAGTCACGAGACCTTTTCGAGGTGCCTGCTGACTACGCACTAGCGCACTGTGTGGCAGAAGATCTTCAAATGTCCAGGGGCATCGCCGTAGTGTTCTCCAAGAAATTTGGTCAACTCCAAACACTGCGGGAGCAGAATCCAGAAGTTGGTGGGGTGCTACAGTTGAAGAAAGGCCAGAGAAACATCTACTACCTAGTTACCAAGAGGCATTCCCAAGATAAACCGTCCTATGAAGATGTCTGGAAGAGTCTCACCAAACTAAGAGATACTATGGTGGACCAGAATCTGGTGGATCTAGCAATTCCAAAATTGTCCTGTGGTATTGATGGGTTGGACTGGAGAGTCATAAGAAGTATGCTGGAGGCGATATTCAGATCCAGCGGCGTCAAGATTTTGGTTTGCTGTAACCCTCTTCCACGACCGATCATGAAGACCGTGGAGTGTTACTTCCATCGAACTTCACGGTGCAGATATGGGGAGTCATGCAGATATCGTCACACTCCAAGGATGAAATTTCGGGACGAAATGTGTTTAAGAAGGGGGCAATGTAACGAACCTAGGCCGGACCTGTCGCCTCACATGTTGCCGTCGACAGCGATGAGATCATCCCCGGAGATGTTCGAGAACCATCCAGTGCGCTCTGCCGCGGAAGACAACGGTCAATATTGGAAACAATTGGAACACGCCGGTCGCCAACTGAAAGAATTCGAAACATCGAGAATGCTGTATCGGAGATAAATAGGCAACCCTCAAGTCTCAGAGACACAGTCTGAACGAGCCCATACGATCGAGCTATTCAGTGGCGTAGTAATATAAATTAAATTGTAGATTAAGTGTTAAATAAATTAGTTAAACCAAGTTAAGTTTATTTACGTTACATTATATCTAGATGCCGTAGATCCGACCCTACCGAATGGAAATGTTTGTTTTTCAAGAGGATAAGGCAACACCCCACTAGGGTATAATTGTGAGAATTTATCTTAACAGAATCGTTACAAATAGATAGATTGAACAAATAAGTACCATCAAGTTAACAGCTTGATCACCATATCTCACAATTTCAGGTTTTTCACTGTGGGGTGAAGAGTGAAGGGTATGAAGTCAGGTAACATTAGTGATCCCAGAAACAAAATAAGTATAGAAATATGAAATATTTTACCTCAAGTTGTAAAGACATCCAGACAGGAGATCCACTACAGACAAAATTTTTGTCAAAAGACATTCAATACGCTGAAATAAACAACTGAAAACTCTGAAGAAACATATTTTTCACAAGCTTTCATATTAAATTTGATTCGTTCGTATGTCATTCTGTCATTCTTTCCGGTTAAAAAATTGTAATCCATTTTTGGAGCACTTGCCGACATCCGATTGAGCTGATATTTGGCAGGTGTTCATAATTCCGGTGACAATGTATTATTAATTTTTTGTTAGAGAAAAAAACAAAATGGCGGCTTCAAGATGGCGGACGAGTTTTGAGATTATTGTACATTTCAATTCAAAATTGGTACGTGGGGAATTTCGGGGACAAGGATTGTGAATTTTCCGTCAACATTTATAAATTCAAGATGGCGCATGGCAGATGAGTTTTGTGATTATGGTCCGATTCGATTCCAAATTGATATGTGGGGATTTTCGGAGCCGAAGATTATGAGTTTTTCGTCGGAATTCAAGATGGCGGATCCAAAATGGCAGAGGAGTTTTGTGATTATGGTCCGATTCTATTCAAAATTTGTATGTGGGGGTTTTCAGGGTCGGAGATTGTGAACTTCGTAAAAATTCATGGAATTAAAATGGTGGCCGATGTGTTGAAGAAAAAACCACATGGCGGACGAATTTTTGGTTTATGGTCCGATTCGATTCAAAATTGATATGTGGGGATTTTCAGGATCAAAGATTATGAATTTTCCTTCAAAATTCATACAATCAAAATGGCGGCTCCAATATAGTCCGATTCCATTCAAAATTGGTATGTGGGGGTTTTCGGAGTCGAATTTTATGATGATTTCTAGTTTGAATTCATTAATTGAAAATGACAACTCCAAGATGGCGGATGAGTTATTCTTCAGATGGTTTCCTCATTGAAGGACAAAATAACTCAGAACTTATAGGAAAAAGACCTCATAATAACGATGCTTTAATGAAAATGCATAGATTAAGGCGTACTTAATTGATAAAAACCTTTCTAAACACAAGTTTTTATTCAAATGCGATAAAAAGTCAAAAATAATTGCTTTGGATGTGTGCGAAGTTTTCATTTCGAATACAAAACCCACAATAAAATTTGACTTTTTAGTGCCTTCGAATGAAAGCTTGTCTTTAAAAAGGTTTTTTGATAATTATTTTTGTTAATTTTCCCCCATTTTTACGTATTCCTTGAGTCTCTTCCAAATGATTATCTTCATCATATAAACAACAAATTTTGCGAGTAGTTGTACTCAAATGATCAAGCATAATTATTCAGAATATAAAAAAAACACGGTGATCTATTTAACAAAATTCATCCAACTATCACGAATCATCCTGTACATTCAAATTTTGATTCGAAAGACGTATCATTCAGATTGAAAATTGACCTATCCGAGAATTTTCCATAATTTTTCAAAATGACGCCAAAAATAATCTTATTCCATGAGTGGAATAAGATAACTGTATATCTAGGGATAGGAGATCCAACCATATCAATCTCTGCTCACAGAAAACTCATGTATCACTGAAATAACTTTATCAAAATCGCAGTTTTCTAGACAGATCCACCAAAATTAGGCTATGTGACTCACTAGTATCATCGAAACTTAATTACTGTGACGTTCTAAAATATTCTTGCCTAACTAGCAGGATAGTTAGTATCATCACATAGGCCATACCTCAAATCGTTGAATGTTTGTATGTGCAGAATCACAGAACTATACGCAATGTGTAAATATAATAAAATTATTGAAGAGAAGTCTCCGCCATACCTATATAATGAAAAAAGATTCCGAACAGACAGTCACACCCTCCATCGAAGACCTGAATATAACCCCATCTTACCGAATAATAAAATAAATTTCTTCAAACGTTCTTTTCGAATCTGTGCCTCCTTCATGAATAGCTTACTTGCAGAAGGTCGAAATATTGCCGAAAATGAATTCGAAAATACTGTATATACCAAATTACTATCGGAATAGCCACCAACTTCGATTTTTCAAATGGAACATCCTGTATGTTTGATGTTTTTAGGACTCTACGGCTCAAATAACATACAACGGCGTCGCCAAATTTTTATTTTACAATTAAAAAAAAACTATTTGATTTTCATTCTACAGATGAGTCTAGGTTTACGATCAATGGTATGTTCAATAGGAATAATACAGGGTATTGGCCTAAAGAAAATCCTAGGTTCAACATCTGGGTAGGAATCATAGGGACAAGAATCATTGGACCAAGTCTTTTCGACAGGTCTTTGACGGGCCAAAGATATCTAAAATTCTCAGAGAACGATATTCAAAATAATATCAACGATTCATCTGAAACATCAGGCGAAATATGCAGGATGGTGCAGGACCACACAAGGCTAATATTGTTCGGAAATATTTTAGTGGGCAGAGATGGATTGGAACAGATGGTCCAATCAGATTGCGCGATATAACCTCCATTGATTTTTATTTATAGGGTCACATAAAATCCAGAGTATGATCGAAAAGACCAACTTCTTTGGAGGACTTGAGAGATAGAGTTGAGCGGGCATTGCAGGAAATTCCTGCTCACGAACTTATAAATGTGATGAGGTGTACAATAAATAGAACAAGTCTATGTGTTAGGGAAAACGGACAACACTTCAAACATATCATTGGTCATTAATAAATACAATGACTTTTTGTTGGTTGTGAAACTCATCTATTGAAAACGGGATAATGGTATTGTGAGTGAGTTGAATGTTTCACTGTTTCAGTCGTTAGATTTATTCAAACAGTTTCATTATATCGAAGTTATTTTTTCTGTAATGAGTTTATGATCATGACATATTGTCAAGTCGATTATTTTTGGTAATTCATTGTTATCATTCTGAAGTAAAGTTTGAAAGAATGAATAGATGTCATATTACCCACCAATTTTTTCAGATTTATTTCATTTTGTTAGATGGCTCTCTACGTTTAGAACAGAAAGGAAGTGATACATAATGTACATCGTTGAATAAGTAGTTGAATTCTCTGTCGAATGGCAAGATGGCCCTTGGTAGGTACCATTGGAAAAAACCGTTTTTTTCGTAAAAATGCGTTCCGAAAATTTCAATCTCTGCTGTAGGATTTTCTTTTCGATAAAATTACTATCACTATGAGTTACTGATGTAAATTAGTATAGATTTTAACCTGATCAAGGCCTCCTAAACTAATAAAAAAATTAAAAAAATATGTTTTTCCAATTGTAAAATGAAAATTTGGCAACATTGTCGTATGTGAGTAGTCGGAATATCAACTAGTTTAGGTGTTCGAAAAATCGAAGTTGGTGGCTATTCTGGCAAAACCAGGAGTCGGCCATTTTGTTTTCATATGTCTGTCAATCCGAAATTGTGTCTCATATCTATGAACAGAATTTCGTCTAAATCGGTTGATAAATGAAGGAGATATAGGCATGGCTCTAGTCCCAATGTCACCCGGTATATACCATATGACATTGGGACTAGATCCATGCCTACATCTCCTTCACTCATCAACCGATTCAGATAGAATTTTGTACATAGATATGAGACACAGTTTTGGATTGACAGACATATGAGAACAAAATGGCTGGCTTCCGGTTTTGCCAGAATTGCCACCAACTTCGATTTTTCGAATGAAACATCCTGAACACACTGCATGTTTGATATTTTTCGGGTTCTACGGCTAATGAAGAGTTAATAATAGGTTCGTTACTAGCGAAAATATTCATGGATAATCTCGAAAGTAAAATTCTCAACAATTCGTTGATAAAAAAATGATTATACTGGTATTGATATGTAGATGACATCTTATGTTGCTTTGTAGGAACTGATAGACAATCAAATGAAAATTGTATACCAAATTAATGGCTCAATCAAATTTACAAAAGGAATAGAAATGAATGATTCGATAAACTCCTCAGATTTGACCATAACGAAAATAAAACATGAACACGATTTTTTTATTTTCCACAAACCTTCGTATACAGATATTAAAATACATAGTACTTCGACTCATCCCTACCAACGCAAAGTAGCCGCATATAATAATATGATCCATAAACCAGTGAATGTCCCTCTGTAAGAAGATAATTTGAATTAACAATAAATAAAATTGAACAAATTGCAGCCAATCACGGATATAACTCGTGTTTAGTTGGGAGCATTCAATCAAAAAAACTCTAAAGAAGGCAATTAAGGAATTCAATCCAACCGATTCAAATAAAAAGTGAAATTTCAAGGTAAGTACTCATTTCGGCAAACTTTCAGAGAAAATTTCTGATTATTTAAGACATAAAGATATTAATATTGCTTGCAGAACAAATAATACTTTGGAAAAATATATCAAAAATAACAAATATCGAATTGAAAATTCCGACAAATCTGAAGTATATAAATTAACTTGTGGTTCTTGTCCGAATTTTCACAAAGGACAAGCAGGTAGAACTTTCAAGCAACGCATATCCTAGTTTTATTAAGGGGAAATCTAATTCAACTTTCGCTAATCATCTCCTGACTGACTACCAGCTGACTATCTGCTTCTTTATTCATGTAGAACCACAGTTATTCAGTTTATATATATATATATATATATATATTTATATAGGTGTGAAGGTTAGACGACTGTCTAAGTTAAAGAAGAATCCTTTTCAAATTCGGGTATGCAGTCAACAAGGGGATGGAAAATAAAGTGAACTCTTTTTTCTATTCAAGCTTTCGAGTCATTTGTCGTCTTATTTGTTGTCTTCATCAGGAAGTCTACAATGAATTAAAATTGAACATTATTAATTCAAAAAACGATTCGGCATGTGTGTACTTACGAAAGTGAGGTTAAAAATCCCTTTCACTTGCCGCAATTTTTAAAATACCATGTCACAACAAACAACACTCTTGGTTTAGACATATACAGTTGAGAATTTGATCAGAATTGATCATGGTTACTCAAATATAATTGCACAAACATTTTAAAATTCCAAATGGGCTCTTATGGAGGTCATGTTGGATTCAAGAGGAAGTGGTGAATGATGAATGACAATTGAAGTATTAAATGAAGTTGACAATTGACAAGTATGACAAATTGATATCAGACTTGTTGCCAACATGCAATGAGGTGAAAAATAATACCACCAAACAATCAAAGGTGCCAACTTAATGTTTATTGAAACGATTTTGGTATGTCTCATAAGGAGAATGACAGAGTAAATATGAGCTCTAGAAGAGGTGAAAAATTCCAATACCAACAATTCAAGGGTACCAATTTATGTTTACAGAATTGAGTTTTGGTCTGTCTCATAAGAAGAACGATTGAGTAAATATGAATAGATTATGCTGAGATTGTCAATGTCAGTTCTAGAATTCATTGAATTAGGTTCTTCGAAAATTTGTGTCATTTCGAGAAAAGTTCTCTTTTTTGAATTAGATTCATGTTCTGAGATATTCACATTATCATAATCTGGGTTATGGTTAGAAGCAATGGTGTGAATAATCCAGAATATGATAATGTGAATATCTCAGAACATAAATCTAATTTACAAAAAAGGACTTTTTTTTAAATAACACAAATTTTCAAGGAACTTAATTCAATGAATTCTAGAACTGACATTGATAATCTCAGCATAATCTATTCATATTTACTCAGTCGTTCTTCTTATGAGACAGACCAAAACTCAATTCTGTAAACATAAATTGGTACCCCTGAATTATTGGTATTGGAACTTTTCACCTCTTCTAAAGCTCATATTCACTTTGTCATTCTCCTTATGAGACATACCAAAATCGTTTCAATGAACATTTAGTTGGTTTCCTTGATTGTTTGGTGGTATTATTTTTCACCTCATTGAATATTGGCAACAAGTCTAATATCAATTTGTCATACTTGTCAATTGTCAATTTCATTCAATACTTCAATTGTCATTCATCATTCACCACTTCCTCTTGAATCCAACATGACCCCTATAAGAGCCCATTTGGAATTTCAAAATGTTTGTGCAAATATGTTTGAGTAATCATGATCAATTTTGATCAAATTTTTAACTATATATGACTATACCAAGAGTGTTGTTTATAGTGACATGATATTTTATGAATTGCGGCAAGTGGAAGGGATTTTTAACCTCACTTTTGTGAGTACACACATGCCGAATCGTTTTTCAAATTAATAATGTTTAATTTTAATTCTTTGTAGAGTTCCTGATGAAGAGACAATAGATGACTCGAAAGCTTGAATGAAAAAAAGAGTTCACTTTATTTTCCATCCCCTTGTTGACCGCATACTCGAATTTAAAAAGGATTCTTCTATATATATATATATACATATATATATATATATATATATATATATATATATAAATGTCCTATTGTTCCATCAATCATTCCAATTGCAATCATTGTATAGTATAATCACAACAGAAACCTTCACTACGATTTTTCAAAAAATTGACTCACAAAACCCACTATACTATAGCTTTTTCAAGTGGAGATAACCTAAATTACTGTGGTTCTCTATGAATAATAGGAGCAGATAGTCAGTTGGTAGTCAGTCAGGAGATGATTAGCGGAAGTTGAATTAGATTTCCCTTTAATAAAACTAGGATATGCGTTGCTTAAAAGTTCTTCCTGTTTGTCCTATGTAAAAACTTGGACAAGAACACAAGTAAGTTTATATACTACGGATCTGTCGGAATTTTCAATTCGATATTTGTTGTTTTTGAAAATTTTTTCTAAAGTATTATTTGTTCTGCAAGCAATATTAATATCTTTGTATCTTTAATAATTGGAAATTTTCTCTGATGGTTTGCCGAGATGGGTACTCACCTTGAAATTTGACTTTGTATCTGAATAGGTTGGATTAAACTCCTGAGTTGCATTTTTTAGAATTTTTTCGATTGAATGCTACCAACTAAACAAGAGTTATATCCGTTATTGGCTGCAATTTGTTAAACTTTTATTTATTTTCCTTCGAAATTATCTTCTGATAGAGGAACATTCACTGGTCTCTGAATCATATTATTATATGCGGCTACTTTGTGTTGGTAGGGATGAGTCGAAGTACTATAAATTGTCATATCTGTATACGAAGGTTTGTGGAAAATAAAAAAATCGTGTTTATGTTTTATTTTCGTTATGGTCAAATCTAAGAAGTTTATCGAATCATTCATTCATTCATTCCTTTTGTAAATTTGATTGAGCCATTAATATAGTGAAAAAAATTAATTTGATTGTCTATCAGTTCCAACAAAGCAACATAAGATGTAGTCTTCATATCTATAACAGTATAATAATTTTTTTATCAACGAATTGCTAGGAATTTTACTTTCGAGATTATCCATAAATATTTTCGCTAGTAACGAACTTATTATTAACCCTTCACTAGAACAATGAGAATTTTCTGTAATTGGAAAATAATTTTGTGTTAAACAAACTGTAAGTAAATTGAATAGATCATCTTCGATGGGCGGATTAACATGGTTTCTACCCAAATCTGGAGTACATGAACTTACTTGTGGTACTTGACCAAGTTTTTACATGGGGCAAACAGGTAGAACTTTCAAGCAACGCATAGAAAGGATTTCATCAAAAGCAAGTCTAATTCAACTTTCGCTTACCATCTGCTGAGTGAATGGCATTGCTTTGCTGATGATTTTGAATTCTTTCATATAGAAAAGAAAGGTCAAAAACTCAATCTCCTAGAAAGCTTAGAGATCAACAAAGACAAGTACTCACAATATTTATTAAATGATCTGTAATTGTAATTCAGTTCACCTCCACTTGAAGAAGCTATAGTATAATAAAACACATTTGGGTTTTGTGAAACAGTTATTTGTGAAAATCGTAGTGAAGTGTTTTTAGTTTACTTAAATTATGAATTTCCATCAAGTATCGGCCACGTCTATTAAAAAAAAACCTTTGTTTAAGTTTTTTAGCGACTTGCTGGTTCAGGTGGATAAGTTAACTGTATCAATCTGGAAATATTCATAAACGAACGAAATCTCGTCCAAAACATGTGTTTCAAATACTTCTGCTGAAAATGACATTCATCATCCTCATTACGTCGAAATCCATCATAGTAGACTCCTACATCACCTCATATATTCTGGACTGATACTCAACTGAATATTATTCACTTATAATTGCACGGAGAGTTTTTATTTTATCGGGTAAATTTGAGTTGTTCAATGAGAAACTGTTGCCTAGTAATTAGACGAGAAAAACTGTCATCTATTAGAAACGAGACACCGAAGGTGGAGCGTTTTTAGATTGACTGTTCTTCGAGTCAAATTGCTAAAGGAAACAGTTTAGAATTTGAACAACACAAATTCACCCGATATCAATACAAACATCGAGTGTAATTCGGCAGGAAAATTTAATGAATAAGAAATTCAGAAACATATCAATGCAAACTTCATTTTGGCAACCAACACCGCGATAATTGATAAACGAATGAATAAGTGAAAAAAACCACTAGTGCATTTGTCGCTGTAAAAGTTGCAGCCAACTTATGCTGCTGTCAAACTGGCAATTGCACTGTGTCATATGCGACTTTAAATACATGAGTTGAATTGTCATTATCAAACCGGAATAAATTCTCGCAGAATAGACAATTTTCATCGTTATTTTTTCAACTTTTGCCTCCTTTAGTTGACTCAAAGAGTTTATTCCTGAACGAATCGATCATTTTATGTTTTTTGAGTGAACCTTAAAGAGAAGTTTAGAAAAAATTATAAAAAAGAATTAATATGCAAAGAAATAATCGAATATGCAAATTGATTCTACTTACGGTAAAACTCCTTCGACATCGAAATAATTGAAGTGGAGGCGAATTTTTTCCGATGCATTTCCATAGAGGAAATAATGACATTCGGTGTCTCTGGGATAAAGTCCAGGGTAATTAGGGCTATGGAAATATCCAGTTCTGGATTCGTTACTATTAAATACGAAGGCACATGGGTAAGTATGTAACTGGGTACCAGTTGTTATACCAAAATCTGAAAAAATAAAAACATGATATATTCACTGAATGATAAAGAAAGGCACAATTTTCGTCATACTTCTACGTCAGTCACTGATTCATTGATTGATTGAATTTGAAATGAAAATAATTTGAGTTACAGGAGAAACTGACATTCAATTTCGGATTCTTCAACCAAACGATTCATATGTACATGTATCTCCAATGATTCTATTTTCCTGGAGAACTCACGTAAGATGAGTCTGTCATTACTAAGGTCATAGGTATTGTAACGTAAATAAACTTAACTTGGTTTAACTAATTTATTTAACACTTAATCTACAACTTAATTTATATTACTACGCTACTGAATAGCTCGATCGTATGGGCTCGTTCAGACTGTGTACTCCCTCTTGAGGGCTGTCTATTTATCTCCGATACAGCATTCTCGATGTTTCGAATTCGGACGGTTGGCGACGGCATGTTCCAATTGTTTCCAATATTGACCGTTGTTTTCCGCGGAAGAGCGACTGGATGGTTCTCGAATATCTCCGGGGATGATCTCATCGCTGTCGATGGCAACGTGTGAGGCGACAGGTCCGGCCTAGGTTCGTTACATTGCCCCCTTCTTAAAGACATTTCGTCCCGAAATTTCATCCTTGGAGTGTGACGATATCTGCATGACTCCCCATATCTGCACCGTGAAGTTTGATGGAAGTAACACTCCACGGTCTTCATGATCGGTCGTGGAAGAGGGTTACAGCAAACCAAAATCCTGACGCCGCTGGATCTGAATATCGCCTCCAGCATACTTCTTATGACTCTCCAGTCCAACCCATCAATACCACAGGATAGTTTTGGAATTGCTAGATCCGCCAGATTCTGGTCCACCATAGTATCTCTTAGTTTGGTGAGACTCTTCCAGACATCTTCATAGGACGGTTTATCTTGGGAATGCCTCTGGTAACTAGGTAGTAGATGTTTCTCTGGCCTTTACCATAGTATCTCTTAGTTTGGTGAGACTCTTCCAGACATCTTCATAGTGCGGATTCTGCTCCCGCAGTGTTTGGAGTTGACCAAATTTCTTGGAGAACACTACGGCGATGCCCTGGACATTCGAAGCTCTTCTGCCACACAGTGCGCTAGTGCGTAGTCAGCAGGCACCTCGAAAGGTCTCGTGACTCCTCTCTAGTAACCCCATGTAGAACTTTCTGCCCGTTTGAATACAAGGACATAAACTTCTCGAACGTCATATCATCCTCCGGTGGCTTGAGGGTGCGAACTTGGTCATGGTTTCCAGCGTAAGGGGCCAACCTGTTGAAATGGACGACCCTTGGTCTCCCTCGGGGTGGCTTATGGATTCGGTACACAAGGTCGTTTATCCTTTTCACGATTTTATACGGGCCTTCCCACGAGTTCCGCAACTTTGGTGATAGTCCACGACGACGTTTGGGGTTGTACAGCCAAACCAGGTCATCAACCTTAAATCCTCCAGCGTCGGCCTTGATGTCATAGGTCTTCTTCATTTTATCGCTGGCACTCTGGATGTTCAACCGGACTCGTTCGTGGATGTCGTCCATTCTCTGCCGAAGTTTGCTGACGTAGTCCTCTCCCGCAGTGTCTTGTCCTGGCGGTATCCCAAACTTCAGGTCACAAGGCAGTCGCAGGAGTTTGACCGGTTGACTCGTGTACTGCGGATCGATAGGCCATCAGGAACAAATGAAGATACTGGTCCCAGTCTCTTTGATGGTCAGAGACAACCTTGGACAAGTGGCGGTTGATCGTCCTGTTCATCCGTTCCACCATTCCATCGGACTGCGGATGTAGGGCCGTGGTTCTTGTCTTGCGGATGTTCAGCAGTAGACATATTTCTTGGAAAAGGTTGGATTCGAAATTTCTGCCTTGATCCGAGTGCAGCTCCATTAGTCGTTGAAGGATAGCGACATATGCGTTGTTAACCGGGGCTTGCCGGACAAATGCCGACGATTGCCCCTTCTCGTCGACCTTTTTTAGTTTTCCTGCATCGGAGTCGATGAATGTTGGACATTTGCTACGCACATGTCCAATTTGGCCACAATTCCGGCATCTTATCTGTCTTTTCTCAGGCAACACTTCCTTCATCACTTTTCTTATGGCAGCTTCCAAGTTAGCAGGCTCCGGTGAGTCTTCCTCAATCGTTTGAACATTACTTTGGGTTTTGCAGCATTGTTTTGCTGCTTCGAATTCCAAAGCTCGTGCCAGTGCGTCTACGAGATGTGTTGGACGAGCTAATATCAACGCTTGTCTGGTTTCCTGGTCACGGAGTCCATCCAAGAATGCCTGAACCGCTAATCGCTCCATTACATTTTCCGGTATGGCTGGATATGCGAGACGAACCAAGCGTGCAATGTCAGTTTCAAATTCTTGTAAGGATTCGCCCGATTTCTGACAGCGATTTTTCAGCTGGGAGTGGTATACGTGTTCCAAATGGGCCTGGCCATATCGTAATTCTAGATGTTTAATCAGCTGATCATAGTCCTCCTGTTCTTGGGCGGTAAGAGTTTGTAGAATATTCGTCGCTTCTCCACGTAATGCAAGTGTTAGTGCTACAGCTCTTTTCCCTGCATTCCATCCATTTGCTTTGGCCGCTGCTTCAAACTGTCGGCGGTAATTTTCCCATGGAGTTTTTCCGTCGAATTGAGGCGGCTTCATGGAAAGCTTCCCTATTTCGAAATGACCTTGACATCTTTTATACCCTCTTGAACTTTATCCAAGTTCAAACTCAAGTCCAGCATTGCATTTTCGTTAACCATCTCTGTGGGGGGCGCACTATTAATTCGTTTTTCCAGCTTACTGATCGTTTCCTTTATTTTGTCCATTTCTGCCTCGATTCCGTCTTTGATTTCATCGCTGATTATTTCCTTCATCTTGTCCATCTCTGCCTCGACGGTTCCTATTCTTTTTTCTAGACGATTCGCCACACCACAGAGTTCTTTTTTTAGGACTTCCGTGTTTTCAAGGAGCTTATCTTCCAGGCTTCTTGAATTTTCTTGAAGCTTCTCTTCCAGATTTCTAGAAAGCTTCTCTTCCAGATTTATAGAATTTTGTTGCAGTTCTTCTTTCACGGATTTAGTAGTTTCTTCGAGTTTATTCATTACCAAACTTAAATCGCCTCCGGGAACTTCGAATAAAAATGTTTCGGGGTCCTCACCTTCTTGTATAAGTCCTTCTGCAAGTCTTTCCTGGAGTACTTGCTTTTTACCTGTTGTTTCCAGTTCCCTTGCCTCCAATTCCTGTTTCAATTCCGCTACCTTCAAATCCGCAAGGCGCACTTTTCTTGAACACATTTTGTCTTTGACGAGGTATCAGTCTGTTTCACACGAAAAGTTTATCAGTATGTTAAAAATTCACTTCGCGAATTCTTTTCCACGGGCCACCAGTCTATTGTCTGTTTCACGCGAAGAGTGTATCAGTTTATATTCCCACGCACAATTGTCCACTTCGCGAAAACCGGGCCACTGTCTATTTTCTGTTTCACGCGAACAGTGTATCAGTTTATATTCCCACGCACAATTGTCCACTTCGCGAAAACCGGGCCACTGTCTATTTTGGGCGTACAGAAAGGTCTATCAATTTATTTTTCTGTCTATCCACTCCACGATCACTTGTTTATTTTCAAAATCTCACTTCCGACACCAATTGTAACGTAAATAAACTTAACTTGGTTTAACTAATTTATTTAACACTTAATCTACAACTTAATTTATATTACTACGCTACTGAATAGCTCGATCGTATGGGCTCGTTCAGACTGTGTACTCCCTCTTGAGGGCTGTCTATTTATCTCCGATACAGCATTCTCGATGTTTCGAATTCGGACGGTTGGCGACGGCATGTTCCAATTGTTTCCAATATTGACCGTTGTTTTCCGCGGAAGAGCGACTGGATGGTTCTCGAATATCTCCGGGGATGATCTCATCGCTGTCGATGGCAACGTGTGAGGCGACAGGTCCGGCCTAGGTTCGTTACAGTATACTCAAAAAGAATTATGGTCAGCTCCTTAGTTCGGTTTTAGATTATATATTTTCATTTTGTATTAATTCAATCCTATTGAATGTTCCTGTATATCCGAAAAATAAAAGTGACAATTTCTTCTGGAATTTTCACAGATGATAAAGATAACCCTGAAAATAATAAATATCAAAAGAAATCGCGGAAAGTACTAGAATAGTTTTTTTTAGGAAAAATCACTCTTCATACTGACAATATCAGTTCATAATATAGTGTAGTAAAAATAGCTTTAAATAATGCATTATTTTGGAATCCTAGAGGACGACATGGATTTTCCTAAAACCTTCTGATATTACTTAGAAATGACTTGCAGAAAGAAGTTATAAACTTACATTTGTACGCTGATTGTTTATTAATTGTTTAAACAATAAAAAACAATTTTGTAAGGCAAATTTGAAATAATGAATTTCTAAGTAATTTTACCCAAATTGATGCTATGGGGGTTTTTGAGGTCGCTGAATGGGAAAATGATATTAAAAAACGATGGCGTGGCCAGTGGTGAAGGTAGATTTCACTAATGATAATTTACAGCTATCTTTTATTTATGTGTACATCTCGGAGAAAAACTTTTCGGATAAAAGTTGTGGAGCTAATGAAGCTCTATCAAACAACTTATAGGTTGCCAATATTGGTTATAAAAATGAAATATTGCAAATTTTTTTTAAATCTTTCAACAGACGGCATTTTGAAACAACGGACCATTTTTTAAATGAGCCCAGGTGTTGATAACAAGTATTTTTGTGCCAAATTTTATTTTATTCGGTTGAAAAATGTGGCCTTCACTTAACAAGTTTCGTTATATCCCATATATATATATATATATATATATATAGCCCTCAGAGAAAAGTGCTAACCGTAGACACGTGTTTCGGGCTCTCGGCCCTCATCAGTACGGTGGAGAAGTGCAAGGATGGACAACACTTGGTAGAAAACGACAAATCAACGGAGTCAACAAACAGAAGCCAGCCGCTCATTTGTGATTTCGGTCAGCAGACCCTGAATTCCAGGGTCTGCTGACCGAAGAACTTTTTGAAGAAACAAAATTTCTCAATGAAAAACTATGTGTTGAAAAGAACGATTCATTTTCAAGTTCAACTTCATCGGTCAAGCAGTTTCGAAATAACAGCTGTTGAAAAAACAATTTCAGCTCTCCTTTCCCCCACATACAGAACATTGTATTTTGACATTTCTAGATTTCAAAGTTGAATTTTTTTTAGTGATATTAATATTGAAACCCAAGTAAGTACTGTCTTCATCATTGATTTTCGTCAGATCACATAGGAATATTAGAAAGAACTTCTGATTGAAAAGTTTAAGGTTTGTATGATTCGTTGGCTTGATTGGTGGCAATTTCAGAATCGATAAATATATTCCGAAATTCGCATTTTCGACTGGCCGCGCCATCGTTTTTTTTCTTGTACTTTAATTGCTTGACTGAATTTTGGGTCCAAGCAAATCAATACAATATTCAAAATCCGTTGGACCCATTCTGGTACAATTTTTGTAATGTTCACCGATACTTTTTTCATACATTTCATGACGCCACCACCCTCATATACGTTTTCCATCTTCAAATAAATGGTCTATCGAATTGAATGCGGCTCTGGCAATCATTTCACTCGAAACCGATACGCTGTTTGAACGAGTTGTACGCAAACACTGTGAATTCAGCGCGGCGCGCGACGGAAAACGGACAACGTATTCACTAAAATATGTTGCTGCAACATTGCAGTTGCAGTTAGTACCCGCTTTCATATACATATATTTCTCAGGGAGTCTCTACAATCCCATCATTGGCAAGGCAATAGTTATTTTATATCAAACAAAAAAAGGATTTTGACATTGTCGATGCATTTAGGATATATTGAAGTGATGCAAAGATGCCTTGGATTTTGCACAAACTCGTAGGAATGACCATGCGCTCCTCCGCAGTCGATAGGGTCTTTGAAATGTTTTAATGTTGTTAGGTAGGTGAAAAAAAAGGAATTTCGTTCGTGAATGAGCTCTGCAGAGTAATTTTTTGAGGCAGGCCGTAAGTGGTATTTTTTTCAGTATGGTGAAATATAATGTACAAGATCCACAGTTCCTTAGTCAAATAATACGTCCATCTGAGAGCTACAATAAATAATTTGCAGAAATATGTCCAGAATATTTTATCTGAAAATTGAACATTTTTTCATAGGCCTTGTAGAGGGTATATTTTCATTTTCATTAGTAAACGCGATATATATAAATATATATTTATATATATATATATATATATACATATATATATATATATATATATATATATATATATACATATATATATATATATATACCGGGTGATTCTCCAAGGTAGCTCACCCCTATAACTTTTATATTATTGGAGATAGAAAAACAAAATTTGGGGGTTGTGTATAATAGTTCAATTTACATTTTTTGACATATTTACTTGCTATGCCGTACTTCCGGTTTGACCGGAAATGACCCCAACTTTCGATTTTTAAATGGGACATCCTATATATTTTTACTTATTTCGATCGAGAATGATATTCTAAATCCAACAACTCCTCGCTTGTCAATATCAGACAAATACAGTCATTTTTATTCCAGTTTTTATTTTGCGATCTAGAATGCCATGGATCGTGTGAATTGCTTCATTCTTGATCAAGTAACATGGGAAAAATACGACTTTGAAGCACATGACTCCACAGTCGTTTCAAGAATTATTTAAAAGTCGCAAATTGGTCCATTAAGGTTCTCAATGTTCAAAATGACCTCCTCCTTGATTACGGCGAAGTTCAACTTTTTCAATTGTTCGCGCACCACATTGATTAGCTGATCCGCAGTGATGTTCTGGAATGCCACCCTTACTTTATAATCCAGTTCTTCACGAGTATCTGATGCTGTGTTATACACCAGATTTTGTATTGTTTCCCAGAGAGAAAAATCCAGCGTAATAAGATCTGGTGATCTAGAATATGAAAAAGAAATAATACATTATGAAAAAATATGACAACTTAAGAATGTACCTCGCAGGCCACTGAATAGGTGCCAATCCACTTTTCTGGGGAAGTGTCATTCAGATGTTCTCTTACGGCTTGAGAATTGTGAGGTGGCGTTCCATCTTGTTGAAAATAGATATCAACTTGGTAAGCCAGTGGCAAATCTTCAATGAAATCATTAATTTGATTTCTAAGGAACTGTATATATCTTTCCGCAGTAAGTTGTCCGTCGAAAATTACTGGCCCAAAAGTTTTCCTCCGATAATACCCATCCATCAATTGATACCAGATCGCTCTCGAAAATTTCCTTCTTTCATCAGATGTTAATTTGTTTGAGACCAGTACCTTTCATTATTCCTATTGAATAGACCCAAGTTGGTGAATCGAGTTTCATCTGAATAAATAATTTCAAATGGGAAACGTACATCTTCTCTGTATTAGTCAAAAACCAGTTGCAATAAGTTAATCTTCGGTTGTGGTCGTTATCGTAAAGATGTTTTTGTAGTTGGTATTCGAATGATCGATAATTATATTTGTGAAGAATTCTACAAACGGTCGAATAACTTATATTACACTCAAAAACAATTTGGCGAATTGACGCCGTACAATTTACTTCAACATAGGCCAACATGTCTACTTCTTTTTCTTCACTGACCATGAAGTGATTGGCACATTCTTCTGGTTCATTTCGCATTTTCCTTTCCAGTTTTGCAAAAGAATGTCGAATGGGATGGCGACGATTAGGGAATCTCTGATCATGAATTCGAGCTGCATCAGTTGCATTCTTTTTTCTCCTCCGTAATTCGGCAACATGCCAATTTTCTCGTTTTTAGTATAGTTTTTCATATCATATTATAAACTACGCAACAAATAAATTTTAAAAAGTAACAGCATATGCATATAAGCCTATTTGTTGAGGTAGTCCTAGCAACAGCTTCAATTGTTTGTCACGGATAACTAGAATAACAGGACTTAGTGAATAAGTATACCAAATACGTATTATTTGTTATTAGGTACGATCGCTCCTTGCGATTATTCAGGAAAATACTGAAAATAAAGTTGTGGTATTCAATTATTCTTAAGAAAATGATCTTTCACAAAAAGTCTTTTCATTTGAAAAAATTAAGTTCACTGGAAAAATTCATATTTGCGACATTTGAATGATTCTTGAAACGACTGTGAAGTCATAAGCCTCAAAGTCGTATTTTTCCCATGTTACTTGATTAAGAATGAAGCGATTTGTACGATCCATGGCATTCTAGATCGAAAAATAAAAATTGGAATAAAAATGACTTCATTCGTCAAATATTGACAAGTGAGGTCTTGTTGGATTTAGAATGTCATCCTCGATCGAAATGAGTAAAAATATATAGGATGTCCCATTTGAAAATTGGAAGTTGGGGTCATTTCCCGTCAAACCGATAGTACAGCAAAACAAGTAAATATGTTCGAAAGTGTTAATTGAACTATAATACACAACCCCCAAATTTCGTTTTTCTATCTTCAATAATAAAAAAGTTATAGGGGTGAGCCACCCTAGAGAATCACCCGGTATATATATATATATATATATATATATATATATATATATATATATATATATATTTATATATATATATATATATATATAAATTTTGTATATGTAAGCAAAGCGCTCTTGTCCTACGGCCATCTTCAGTGCTTATCTAAAATGTACATGATATAATTTTGATGTACATACATAAAAAATTGTTCAGTACCTGTCATGAGAATGAAAAATCATCTTGATTGATTTAAAACTTGTGAGCATTCTCACATGTGTTGTATGTTCCTGGTTCTAAGAATCACATTTATAGAGTTCAGATTGATTAAAATTTCCTAGCTTTGGTCTATTCCAACTTTGTTAAAACTTTAAAATTGTTTTGGCCGTGGTAAGATAGCGTGTCGTCAAGTGTCACGTTGTGTGCGATGTTGCCAGATTTACAAATTTATGATTATGGGTTATTAAAAATTTGGAATTATGATATGAACAATTTATAGAAGTAGTGGTGCTTGTATGGTTGAGAGAAATATTGGAAGGAACTGAATGGTGAATTTCAAGTTCAGTAGCGAATCAGGCACAAAAGGAGAATCATAAGAGGTTTGAAAAGCATAAATATTGACAAGGGCGATGTTGACAGGTGCAAAGCTGGGGTTGCTGGCGCGGAAGTAGAAGAACTGCTGGAAAAGAAGAATTAATTAAATTTAATAATAATAATAATGAACTGGTGGAAGGACTTTCAAATTCCTTATGTAAGTTTTATGAGTTTGGCTTGACAACGTCGATTACGTCATGATAATGAACTGGTAAAAGGACTGTGAAGCTCCCTGTGTGATATAAGGTTGGCTTGGCAAAGTCGTTATTTTTCAATAAACGGGTGAAAGGACTTTCAAACTCCCTATTCCGTATAAAATTGGCTGAGAAAGACTATTCTTGAGGAAATGAAAATAGTGAGAGAAAAAAAGTATTTTCAAGAAACCCTTGATCTATATAAGGCATTTTGATGTGAGCCTGGAGTAAGAAGAAAAGGAATGTTTTGAGAAAGATGCAAATACTTTCAAGTTCCTTATTCTATATGGGGTTGGTTCGAAATTCTGGAGAAGTTGAAGATGCTGAGAGGTAGATGGTTTTCATGAAATCCTTGACCCATAGGCATTTCGATGAGAGCCTAAAGTTGGAAGAAGAAAAATGAGAGGTAAAGGGGTAACGAGGAATTCCCCCAGAAGAAGAAAGGAGTAACAACCATGGATGTGGAAGTCCCTGGATATATTCGAGGAAATAATCAATACCAGTGGCTGTCCCCGAGAAGGAAGGTGAAAGAGGAAAAGGAAAGGAAAAGATGAAGGACAGACATCCTCAGTCGTCTCTTAGTACTGACGGATGTGGTTGAGGTGCTATTCTCTGCCCGGTCACCTCAAGGTCGACTGACTCAATCTATGATGTAATGGTACAGAATTTCTATTCTAGGTGCGGCTAAAAGCACTTGACACTCTTAATTTCAGTATTATCCCAGGTAGTGATTCCTTTATAGGGCAATTGGTTGTCAGCAATGAATCACTCATGTACAGGACACAAATATAATACTCGTAAACATGATTATTCCAATAACAAAACGTTAATTTAAAGATGCAAAATACAAACTCAAAAATAACGTGGCTGTCGTTTACAGTCCAAACCACGACTGTCCCTCTCAACCATACAAGCCACACTGCTTCTACATATTTTCCATATTATAATTCCAAATTTTGAATGATGTCGTTACCCATAATCATAAATTTGTAGATCTGGCAGCATCGTACACAGCGTAAAACTTGACAGCACGCTGTCTCACTACGGCTGTGGAGCCGTTGGCCGAAACAATTTTCCAAAGTTTAAACAAAGTTGAAATAGGCCCAAGTTAGGAAATTTTCATTAATCTGAACGCTATAAATGTGATTCTTAGAACCAGGAACATACAACACTTGTGAGAATGCTGACAAGTTCAAATTCAATTAACATGATTTTTTATTATATACAAAATTTCACACAAAAAACAGAATTTTAGGTTTCGATTTGGAATCGTCGTGTACACAGAGCAGTAGTAAATCTCCATAAAATATTTTCATTATTGTGACACTTCCGGCTTTTCCGGGATTGACATAATCTTTGTTATTTTCGATAGGACACCCTGTATTTCATACAGTTCTTGGATTCCTCCCATGATTTCGATTCAAATTCATCTTGAATGAACCATTTTCGAGTTATTCGAGTTTTTCTAGGAAAGTGACAAATGCAGTCTATTGAACATACGCCATTTTCATATGAATTACAGTTTTTAATGATATGCAATGACTGAATCATGCATATTGAAAGTTAAATAGGTCACTCACTCTAATTTCATCTACTGAATAATCCACATGGTGCGTAACGAAGTGGGTCCAGAGAGTGGATGAAAAAAATTAAAAATCTCAATTTTTCCAAATGGAAAACCCACTTTTTCTTCTTATGATTTAATGCTTTTATGGAAATGAGCTCAACTTTCTCATTCACTTCCCTATACGCAAAACCCATAATTTTGGAAATGTTTCATAATATCACTTAATTCTGCATATTGAATGCCTGAATTTTTTTTTTTCTGATGAGCTGAGCATATCTACCGACAAATAGACCAAGCAAGAGATTTTTTCGTGACAAAAATACTACCAGGAAACCGACTGTGCCATCATACGGTAGTTATATCCTGTTATGTTTCCTACTCCCAACTGTCATTGCTCAATTTGTTATTAACTTCTAAAAGCTTTTTT
The DNA here is from genome assembly GCA_018342105.1 of Gonioctena quinquepunctata. Taxonomy (NCBI): domain Eukaryota; kingdom Metazoa; phylum Arthropoda; class Insecta; order Coleoptera; family Chrysomelidae; genus Gonioctena; species Gonioctena quinquepunctata. The sequence goes on along the minus strand of JAFIRS010000935.1, from coordinate 100,842 downwards.
TTATCGTTTTTGACTTGTAATTCGAAAACTAATGAAACAATCTCGATACTCTCGATGAAAATGCAAAAAAGTGTTTTTTCCGGTTTTTCAGATTTTATCTGGTACTAATAATCCGATCGAATCGCGTTAGGGTTAACTTTTTTTACATTCTAATTCTCAATAATTCGTCCATTAAGAGTATCGAGATTGCTTCATTGGTTTTCAAGTAACAAGTCAAAAACGAAAAAAATCAAAAAAATACTTTTAAATGTTTATAACAATTAAGCAATGACAGTTGGGAGTAGGACACTCAACAGGATATAACAACGAATCGTCTCTCGTATGATGGCACAGTCGGTTTTCTGGTAGTATTTTTGACACAGAATCAATAGAGCAAAAAATCTCTATTGCTTGGCCTTGAATGAGTTAGAGTTGTTTATTATCAGATAAATCATCTGAAAAAGTGCAATATGGCTGGTATTGGGAAGGGGAGAGTGCTGAACCTAGGGACAGTTTTTACGATTCATTTATTGTACACTCTTGAGAGGCACTTGCTTCATTTCTTGAAATGTCATCAAAATAAATTATATTTCACCATTCTAACAAAATTTTTTTGTTCTCGAAATATGGTCTCTCTGAGAGAAGAAATCGGATTTGTAGTGATTTGCTTATTGTTTCTTGGTACCGCCCAGAGTTGTACCCGTAGACATGCAGTGGTGTCTCAAGGAACAAAAAATTTACCCAGGGTCATTCAGTAAATACTATTATTGCTGAGTGATTACTACTTTATTCAACAAAACTACATATGAATCCATACAGCTGACAAAAAATATCCTTGAACTAACCATTTCTGCATCACAAAAAAATGCTTTTCTGCTTTATGGCGTAGATACTGAAGTATGTTGTTCAATCCATGTTATAGTTCTCAAAAGAAACACAAAAACGAAGGAGGTTCTTACTTCGGGCTGTCCCTCCAACATGAACTGGTGGCGGCAACTTAAAACTATGTCATCCTCGTGGACAGAAACAGTTTCTCCTTCTTCAATCGGTAGACAGTGATCAGTTTTTCGCATTTTTTTTTCAAATATATCACTTCGAACTCTTGACCATCTGATTCATTAATTACATTTGCTGAAAAATGCTGTGCGGACTTCTCCCCTCTGCACTCAACTAAAACATAATCTGCTGCTCCAATGGTAGTATTGAGAGAGTCTGAATCTATTTTATCTTCGTGCATTCCACGAGCAGAATCTACATCATCAGAATCGTTATCATTTGTAACTATCACTGCTGCTGTTGTCGACCACTTCCCGGACAACCTTTGCCCATTTTTTTTTTCGTTTCCAAGTGTTTTATTTATTTGTCTTCTTTGTTTCGTTCTTCTCGCACTCCTCGATGTCTTCCTCAACTGGCGTGTCAGTTAATATGAGGGATTATCTTTTTTTCCGTTTTTAACTCATTTTTCTTGCTCCGGCTTTAGAAAATGGCCGAACCATTGAGGGGGTTATTCCAATACTGTGAACAGGAGTAGATAGTCCGGTGTTTCTGCGAAGATAGGGTTGTTCATTCCTGAAGGCCTCTCTGCATTGTTATTTGGAGAGGTAGTGGTGCTGTCCAATGTTTCTACACAAGTAACGCTTCTTGTGGAGGTTGACGGTAAACTTACATCATGTTCAATGCCATTATTCGCAGATGGCAATGGACGATCTGTTACATTTGCAGGAAGGAACTCTTTTCTCATTCAATGTAATGATTCCACAGATTTTAAAACCACTCACGATATTTTTTGGAGTAAAAGCTAATTCATAAACTTTACCCGTGATTTCACAGACATCATATATTGTGATATGTTTACCGGTTTTTCCGGGGGTTCACATTCACTCATTCATGGCCTTTCGGTAATAGGTTTTGAAAGGTCTAAATACTGAAAGTTTATGACTCGTGTGTGGAGGTATTGTTAATAAAAACAACCCCGCCTCTTTGACTCTGATGATTACGGTGGGAGGAATGTGTGACTCATGATTGTCATAGATAAAAACATGATGTTCCTCTAGTGTTGGCTTCACATAGCTCAGAAATGCTGAATGAATTTGAAAAAAAAAATCTTCATTCGACCACCCACTTGGGTTCGTTGCATCAACCGAACCTGGGAAATACAAACATGGGTGGTACAACATTTCCCACGCCATTAACCGCAGCAATAATTGTAACATTAGCCCCATGCTCTCCGGAGGTCATAGATCCAATCTGTTTGGCTCGTTAAGTGGCGATTATTTTTTGTGGAACGTGAACAGTAGAGCAACCGCTTTCATCGGCATTCCATGGTTGGTGTGGTTGAGAGTTGAATTTGTTCAGATTTTTTTTATAATTGCTGGAAAATTCGGCAACAGTTGTTTTGTAAGAAGCAGTTGAGCGTGCCAAACCTGTTGCTTCAGGTTTCCATAGAGAAAGCTCAGGATGTCGTGTGCGAAACATACGAAACCAACTTACTCCACCAATTTAATTTTTCTCCCAAGCAGGCACCTTTTTTTTATTTTCCTGGGCATAGTCATAAGCTGATGTTCTGGACTGGTGAATTGTCAATCCATAATAGAGAAAGGCAGCATATTTCAAATAATCAACTAATTGTTGCCCCTCTTCTGGAAATTTTTTTCGATGGATGTCAAACTTGTTAGTTGTTGTTGTGAGTTATTAGTAGATCTGGTATTCGTATCATATCGCCCTATTACAGATTCTGCCCCTTTATATTTATCAGCTGATACTGTTGAAGACAAATTATCGGAATGCCGCTTCCATAACATCTCTGGTTGGAGTTTGTCTCTTCTTTCCCGTCTTTCTGCGAGGCATTGTGTGATCCGCATGGAAACGAACATTTATATCCCTAGTATCATGTATCAAGGGACGCCCCTTGGTATGCTGTCTGTATGACTGTCTCTTGGTACAAATATTTCATGGCTGTCGAATTTTTTTTAAATTTGAGGTTAACAAAGTAATCACCCACAAATTATCCTAAATATTTTATGTGAGCCCTCCAGAAAAATATAGGATGTTCTCAACTTGAAATCAGGCGACCACCTGAGCGGACATAGAAATACCAAGAAATATACACTGTTGTTGCTTTGAAATAATTATGCGGAAATCATAATCACTTCTAGTTAGGTCAGGAATCAGTTTGTCCCCAGGAACATTCGTCCCTAGGTACAGCACTCTCCCCTATAGTAATCAAGAATTCGTTAATTTATAAGTGATTTATGGCGGACGTAATGAAGTTTTCACAAAAAAATGTGATATGATTATTCCCATTTTCATAGCAACAAATGCTCAAACACATTGTCATCAACTTCTAATCATTTTTCACATCTTCCTATGACGTCTCCTACAGCTCGTCTTATCATTTCAAGTTGAAGGATGTGCGAACTCTTTGCTGAAAATCTTCTTTGGTTGATTGCGTATGAAAATACTCTTCATTTTTTATATGAACCCAAATGAAAAAAACCATTGGAGTCAAATCGCAAGATCGCAGTGGCCATAGTTGCCAACCGTCGGTTCCAAACCATTAAAAAGTGGGGGTGCTCCATCATGTTGATACCATAACTTTCTATGGTCGGCTGACGTCAGTTAGTCCAAATAATCCCTATCGACATTCATCAGAATTTCCAAGTATCGGTCAGCTGGAAATAAAAGAACACCGTAGATCTTTATAGATTGCTATGAATACACATAGCTCTTGGTGGTATTTTAGAATATAATATACCTATCACATGATTCAGATCATTATACTAATAGAGATACGTTATACTAATACATATATTAGAAGGCATCATTCGAATTGTCATCATAAAAATAAAACATCACTATGGCATTGTTTCATGCCATCAGAGTAAATATTGGAATTTCGAAGGTTTCAAAATTGACGTTCCCGAACAGTAGTGGAATATTCGCCCTTCAAATACTCCATTTTTGCTAAATTTTGCGTCGCCACTCCGTTTCATGTCACTCACGGATTGGTCAATTTCGTGATTCTTCAAAACGATGAATTCCACAAGAATTATTCTCCTTCCATTGTCGGATAGCTTCAGGACATAACTGAATTATGAGAATGAGGACGCCAGTTGTGTTTTGCCAAAATTCAATTCCAAATACCAAAGCACTGTAATTTTATTTTATTCGTTCTCCACCACCATTTTAGTTTTATTGATCTTCCTCTGGATAAATCCATAGTTCGTGAGGTTGAATATTGATCTTCCGATGATGACTGGAGATGGCATTGGTTTTTCTGGATATCTTGTAGCAAAAGTATCACATGTTCTTGTGAAAATCATATAACATTCGTCATAAACCACTAATGATTCAACGAACGCTTGATTATTATACCGAACACCAACCATATTGTTCTTTTCCAGATGATGAATCTAACAGTAAAAAAACTTAAATTCATTCGTCATTTGTAGATATGCTCAACTTACTAGAAAAATCCAAATTTCAGGCAGTTGATATGCAGAATTAAGTAATATTATGGAATATCACTGAAATTATGAGTGATACCAGAAGTGTTACAATAACAAACATATTTGAGTTGAATTTTCAATGTTTCCTTCTCCGTCATAACAAGGGACCCTGCACTTTTTATATGTAAAGTGGCGACCGGTAAAATTTTCTGAAACTTTGGTATGTTGTTGTACTCGACCTAGTAACCAAAAGTGTCAATAGGCGCAACTCGATCCTATGACTTGTTTCCTAGATACGGGGTGTTGAAGTTGAAAATTGTCCGGTTTTCCGGAATTTTTTCCTCTAACTCACGAGATAGATTGAATTACTGTTGCCTTTTCACGTCACTTGTTCATTGTTGTTTCTAACTCCCTTATCTATCTGGTGACTGCACTCATCAGTTTCCACATTTTCATATCTGCTACAAGCATTGTATGTACGTACCCTCCAATGGTCAGTTCAGTTTCTATGCTCACTACTATGTTCCCCATCCTATGGAACCTTCTCTTCAATTCAATACGCACTTCTAACAAACAAAAAAATGTTTCAATTACGTGGAAACCTCTATAAAAAAAACTCGTCGAAACCTCTACCTCTGTGGTGGTGTGGCAATGAGTTTAACGGTGAATTTATTTTTCTGATAGTTTTCGCAATAAACCTTTGTACCTTTGGTATTATTCTTGCCTGCGTGGATGATCCCAAATCAACAAAGTTTTCTGCTTAAAATAGTGCATTCATTTAGTTTTTAGCATGGTAATAGCTCTTATGGGTTTTATAAATATATAACTCGCTCTAGACGTATATTGTTGAGTACCTGCCTATACGAAATATGTACCCAGTATTTGAATAGTACCTACATACGAAAATGGATCATTATCTTCTCATTATCATCTTTGTTGCCACGTGTATAGAAATTTGTCGATTACTTATATCGGATTTGGTAGGTAATCATAATTGAATCACCTTGTATATTTGAAATTCTTACGGTTATGCATACCTGATGTAATGTTATAAAGTCACTTTCTCGTTTTAATAATTTCAAAACCTCATTATTTTTGGTATGGTTGGCTGTATGGCTCACCCTGTATGAAAAGTAATCATAGCGAAATATTTCAGACTCAAAATTGTAAACGACTAGGTATTACCTTCATGGAATAATTTCTCTGTGACGGAACTGTAGAATTATTGACTGTTTGCAAAAACCTCTTGTGATTTATTCGAGAATAACCCTGTAACAGTAAATATTTTGAGCTGAACCTTTCCATGTACATCTAACCAAAACTTATATAAAACTCATAAAATCAGTAGTTCTTCACTTTAACGCCCTGTATCTCGAAAACTGGTCATAGTATCGGATGTAGAATTCAGACCTCTCAAGATGTTATGAAAATCATAATATAGTGAGAAAATAGTTACATTTGACCGGGGAAATTTTAGAATACAGGTTGGTCATGGTTTTTGTACTTTTCTCACAATAGAGTACCTTCCCATAAATAAACCACCCTGAATATTTCGGAGATTAGTGACACACATATGTAAGTAGTATTACGTTTCCCGAAAATCGATCCATAAATACAAAGTTCCATGGATCCATGAATCCAAAAAAAAAAAAAAATTCCAGTGGTTCTCTCTATGAAACACCTTGTATGAGAAATGTGTACTGTGCAATAGTTTCTCGTCAATATACTATATCGAGGAGAACCTCTCAAAAATATGCTTCCCTGACGTCACAGTAGAGAAAGTGAGATTTTGCAAAAAACTACCGTCATACATTTGTGAATCACCCTGCAAATATAGATATTTTTAACTGTACGTATTCACTAATGTATTACTGAAACGTAGGAAACGTGTGTATGCAACATAAATTCAATTTATTTCGTGAGTTATAGAAAAAAAAAACCGGAAAACTGGGCAATTTTCAACTTCAACACCCCGTATCTAGGAAACACGTCATAGGATTGAGTTGCGCCCATTGACACTTTTGGTTACTAGGTCGAGTACAACAACATACCAAAGTTTCAGAAAATTTGACCGGTCGCCACTTTACATATAAAAAGTGCGGATTCCTTTTAAGAATAATGCTAGTCTAGTTGTTTTTATATAGATCGCGTTAACAGATGAAGATATACCCAGTAGATTGATGTATATACCTCACCACAGGGACTGCTATCACAAACTCTTCACTTTTGAACCGCTCTAGCACATCAGCTCACGAACTTGGGACATGAGAGATGAGCTTAACGTGCAGCGCCGCAGTGGCGGAATCGGGCGAACTTGTCCGTATAGTGTCACTCATCTGCAACTATCACTTTGATGATGGTGTTTCCAGAGTTCGATAGTTTGAATAGTAATTCGGCGAGTGAAAGCTTCGAATCAAACCAAGACCCAGTTTCGAAAATAAGCGTATGATAAATGAACGACAAATAACGATTCGGCCGGAAATAACCTCAAATCAAATGTTTGGACGTCTCACGGTTTCACATGATGAATATGAAAACATTCTTTTTCGCCTCATTCATCTATATGAGTTCCTAATTGAGACTGGAATAGAAAATCAAATAATTATCCGAATAAAAATTTCCACTTTAAGTTTTTTTCTTTTGAGTTAGGGTCCTTTTTCAATATCTATCAGATGTAGTTCAATGTCCAGCGTGGAAGTAGTTGTTTTCTGTTAGATATTCAAAAACAGGACAGGACAATAACTTCATTTTTATCGTGGTTTTTTCAATTCACAGAAAAATATTTCCATTGAAAATTCAATTGAGAATGTTTTCCTTTCCAACATGAAAACCTCACGAGATGTTATCTTGAACGATGAAAGATAGGGACTGAAGTTTATCTTCCAGTCGCAGATGATTCCACATCTGATCTTATGAACATCCTGTTCATACTCTCAAACAAATGAAACCGTTTAACATCCAACTTTCTTATACTCATTTTATTTCACAGACTGATTCTCGAAAAAACAATGTGGCTTGTAATGCACTTCCTCCAGCTTGAATATAAGACACTTTTCAACTTGACAATAAATTGAATGTAAACACTATGATGACAGGCGAATAACATAACGCAGTGCGCGTGTTCAGCCCTTCAATGCAGCCTCGTCTCAATCTGCTTTTCATTCCTAACTATAGCAATTCAAGAAACCAAGGCTCAATTTAATTCAAACCGCAATCTTCAGGTTTGTAACAAAAAAAATTGAACTGTCGAATTTTGAAAAGACTCTTTTTACCATAGGGGCAGATGCGGATAAATTGCACGACACGGACGAATTAGCATGATTCCACCATTGCGGCACCACTTACAAAGGTGCTCAAAGTATATAGATTTGAAGGACTTAACGCCAGTAAAAGAAAGTGTGGATGCGATACGGTATCGATACTTACTTTCGATAAAACTATACGTTGCTTTGAAACCCCTCGAGTATCTGGAAGCCAGAAGACTCCGAAACTCGAGTTTTAGCCGAGGTCCATTCGACATGATAGGTTTCGGTAATACGTTACCGCAGAAGGTGTCAATTTTTTCCATCCTACCGTCAATGTTGATGAAGGCATTCAGCGAATCCATGTTTTCACAACTGCAACAGAAATGAAATTCCTGATTATTGAGTTATATCCTGAGTCATCACAACAAATTTGGAAGTACTCATGGAAACATGTTGTATAACTTCTGAAACTCCATATTCAGTCGATAATTCTGAGATTGAATGAAACACATTATTGAAAAGGATATTATTCTTGAAAAGGGAAACATTCTCAATTGAATATTGATAGAAAGATTTTTCTGTGAATTGAAAAATCCACGATTAAAATGAAGTTTTTTTTTTGTGAATGTCTAACAGAAAACAACTACTTCCCCGGCTAAAGCCACGCTGGACATTGAACTACATCTGATAGATATTCTGAAAAGGCCCTCTCTGCAAAGTGAGATTGCTTCTTGAAAATGTGTTCCCCATTTCTTCCGGTCTTCCTGATGATCGTGGAAGCGTGAAATAGATTTTCGTCGACAAAAATATATTGAAGACCTAGTGAATGCGATGTCTCTCCTGCGTCAATGTTACGAATGATTTCTGGTGAGTACTCTCTTTTGGAAAACATTCTTCTTTGCCTCATCCATCTTTATGAGTTCTTAATTAAGACTGGAATAGAAAATCGAATAACTATCTGAATAAAAATGCAAATTTTCAATTTCATATTTTTTCTTTTCAGTTGAGGCCATTTCAGAATATCTATCAGATGTAGTTCAATGTCCAGCGTGGCTTTAGCCGGGGAAGTAGTTGTTTTCTGTTAGACATTCACAAAAAATAACTTCCTTTTAATCGTGGATTTTTCAATCCACAGAAAAATCTTTCTATCAATATTCAATTGAGAATGTTTCCTTTTTAAAATGAATACCCCACAAGAGGTTATCTTGACGATGGAAGATAGTGACTTAAGTTTATCTTTCAGTCGCAGATGATTCCATATCTGATTTTATGAACATCCTGTTCATATTTTCAACAAATCGATATTACTCTTCATTTGAAATTAAAAAACAAAATCAGAAATGAAAAAATCTTTAGTTCAACTCATATGTCACATCTGATTCTATGAACATCGGCGAAGAAATCAACATCGATTAATACTTCCGATCAAGTAACGTAGACCAGATGAGATATGAACCACCCTGGCCAAAAAACATCCAAATGAGGAAACCAATAGCTCATACACTCAAAGTCAGTGTCGTGCGATGTTTATGGTAGTTTTCACCAACACAAAATTTTTTACAGTTAACTTTCAGAAAAAAAACATTCATCTTCTGAAAACTGAACATATTTTTTTTCAAAACTACCATCAGTTTGAAAGTTCATATACCTATACATATATATAAATATATATATATATATATATATATATATATATATATATATATATATATATATTATTTTAAAAAAAATTATAAATAAAAATATCTCTATGTTGCCTACTCTTTTTCAAATACTCTTTTATCTGTATTCTTTTGCCTTATCCCAGCTCAGTCGGTACGCCTAGGGAAAATGATGTTTCTCCTTTCTCAAGGTAGGATTCAGTAGTGCCAACTTGTTGCTCTTCTTGAAGTCAATTTTAAATGTAGTGTTTTGTGGAAATATTCATGATTATGTGATCAAACAGATGAATAATGAATCCCGAAAATAGTCAAATGATATTACCTTTTTCGAATGAATCCTTGAAAATACCTAAACTGCGAAATCTATCTCAATCTTATCAAACAGTGAAATAGAGTTATTAAAACCTTCGCTCATGTGCAATGAAGTAACTAGTGAATATACGTTTGTGGGTTATACTCAGTTAATGAGCATGAATAAGAGAAATGTGCGAATGGATGGATAAAAGTCATCAAAATACCCGAAAGAAATGTCTGGCACGAATACGCTCACTTTGTTTAGTTCTGGGTTGAAAATTCCGGTTACTCTTTTTCTTGAGTGTTCTCGTGAATCCTGGAAGTGTTCTTCGGAGATTTGTGATTGCAGTAATACTGTGGAAGGCCGCTTTGTTAATGGCAACGTCACGGATAGGACTTAGGCTGTATTCTGAAGGAGAGTGGTTTTTCCTTTATAGTTTCTACTCCTATTTGTCTCTGAATATGTTTTATATTGACTAATGGTTAATTCGCTTCAGTTTTTTTGTATTTTTTCATTTATTGTTTTTCAAAATTTGGTACGGCTTTCTTTTTCGAAATAATTTTTAATCACCCCAAACTCATTTTTCTTCTTGGCAACCCTCACTTTTTGTTTATTTTCACAAATTTTAGGTTTTTGCTCACTTTCTGAGACACTTTTCCTTATTCTAAACTATTCTATGGATTTTATTCACAATTTATTTTCTATAGCTCACATAATATATACAGGGTTTGTTAAAATTCATATTTGACACTCTTCTGTACTCAAAAATTTTATAATTTTTTATTTCCATCTAAATGTTTTTGACATGTCGCTGTCATGTTTCCTTCTGATTTGATTTAACCATACATGATGTTCCAACTTGAATATTACTTTTATCTAAAGTTTATTTGTTTTAGTCTGGTTTTCTATTAAAGCGTGTTTTTTAGTTTTTTCAAACTATTATTTTTTCTTTTAAAGACAGTACGCTTTCTATGAAATGATCCACTTGTTGCCAAATTCGGAGCCAAGCGTGTGAAATACATAGCGCTTGGCATTCGTCTATCAGGGTATTTTTCTCTGTATGCACGTAGGGCAGCCCGACGATTATTTTCGCATTTTCCATAAATCAGTATCATATCCAATTTCTCTTGATTAGTGAAGTTATCATCATTTTCACGGTTATTCATTCTTGAATGTTGGTTTCTCAGACACGCACACAACTATTGAGAATTATTGACTGTCAAAGTAATAAACAAATGTATTCAAATGTAGCCATGGCACACTAAGGTTTTCATTTGAGAATTATTAATTCTTCCAGTTCTTCTACAATTCTGATAATTTAAAATTTGACGTTCTCTTCACATTCGAATGCAAAATTGTTCATGAATTATCAATTATTATTGAAGTCAAAATCAAGATTACACAAAATATCGTAGCCTACTGCAATTCTTTCAATTTGAAATTTCAATTGACGTTTTTCTCCATCAAATCAAATGTAAAATACAAAGTGTGATACATCGTTGGAAAGATAATTTTGAGTAGAAATAAAAAATTCCAAAAAATATACGGGGTGCTATTTGAAATAAAAAAGTCAGAGTCACTTCCGGTTCTCAGTTGAAGGTTCCTTGAACGAATTGAAGATCATGAAATTTTCAAATTTTTATCTTTCGAAATGGCTGAGATAATCCATTGGAACAGGTATACTGGGAGACCCGGTATATATATATATATATATATATATATATATATATTATATATATATATATATATATATTTATAATCACATAAAAACGATTACTCCCAGAGCGAAAAAAAATACGTTCCCAAGATGTTTTTCATATTTGGCTTCTAGATTTTGCAATGTTATACCTTCAGAAATGAAACCTTTCAATACCCATATTCAAATAAGAAATCAAGTAATGGATCAGAGGTCTACCAAGACTAAAGTGCATCAATTCGTGGATGTTAACAATATGTACTATTTTTTAACTAATCTCACTCTGTATATGCAGCATCAAAAATCCATTCTATTCAACCTGATATTTAGCTTCTTCCTTTTCTATTTGTTTCTCCTCTTCTCGATATAATCATGTTTGTTGATATATTATAATCTTAGTTCACTATCGCAGTGAATGTCCACTACACTGCCACTCTAGCATTTATTCAATACTATAAAAACAATAATATAGGAACAATGTTCTGTACTTAAGAACAAAAATGGTAATCAGGTTAATCCACTTTCAAGGCTGAGCCTTTAGTGGATCTCATTTTATTGCATGTGTACAGAAACAAATTTATTATCATTTATTATACTCACTAGACTATTATGGCTCACTCATTTACCTAGTACTATATATTTAATTCATAATCCCATGCACAAGGTTATACCTCTCAAGGGCGTCTCCCTTCTTTATTTACTTGAATTATATGTATTGTTTTTTTGTATGTTATTTGGGCAAATAAATTATTATTATTTTCTATATTGTAGAATTAGCAAGTATTCAGTAGTGTCGATGAAAAAAACTCTCCTTTACTTTTCCAAGATTTCGACAAATTTATTTTGTCTTTACCAAGGCTAAAAAATTAAATGGTTGAAAAATTATCAAATATTATAAACGGTATGAACTTACACGTAACACGAGTTAAATCAACGAATATATATATATATACATATATATATATATATATATATATTTATATATATATATATATATATTAAAGTATATCGACATATCGACTTCGGAAATTTATCACACTGATAGATATTTGCATTTTTTATTTATTGTTGTGAGTAGTGGATGTTTTTCTATTGGGTTGAACAGGGGATTTGTATGGATATTTCATTCTGTAAGTAGATATGAGTGAATTTTGGTAAGTCAGATTCATGCTATCTTCATCACTATTGATCGCCACCATTGCTTTCTGTCAAATTTTGTACTTGATGTATAATTTTTGTATCGTGATAATTCATTATGTCACCTTGGTACAATACTTGATCAGGGAGTGCGCAAGAAAGTCTACAAACGAACGTTTCGAGAACTGTTCTCCGATTGGCTGGTGAATGGAAGGTCTAACTTAGCAGCCAATCAGAAAACAGTATGCGATGTGCACGAGAAGTAATTTGTACATTCTTGTCTTTGTCTCTTAATGGATCTTACATTGGTGATGAATTGGATAACTATATGTCACTAATACAAGTATTCAAACTTCTGATAGATTCTCAGGATAAGAAAATTATCTTATCCATCCCGATGATATAATGGATCTTATATTTTAGATGGTTTGGAAAAAAATATTATATTAAACAAGGAGCCAAACATGTGGAGTGTAATATAGAAACGAAGGACTTAAAGTAGTCACCAGTTATAAATCGAAGACCTCTGGCTGAACCGAGACTCAAACAAATGGAAACACCATCAAGCTCAATCACCTGTAGATACGATTGAGAAAGTTACTTCAAAATGGCGATACCTAGTGACAGAAAGAAAAACTCCAAAGTTTACCTATCTCGATAGGAGTGGCTGCATGCCTGACAAGGCGTATAATCAAACAAAAAAGCCAAACATGTGTACATTGAAATAAGTGGTGGAATACAAGCGAAAAAAATATTTCCTGGCAAATACCACGCAGAACATTGAATATATCCACCTGAAAATCTATGCCAACTTCCATTATCAATGAAAATCGATTGCAAATGTTTATTTTTTTATAAACTTGATTATGTTTGAATTGTGTCAGGTCCGCCTAACAATCCGCATGCCGGTTTCAGGCTTTTGTCCCTCATCAGTACGGAGTAGTCAGCAGTTAGAAATCCGAAGACCTCAGGCTGAAGCGAGACTCAACACAAATGAAAACACCATCAAGCTCAATCACATGTAGGTACGATTGAAAAATTAACTTGAGAATGGAGATTCCAAGTGAGAAAAATAAACACTCCAAAGTTCTCGATAGAAGTGGCTGCATGCCCGACAAGGCGTATACATTAGAGCCAAACGTGTGAAGTGTAATATTAGAAAAGGAGTACTCAAAGTCTCTCCACAAATTTCAATGTAAATTGAAATAAGTGACAGAATACAAGCTAAAAACAACTATTTGCTCAGCGAATACCACGCAGAACATTGAATGATATCCACCTGGAAATCTATGAAAACTTCCATCATCAGCACCTTAAAAACGTATGGAATGGCTCGATGTTCAGTTGTAAGAACCAGCAGGAGACAAAGGCAATAATAAAATTGAGGAGGTTTGTTGGGATTTGGATCAATGTTGTTGGAGAAGAACTTTTGTTTTTTTGCCAACGTTTAGAATTATAATACATTTATTCGCAGGGCTCTGTAACAATGAGTTACCATGAGTTGAAGGGGTTGGGATATAGTAAAAATGAAGACACATTTGACCACAAGAATTGGAACATTTCACAGTAAATTAGATTATTAAAAGAGGAAAGTCTCACCAAAATTAGTTTTTCCGAGTTGGATGTAAATATAAACTTAACTCATAAAATCCCACTGCTCTAGTAGAACATAGTAGAGGAAACCCTCTTTTTTTTTGTTTTCGTAAACCCCTCCTTGATAATAAACCCTCACTGTCAAAACGATTTCTCAGTGGAATGATCGGAATGGCCCACCAAGACAGCGTATTTCAATTCAATAAGTCAGATTCCTAAATGATTTGTTATCGTTTTCAACCACAATTGTTTTTTCCATTGAACTATATGGTTCACGGATATATTTGTTGAATTTTATCTCAGTATTCATTTTGTCTCGTATTTGATGTTAACCTGTTGTCCCGTGAAAGTGATTTTCAGTGTATCTAGGAAGTCGGTTTATGTATTATTTTTATTATATCCAACTCGGAAAAACTATTTTTGGTGAGCTTCCTTTTTAATAATCTATATACTGTGAAATTTCTAATATTGTGATCAAATGTGTTTGTTTACTATTTTCAACCCTCAACTAACAAAAACTCATTGTTACAGAGCCTGAAAATGAATTTAATACAATTCAAACGTTGGCAAGAGAACAATAATTTTTCTCCATCAAAATTTATCCAAATCCCAACAAACCTCCTCAATGTTATATGTTTATATTGGATCACTAAACTCGTTGTATCTTGTCTAGTTTTGTTATAGCGCTTCTTGTTGTGTCGTCATACCAAGGAAGCGTTGTGAGTCCAGTATCACCCCCAGATATTTGATATCTCCCTTAGTCTCTAGAGTTTTTCCTCGAAGTTTTATGGTCCTTCTATTTTTCGTCGTCGAGTTAATGTAACTATGATTGCTCCTGGAGAATTGATGTTCAGTCCTTCCGAGTCCGTCCAACTTATTACCAAATTTAATGCATCTTGCATGCGATCCCTAAGCGTGGTGTTGTATTTCCTATGTTCTAGGACAACTATGTCGTCGGCGTACCCGAGGGTTATGTGGCTTTTTTTTCTCTTAGAGACCCAAGTAGTCTGTCCATGACCAGACACCACAGGACTGGAGAAAGAACTCCCTCCTGAGGGCATCATCTGACCGCCCGAGTCACTACAGTCTCCTCCATCAAGGTTGTGCGAATCATCCTGTTTCCCAGTATTGTTAAAAGCTTCTTCTATATCCAGAAAGCCCACTCGTAGTCCTACTTTGTTTTTCCGGAGGGTTCTTCACTATCTCTATCAGTGCTGTTGAGCAACCGCTTCTGTAGGCATATTGGTCGCGATGCAAATTACATCGCATACTGTTTTCTGATTGGTTGCTAAGTGAGATCTTCCATTTGCTAGTCAATCAGAAAACAGTAGTCGAAACGTTCTTTCGTTGGCAGCTTCCTGAGACACAACAACAGGCGCGTGCGATAATTTTAGAAAAACTACCTGCAATACTGTTCACGAGTTGATCATACTAGGTGACAATGATGGCCAATATCATTTCAGAAATAATACAATACTGTGTCTTTTGTGTTCTCACAACAGATTTTCTGATCATTATGATTCGATAAGTGCCTCAGAGCAGTCTTGACTTCCTCTTCCAGTTCTGACCCTATCTACCAGTTTGAATATAACGAGGTTCGTTTGTTTTCATCACTTTGAAATTGAATATATATTCCAAGCAGCCTGCAATGAATATGTTCAGACTATGCTTGTACATTTACCACTCAACCAATTCAACATTCCACATTATTCATATGATTATTGTATATGGCAATTGCTTTAACTGTGGTTCTGAGGAGGCCAGCTGAGGTTAGGCGAACGGCGCTTCCCAAAATTTTGTCGAATTTTGGAAAGAACAAAACATGTTTTAATTATTTTTTTTTCGGATTTTAAACCACTCATTTATTATAAAATTGCACTATAGATCACACCCTGTGCAATAAATAAATTCTGAAAAACCGGTTGTTTTCCTTACGTCAATAATCACACTTTGAATAATTAAAGTGCAAATGGGATGTTACGATACTGGTTGCTCATCTGTGAAATGTTATCATCTGTTCACATATTCTGAGATGTCTTTTGCATACATCACAATGCATTAACATCGTGTAGATATGGAACAACATAATCAATTAAATGAAAATTCGTTTATGCACTAAGTTCGCAAAATGAATACGTGCCAACGACTGATATGACTGAAACAACAAATATTCTATTTTGTGCTTCAGTTGTACACGTCGTTATTGAAATCATCACATACATGGTGTCCCAGGACTACTTTCATTTCTTTCGGTAATGTGTAGATGGGGTCAAAATATCACCATAACCTACTTCATATTACTTTTTCCTCAAATCCTTCGTTGCTAAGTCACGGGATCTCGAAGTTACGGAATGACCAATGTTTTTCTTTGATAACTTCTCAAGTGAACATTGAAAATCAACCAAATTTTGTTGATTGACGAAACAAAGTAATTCCTTCGATGAGGTTTCATGCATGAGTCAGTTGGTTTTCTACGAAGTCAGGAACGGACTGCTGTTATGACCCAATCAGGGCATTGTTTGAAAGAAACCCCACACCTGGAATCAAATATCAAATCCGGCTATATACAAGGTGTTATGAATGAACACACACCCCTGCAAAACCGAATGTTATGACCTACAATTGTAGAATAACAAATCGCACAACTTGAAGTCAATTATCAAGCCCCTTCTATAACTATAGAAAATACACCATAAAAACCCAAATATTATGGTTTCTCCAAGTACAAAATATGATGTCACTCTATACTGAAATTACTTTAATTTATTTTTGTTCACTCTAGTCGATGCTAAACTGTGAATATTTGTACATCATTGACTGTACGAAGGTGTATTTTCAAAGTTTCCAGAGGTTCTACACTGAGTATTGTACAGCTAATTGCAGTACAACTAGATTTTTATGGGAGCGGCCTACCCAATTTAATCTTTCAATTTATAAAAGTAGGAGATTGTTCAATCTATATATCAAGTCACATCCCATAAGTCAATCGAAAAGAAGAATACTAATATATTATTGGTATGAAATATAATCATATCAATTGAAATACGTAAAGGTTAAAGTCATGATAAAAAGAATATCATAATCACGATCCTAGATCTGATCTGAGTATGTAGTTAAATATTCTTAACTTTTTCCAGTGATAATAAAAATGGATGGTTATTCATGAAATGCAATTAAATTCATATATTTTTTATTCATGATCTACTATCATGATCAATTATTCAAATTAAAAATTGTTCAAACAATATTTCTTTCACCATCATTATAATTGGTGGTATACAATAATCTGAAATATCAAAATGCTACACTTCTCAATTGGAACTTGAATTAACTTACGTTGAGAAATCAATTTTATAATTAAATTCATCAGGAATGTATTGTTAGGATAATTGTCAAATTTACGGAATGAATGTCATGTCTACAAACACTAAGAAGGGAGAAAATAGCTCACCATGTTTGACAGATTCGCCCATGTCACACACGCAAAAAAGCTCAAACAATTCAATATAATTACATTATATGAAACTATTTAATTTGCATTTGTTTCAGTTGAGGAACATTATTAGATTTTCGAATAATCTGCGCGTACTGTATTGAAGTTTAAATTATCAAAGTGAACGTTTATCAACATTGTTTCATGATTTCCAAAGTTCAACCTTGTTTGATTTTGATAGTTGAAATGGATTGGCTTCTGATAGGTAATCGACGATTATTAGTTCTGTTGGATGATCTACATCTTGTTATTGTTTCTGGAATGCTTCCTTGAATTCTTGATTCTGCCTTTTTATAGTAGTTCCCAGAAAACAATGCATATTGTCAACGGCACTAATGTCCCCCACTATGAATTATCTATTTTAACATTTAATTTGAATAATGAATCACAATTCGGTAGTGATTTCGTCGTACATGACCATATAGGGAAAATTCAAGGTTCAAACATTCGTATCTATTTTGATTGCCACTGTGAATACATTCCTGCAAATGGTTATGTCTTATAAATATAAGTTAGTTTTGTTTATTTTCTTGAACACAGTATATGTTACTTTTTTTTATTCTTGTACATAAGGTTCATTTGAAAAATAGAGGTTGTTATTTCATGTTTTTATTAATTATCCAAACGTTTCAGCCAGGGTTTTGGCCTTTCTCAATGGGCAGACTAAAATATAAGCAAGGACAGTTTGTCAAAGATTAAAATAAAATGTTTAAAATCCAGATCAACTCACCATCAGTACACAAATTATGTTGAACTACAATTATGAAAATAATGACATACGTGCACAAAACAGATTTGAACATGAGTGAAGGAAATGCCACATATCAGCAATTTTCGATTGATTTGCAGGTTGTGTTTATTCAAATCGAGAAATTATACTGAAATGCAAACATCAAACGGTGAAACCACTGATAGTTATTTCATAAAAATTATCACGGGCACCGCAGTCCTGCGACAGCGCGTCCGCCTCGCAATCCAGGGGTCCTGGGCTCGATCCCGACACGAGCACATCACCATCACCAAAAAACGTTGCTCCGATCGACTTTACACACGAGAACTTTTATTCAGAAAATTGTCCAGGAAATCTTTTTTTGTTGAAAAATATTGAAAAATCTCAGTCACTTCATTGTTTTCGGGTGTGGACTATCGGGGGCAGTCCGTTCCCGACTTTGTAGCAAAGGAGGAATTCATTTGTTTCGTTCCATCGCAGGACTCCATTTGATTCGTCACTCACCAACATTTGGTTAATTTTCAATATTCACTCAGAAAGTTATCGGAGGAAATAATTTTTCATTTTGTGATTTCGAGGGTCCGTAACTTGATAACGAAGGATTTCAGAAAAAGGGTTTTATGAAGTACTGGTAATATTTTGGATCCATCTATACATTACCGAGGGAAAAAAAAGAATTCCTGTGACACTCTGTATAACCCTGGCCTCAAAAAATTATCCAGTACCCTTATATACTTCGTCTATTTCTGGGGCGAAATTATGGTAGGGGGAATGATTAACTCTTATAAAGAAAAATGTGAAAAATTTTGAAAGTTCACGACTGAGGGTAGTAAAAAACAGAAGTTCACAATAGAGTGAAGCGTCACTTGTCAATTGCAGTCGTCTGAAGTTTGGCATTCACCTGCTGCAACGTTCGAAATATGCCAATAGAACGGGCCCGAGAAAGTCTGATGGTTTACTATTCATAATTGAAAGGATCTCACTATTAGCCTCCAAACGACTTATATTTCTTCCGCCAGTCTTTTTCAATGAGACCGTAGGGCGCTGTGCCATCCATTTTTGGTTTATATTTCAAATTCGGTCGGCCCAGCGCCCTTCCGCCCCATTGAAAATGACTGGCGGGCGAAATTTATATTGTTCAAAAGCAAATGGTGAGATTCCTTCAATTGTCAGTTGTAAACTCTCAGATTTGTTCGGGCCCGTTCTATTGACATATTTTGAAAGTTACAGCAGGTGAACGCCGAGTCTTAGACGCCTGCAATTGTCCAGTGTCGTTTCATTTTAATGTAATCTTTTATTTTTTACTACCTTCAGTCGTGAATTTTCAATATTTTTCACCTTTTTTTCTAAATCAGTTTAACAATCCTCCTACTACCACTTCGCCATAGAAAAAATGTTTGATGGGCATGTCCGTAGCATTATCGACATGGATAACATGAGTTCTAGTATCCAATGTGCGTAAACTTATGATACGTCTTTGAAGTGACATGGGCCCTTGGTCTATGAAGTATCGATTATTTAAACTTGAAAGTTAACATGAAAAATGAAATGAATATACTCCATACTTTATTTCTTCAAGCTCTCCCGTGAATAAATGGGTATCCATTTGATTTTCCTTCTTCGCACAACATACATAATATATTCAAGGAAAAATGTTTTAAAAGACTGCATAAAAATATTCATAAGCCGAGTACTGAATTAATTCTATCGTTGCATTGAAACTCATTTTTAACCGACGAAACCAAAAAGGGGGAGGTTCTCTAGTCGACGCGTATATTTTGTTCTTCACAATACGAAACCATTTAAAATGTTGGTATCCAAAGATAAAACCTCTTTGTATATCTTCTCATAACCCCGTTATTTTGGATCCCATGAGCTGAATACATGAAATAACGAATTCTTTATTCCACCAAAAATTGATTTTGTTCAGTATTTCATAATATTCTCGAGACCTCTGGATGAAATGAAGTTCAACTAGTTCTATTATGTATGTCAATTATTGTGAAAAATTCAAATGGAAATGTGATGAGAATAGGCTAAAAAACATAAGTTTTTTGTGAAATATAAAAAATACAAGAAAATGAGCTCCTATTTGAAATCACTACGTGAGTAAATTCATTTCTTCATTTCTACACTAGTAAAAAACCTTTTCAAAGGATCAGGTACTGAGGTACTATGAGCGATAGGAGCGATAAGCAATGAGTTTGCCACCACCTGAGGGTCAGCAGGAGGCCTTCTTCTCTACTTAACAGATGTATGCTTCAATGAAAAAAACATGGCGAATCTCTTGTAGTAGCCTCAGACGTCTCGAAAGCTCACGATACTGTTCGACAGCAAGGTTTCACATGTGAATTTTTATCATATGGCTTTCCTCCTCATCTATGTATTTAATTATCTGTTTTTTCTGCTGATAGATGATTAATGCTACAGTTTTAGAATGATCCATTTTGGTACCTATACTGTTCTTCCTACATCATAACGAAATATTCGAATCCACCAACAACCCTGTCCATTCTTTCAGCAGACGAAAACGTTCACCTCCTAATTCTCTATGACATCTCAGGAAACTCAAACTGCATGAAACATGCACGTTGAAACCGCGAGCGAGGACCTCGAAAAAATACGGAATTAGGATCAGATAGCCTGGTGGAGTCCCATACAGCCGAAACTCAAGCTTGTGTTTTCCCCAAAGAAGCTGATCCAACTATGACCAGTCTAGATACCTTCCAAGGTGCTCGACCATTTTTGTAATTTTACTCAGAAACCGAAGACAAAAGATACAGGAGTAAACCTGGGTGAAATCGCCAATAGCAATGGCCTTGAATGACACCGAAATATGACGCCTTCAGCGACTACTCTGGAGTCCAAGCAAAGCTCCAGAAGAAGTAACCTTATCTTTGCCTGTAGGGATCCAAGAAGACGAAAATTTAGTTTTTTAACTATTCGTGAGATTTCATAAACTTTGATAATCAAACCAGAAGCAGTCGTAGAGACCAATTCTTGCGCAATAAATCCTATCAACATTATCCACGAGGATAGTGAAAGTGATAGTGCAATCGGAAATGGTTGTTTTATCATGCCATGAGTCGTTGATGATGCATGGGCAACCATAAAACGACGATCCAGCGTGAACAACTGAATTTAGTGACCATATACCATAAAACCACTCACAAGAGCAAAGCTGAAATTCCTGGTCTAATAGGTGATGACAGGCTGCAAAAAGGATACAATTGCTAGAATCTGTCGTCGTTGTAGTAGGATTGCACCACCAATAATCTGTAGGAAATGAATATCAGGCCACCCTGAGGAGATTCGAAGGAAAAATCGACCAGCACCAAAATAAACACAAAATGTCGAAGAAGACACTGCCAAATATATTAATAAAAAAATAATCGTGTGCGGTCGGGGGACCTCCGTCAGAAACGAAGTTCCCTACGCCTTTTCCTCACTCCGAATGTAATTCGATACGTAGATTTATCATCACGTATAGAAAAAAGTTATACTCCCTCCATGCGACTTCTCTCTCTCTCTCTCTCTATAATATGTATAATATTTGTTTTATTTTCTATCATTTTCTCAATGCAAATAATGTAGAGTGAGGAGTCAAATGGAGGAGTTTACTTTAATATTTTATTTATTGAAAATTAGATATAAGATAGTGAATTATAAATAATATCGTGGTAGCAGAATATGTTGCCAACAATCTCATGTATCCACCATTCTGTGTTTCTTTTTTCTCAATATTTTTTCCTTCGAAAGTTGACGTTTTCTATTCCATCTAATTCAATTGTCATTATAATACTATGCAATACTATACCAATATTTCCTTTTTTTATTCCTGATAATACTATTCGTTATCAAATTGACGTGCCACATATTCAATGTAAACCATTAATCTGACTTCGACATACAAAAAGCCTAAAAAATTATGTAGAGATATAAAAGAAACAAAAATAACTTCCACGTATTACTACTTAACGATAATATCCGACTCAGCATAGATATCCTACCGCTCATGAATCATTTTGAATTTCCTGCAAGCAGAACAGCAGTTCCGATGGCTCCGAGCTAGGGCTAGACTTTTGTCACACAGGCTCACATATAATATAAAGAGACAGAGAGAAATAGAGAGAGAGAGAGAGAGAGAGAGAGAGAGAAAGTCGAATGGGGGGCGGGGGCATAACAAACACTCTTTTCTCACGTGACGATTTTTACCAGTCGACACCTTCCGCAAGCCACATAAAATAAATTCGTTTCCATAAACAGAAAGCGGTGAACAATTCCAGGAATAATATGTAGGTATACCCACAAGAGGACAACGAAGAGATGGAATCGTTGTGCATAATTGGTGGTTGTTGATGACCACTTCATAATTTGAAATCGTATCTGGCTAGCATAATATCTTATGGTTTGTACCCGGATTTTCCAAAATCTGTGGTCATATGAATGTTAATTCCGGAAGTATCCAACTTCTATTCATGTATTGTCGCTATTACTCATAGCAGTTTTACACGAATTACTTACCAAGGCCCTGAAAAAGGTGAGTCCCTGAAGATTGTCACCCAGAGTAAAAGAGATCAAAGACTAAACACAAAGCGAGTGGAGAAGAACCACCCAAGAGTAGCCATAATGGGGAAGCTGGTGAAAAACTCGAGCAGCCAAGTCCAATACTGGCAAGTCCACATCACCGTCTATGTGGACGACCCAAAGGAAGAAAAAAGATCCGTTTGTGTCTAGAACCGGATCTGTCCTTTTCCTTCTCAATAGATCGGAAAACGTTATTTGAATTTAGACTTCCGGTTCTCGAGGGCAAAAATTTAAGTGAAGGAGGTTTCCGGAATAAGGGTTATCTTTTTGCTGTGGAAGTGATGGCGAGGCCAACCTTGTAGTTTTTCTCTTCTGGTAATAGTTTTGAGAAAATACAAGGGTAGATTCGAATTCAGTTTCCCGTGATTTAATCTATTATCGTATTTTTATGGTAACGATGTGAATGCGATTACACTTTTCACGAGATTCACACCAGGAGTTTTTGATGGAGAATGGCACAAGCCAACTTTGTATTCAAATTGTAGATTTCTCTATATATTTGAAACACCCTTCTTTGAATGAAGGTAAGAAAATTTCTCAACAGGAATAATTTTACAGTAAATATTTCAATATTTCATTGGTATGAACTCCCATGGTTTCTTTAACCTGTAGCAATTTCGATTCTAAGCTCGTTTACTTTGTTATACAGTATGATCGAGAGTAATTGAACAAACTTTGATAATCAAGTCCAGAGCTACGGAACGAGGAAGTACAAATGAGTTATATATTGGTCAGGTACAAATCGTATGAATATTATAAAATTCTTGGTTCTTGGTTCCTGATGACGGTCAATTGATAGTGGTACCTAGAGGCAAATTAATTCATGGTTCAGGACTATCAGGAGGTCACAAATAGACAACTCAGAAAGCTGCTGTGTCCTACCAAAGGGCTGATTTGCAGTGTTCCTGTGGACATCCAGACTAGTAGCACTGTCGGTGTATACTTATTACCACCGCAGGATTGTTAAGGTCAGACTGTTCTGGAATATTTTTTTTGTAACTCGTTTTGAGTTGAAGTGCTTGTACACATCACGTTGTTGGTAAATTGTGTTTTCGATTTTTAAATTCCATTGTCTATTTACATTGTGTATGAGTTCATTAACTAAAAATATGATTCAACATTAATGTGTTGATTTTTTCAGTGTGTAATATTTCAAAGTTGAAGAATATCCATATTTTTGTTGTCATATGTTTTCTAAGGAAGTACAGAGACCTATATCACATAACTGTACTCATTGATAAATCTTCTCAGCAATGTAAAATTGTATATATGATTATAGTACCGATACCGTTGTTTTTATAAAGTTGATGTTCACATATCTACCTTATTTTATATTCGAGGAAACGCCTGTATTGATACTATCCTTCGAAACGTAACCCAATTGTACAGTAGAGAAAATATCGAAAACTTTTTTACTTGAATATTCATATGTGATTTTTATAATGTGGGATACCACATTATTGTGATAATTGGAAATACGTTGGATATTATAAGCAACCAGAGTTTGTTTTCTAAATGAACCCATCCACAGAGAATTTTTTGGATTGTCTATAATGTATGTATACGTTTTAATCTACAAGTGCTCAGTTGTAGTAGATTATTTTTCTAGTTCTATGTTTAACTGAGTGGCGTCCAAAAATAGGAAAAAGGGTCACAAAATAATAATATTTAACATCACACTATATGAATCTTTCAGGGCCAGTTCCCACACGAGTCTCTTGTTTTGAGGTAATTAGTCGAGGTGAAAATAAAGTAACATCTTGTCGCTATATAAATAAGACCTGCTACAGTGTGTCACATTGCTCCATAGTATTTATTGCTAATTTAAGGATTTTCGACATTCAAAAAAGTTTTGTACCCTGAAGAGTGGCAATAAAACCCCCGCATCCATCTCATTGGAAATTCCGTCTCCAGAAGAGATCCCAGTAGAATCAAACAAGGCCTCTGGAAGTTGCAGTATGGTAGGCAAAAAAGTGGTGCCGGCAGGAATCGGTTCTCTATGGAGTACCGATCTACTAGAAGTGCTAAGCACTCTGCTCGCCTCTTTAGGAGACTATCTCTTGAAAATACCGACAGTTAGTTCACCTATCATATCTTGAACTGAAGATTAAAACGGCCCGACTGAACATGTACTGCCAGAAGGTAGAGAAAGGATGATTTTCCTGAGCTGCTGGTCCAAAAAAGTATTTTCAACCCTCCTCCCGCCCCTCAAGCATTTAATAGAAGTGCTAGAATCGTTATAACTAGTAGTTGTGTCAAATGCGGGAAAAACCACATCTCGCGAGGGTGTACAGAGCCTAAAGAAGAGAAAGCCAGGTAGGCGAATTGCAGTGGAGAGCACCCTGCGAACTATCGAGGATATCCTAGATGTCCCCTCAGGAAATGAGCAATACAATCGAAGGTATCTCCTTGGAAACTCGGAGAGGACATATGCAGGGGCGTCCCGTGACAACCCCCTAATCAGTCAAATCAAATAAGTAGTTCCAAAGACATTATTTCTACTTAAGATGAAATTATGATGTTGTTTGCAAAATTAATTGAAGCTGCTGCAGAATTCTCAATCGGTTTCAATCTCCATTGATGGGTGAGAGTCAGCCTCCGTATTTCATCAAAGCAGTGAGTTGGAATTGTAACGGTATTCTTCAGAATAGACTTGAGTTTCACGAGTTTTTGTAGAGAATAACATTGATGTTTCTTTTCTGCAAGATACCCGTCTTACTGGAGAACTTTTCAGATTTTTCAATTACAAAATGCTCAGAAATGATGGACTTGGACGTCCAGGAGGCAGCGTTGCCATTTTAGTAAAGTGTTGTCATTCGCATTTTCCTCTTGGCGTTTCCACTGATTATCACCCATGATTTAAAAACAGTAGGCATTGTTTTCAACACAAAGAGTGGTCCTTTGCGATTGGTCAGGGCCTATAACCCTGCAAATAGTCGAATACTTCCTGAAGCGCTCGAAGTGCTTCTCACGGGAAACAGATCAACCTGTCTTGATCATGTGTGATCTGTACGCTAAACACGTTCAATGGAGTCGTGTTACCAACACGAATAACAGACGGCTGTGGCAACACAGTGACAAGTACGAATACCCGTGTTGGCTGCAGATGAGCCGACGAATTTTGGTCGCCTGAAGCATGATGCCCTTGACATCGCCCTGACCAGGAACATCACCTGAAACTGGGATATTCACGTCCTCGCCGAGTTGGGCTCCGACCACAGCTCGGTGATTTTATCATTAGGGGGTGATCTACCGCCCCAAACAGATCGACTTTGTACCAAAGACGATTGGGAGAGATTCAGTTCACTTCTGGGCACCGCTTACAACGCTCCTGGAAGAATAAATTATCCACTTGATTTAAATGAGGCCGTAGCGCGTAACGAACTCACCGTTAAAAATGCTCTGGAGGATTCCTCCTGAGGGAAACCGGCTTCGAAATTTCACGACCAATTCTCCCTGGGGATTGAAAACCTTATTCGTGAAAAAAAATTGTGCAGAAAGAGTCTAGCAAGAGTCTGTGCCCGGATAACCAAGTGTAGTCACTTTTGAACATCATTGAGAACTCACGTTTGAGATATGCCAAAGAACATTCTGATTTTGTTAAAAACTCCAGATTGACTATGAGCAATTGAAATCATAATATAGATTCTCAATAGTTTTTTTTTTATTTGGATTTTAGGTAGTGTAAACCCTTCAGTGACATAATATGCCTTCCTGATAATATTCGCTTCTAATCATTTGAACGAAGTGTTGATTATTGGATGATTCATTCGCTAAGGAAGTAAACAATTAATTCTCTGCAAGAAGCGGGAACTCATGAAAATGAATCTTTTAAATGTTCCGCTTTGCTGCAATAACCGACTGTCACGTACAACAGAGCAACGTTGCATATTTCATGGGTTCAAAAGGAAACAAGAATATATAATTCCTGAAACTCCCACAGTAGAGTGAGACTGGGAAAGAAATATGGCTACAAAAATGGTACCTGATTGGTCGTATATCATACGATGAACTCAAATAATGATCTACTATGCAATTATGATTATTGAAAAGAATTATTTTTTGAAAATAATTCTGAAAATGTCTCCTAGAATGTTTCATCTTCATTTATTCGAATCGATTATAAATATTTATTGTGGATCAAGGGAAATAATTGCAAACAAGTTGCATATTATATTTTTCTCAATTGCATTGCATCTTGGAAATGAAGTTACTTCCCCAATCGTTTCAACGGAATTTTGTTAGTTTTGAGGATCTATTCTTTATCTCCCTACGGATTTGATATTTCTGAATAATCACTGGATAAGTAGAGGTCATCCAGTGAAAGCCTTCCTCAACTTTTTTGTATTTAATTGAGGATTACTCTCATATTCACACTTTGTTTTCTATCATTGTTATACCTGTACCATAATTGGGAAAAATGTATGAAGGATATGTGTCATAAAATGCGTTTCTTAGACTTGTTCGGAAATATGAAGAGAATGTTCATAAAATCAGATATGGAATCATCTGCGACTGAAAAATAATTTTTGGTCACTCTCTTCCATCATTCAATTGAGAATGTTTCCCTTTCCAACATGCCTTCCGTACTTGTTTTTCACTTTCAATATCTGAATGTTCGCAAACAATTTGCAATTTCCTGTGATTCCAAAAGAAAAACTTTCCAGACTACGGCGTTGTAACGGAACTTGAACCACATAAAGAACAAAACAGTTTCCTTTGAGATTGTAAGTGCAGAATTTGCGAAAACATTTTGGATTTGGATTTTGATAGAATGGAAAATATACCCTTTTCAGTGTTAGCAATTCAAATCGTTCATGTTGATAAATAAACAAAACCAGTGGACTACGAAGGGACGAGTGCAAAAAGGTGTCCAAGTAAAAAGCGGGGCCGACCTACATCAAATATTTGTTCTGTGAACGAAGCTATCTTTGTACCAGATATAAAGAAACAACAGTGGCGGCACAACTCTAGCACAAATATGCCCAATGGATTGACAATTACCGAATTGTATAATAAGCTGGTAGAAGATAACATTTGGCAAACGGCAGAAATAAAGGAAGCAATAAGAAAAAATATTCTGGAGTTGAGAAAAAAATTGAAAGACGTTGAAAGAAAAAAACGAAGTCTTAGAAAAGCAGTATAATGTTTGAAAAAAAAATCACTGCAATAACGTGTTATTTTGGGATTGTTCTGGATAATAGGCACGGTATCCTAGAAAAAACGTTGAAATTACTGAATAGATTTACAAGCAGCAGATTAAATGATTGTCGTTTATTAGGGAAACCCTCGATTCACCTGTACTTCTAGAGTTATTTTTGAACAAAAAATAATCTTTTGAAACATAGACAAATTGAAAAGCTAAGGATCACTTGCAAGAGTACAGCCAGTCCCTGAAAAAGGCAAAAAGGCCCTACCTAGCAACTACAGACCTATCGCACTGCTATCTATCATTTCAAAGGTCATGGAAGAAGCCATCAACATCGAGCTCATGAAATATCTGGAAGACTCAGGAATTGTCAACGATAGGCAATATGGCTTCCGCCTCAGAGATCAACTGGTGACCTGCTCGCTTACGTCTCACATATATGGCAGCTATCTATTGAAAAGTATGGAGAAACTTTAGCTGTGGCTTTAGATATCTCCAAGGCGTTCGATCGAGTTTGGCACCAGGGATTCCTCGCCAAGCTTCCGTCTTATGGCTTGCCCCCTCAGCTGTGTTCTCTGCTTGCTAGTTTTCTCTCAAACAGGTCTCTCCATGTAGTGGTCGATGGAGTTTCATCTGACACTCTACTCATAAATGCTGGTGTTCCGCAAGGATCTATTCTCGCACCAACACTATTTCTACTTCACATCAACGACCTGTTGAAAGCAACTTCATGTCCAGTACACAGCTTTGCCGATGATAGTACCCTCCATACCGCTTTCTCTTCCAGGGCCCCTATATCAGCCCGTGAAACCAGAAATGAACGAGGAAGAAATGTTAATAATATAAATATGGACTTAGCAACAATTCTCGAGTGGGGATCTAATAACTTGGTAGAATTCAATGCAAACAAAACACAAGCATGTCTTTTCTCTAGAAAATCCGATCTCACTGTGCCTAACATAACTTTGTCAGGAGTAACCATACCACTGAAGTCATCCATATCGATGCTTGGTATTACCATCAGCAATAACCTTTCCTGGGAAAATCACGTGAGGTCCATTGCCAAAAGTGCATCCCAAAAACTTGGTTTTATGTTTCGTGCCAAGAGCTATTTCACCCCTACTCAGCTGCTTATGATCTATAAGGCACAGATCCGACCTGTCCTGGAATACTGTTCCCATATTTGGTGCGCGGCACCTGAACATATCCTGAGGCTATTGGATTCTGTCCAAAAAAGGGCAATTCGTCTCGTCGGTGATGCCTCGCTCACAAACTCGCTCACTTGTCACCGTAGAAAAGTTGGCGATTTGTCTCTATTTTATAGATATTTTCATGGGCGATGCTCTTCTGAAATATCAACAATCGTTCCTGCTTTGGCAGTCTCTTCGAGATTAACCCGTCAAGTTCAGTCATCACACCCCTTCGTGGTCACTTTGGAGACCTGCAGAACATCACTTTCCAAAGACTCGTTCATCCAACAGCGAGGCTTTGGAACTCATTGCCTAGGGAGGTTTTCCCCGAGGCATACAACCTCCAGAAATTTAAGAAGAACACCAACTCCTACCTTCTTTCCCTTGGTTCCCACGATGTTCTCTGAACATTACAGGATATCCCTTTTCGTGGGAATCAGAACATAAAAAAAAAAAAATTTAAGGATTTTCCAGAATAAAAAATTGTAAAAAAAAAGGATTTTCCAGAATAGGTATGGTTAAATTCACTTAGCTAATGAATGCAACATTTGACCTCAAATACATGGCTGATTTTTGGAGGTAAGCGGAGGTTGTCATGATACTTCAATCGGCAAAAAAAACAAATGACATTCAATCATATATGCCTATATCATCACTACCAGGTGAATAAAAGGTATTCGATAAATTATTCCGAAAAAAATAAATCATTTGCTTCTTAGTAAATAATTACACAATTAACAAATTATTTTTCCACTGACAAGGTGGAATGTGCTTTGGAGAAAGGAGAAATATCTATAGGGCTATTTCTGGATGATGCTCAATTTCGAAAAAAGTGTGGCGTAGATTTGATCTATAAGCTGAACACAATGGTTCCAAGAATGTTTCAATGAAGATGTCCCATAAGGGAGTATCTCGGGGTTAACATAATATCTTCGAATACATGCAACATATCGAAACCGAAGAAACTCAGAGATCTTGTTTTTCTCCATATTCAGGACGCTCTTCCTGTCTGAGTGAATCTGTAGCTGGCCGGCTGCAACTCCACTTGCAAACGAATGCGGTGTCGTCCGCATATATGCACTTTGCATTTTCGCATTTTCGCGACCGATAAGACTCTCGTCAACCTGACCAGCGATCGGTGCCTATTGCATGCCAATCTTGACTCCAGATAATGTTCCTTGTCGGGAAGTTGCAACTTCTTTTACTTGCTCTATTCCCATACCTCTGTACAAGGTGAGTTTTGTGATATGGATATTTAAATTTTTCCACATTGAAATTATATTCTTAGTTGCATTCAGTACTTCCAATAATCAATAAAATACAACCTGTGAGGTGATTTATGTACGCCATTTACTTTTTCTCTCTGATGTGCTGGGATATTTTGGAATTTTTTTAATTACATATTGGGTTGTTTGCAGACTATTGTACACTTGTGATCTCTCAAAGCTACTATAGAGCAGTGGCCTCCTTTTTTTCGTATCATCAATCGACTGCTGCTGCAGTTGAAAGTGAATGGTTCCACGGAATTGTTCGATGTGGGAAACCCTGTCACAGTGTTCCTGAATCTCCAGTGGAACAAAATATTTCTCTATCTCTTTAAAATGTTGCATTTTTGCTTCGCCCATACTTCTGTCTCTGCATTCTTCCATGTCACCATAATTTATTTCTTAAATTTTTCTCGTACCGCAATTCCTTATTGATCTCACTAATGATGTCTATCATTTCCGTGTTGTTTTTGACACCATTTCATCAAAATCTCACTTCAGACTTATGTTTTGCCGCTTGGTACCCTGGATAATCTGCCCAGAAAGTATTTTCTGTTGTTCTTATTCTACAAGAATTTTCGGTGAATTTTTCTGAAATCGTTCAATTTCCTATTGTTTTTCCATCCATTGTCGTTTCTCCTGCTATTGCTAACATTCATCTCCTACCCGTTTCTCCCCTCCCACACGTTCCTCCTCCTCTTGTTATTTTCCATCAGTGACCTCTCTGTTTGGCAAACTGATGCTCGATCATTTCTAGGATATCCTCCATTCACTGGTAATTTTCTCCAAATAGCAACCGATATGGTTGCTTCTGACATCAATTGTTACGAAACGGGAGTTCGTGGCTATTAAGGTACTGAAATAATTTTCCACCGTTTATCAACACTTCACAAAAAAATAGAAAACTGACCATTGAAATTCACCGCTGGAACAAACCGCGCACTTCACTGGACTGGATCTGTGTTATTACTTGACTCAATCTGAATTCGACCCTAGCCGTGCGCTGCCTTTCATCAGGCAATTGATACTGAAACTACTAGCAATTGGAAAATTGTCAGTGAGAATTGAGTAATACATCCTTGGCCTTCGAAATGAATAGCAGGTAATTGCAACAAGGCATGTGTAGAAGTTCATTTACTCTCCCAAAATGTTGGTGGGATGAAGTTGTCAACAAGTGAATTGGAGAGCCGCGTTTCACTTACAAGTAATCTGTTATTGTCAAAAAGGGCCTCTAGATTTCTCTGGTATTCACGTTGCTCCCTTTGTCGATGTTCTTCTTGCTCGGCAAACTGCTGCCTGATTATTTCTATTACGGCCTCCATCTTGTCGTAGGGTAAACTTCGTGTTCACCATTGATTGTTTTTAAGAAGTCACTGAAATCTTCACTTCCGACACCAACTGTTACGAAACTGGGGTTCAAAAATAGTCCAATGAATTCGATGTCTGTTTATTCCACTCCAAAATACAACACAATAATACATCTGACGATACTTGTTTACAACCCAAAATGCACTGCACTAATAGATTTCACTTCGAACTACTTTGTTTCTCTGTACAATACTATTCTCAAGACTAACTATCGCGTCCGTCAAAACATTGGCCTAGAATTTTCGAGATCATTTGCGGAACCGTCTCTCTTTTTTTCGATGTTTCGATAGACGCTCATGATGACGTCATCGGAAAGTACCGACGACTCTCATAGTCGGGAACGTGAGAGAACAGGGGCGGACTCACTAATTTTGTAACAATACGTTGATTGTGCTAATAGTCTTCTGGTTAAGGCATCTGTATCACAAGTCGCTTTATTGATTCAGCTTTTGAAGCTATTCAACTAATTTTTCCAAAGGCCTGTTGTTCATTTATTGCCCTTTTTCACCTCTAGTGGGCCACTTTGGGACATCATGATCAGACCTGATGAGAAACTCCCTTCCATGTTAGTATTGAAGTGATCGATGACAGTTTTCTTCCGAATATACAGTCAGTCCTTCCGTGGTCGAATATCACTCTGCTATAGTATTCGATGAACTTCTGTGATAATTTTGTACCTTTGATAAATAATACAGATCATGTCCGGTATTGTTTGCATTTTGTCCATCATGAACAGGCCTTTATTTTTGAAAAAAAAACAGTTGAAGTTGATCCGATCTTTTGTCAACTTATGAAATAGAGCTGGGGTATCTGCAAGTCCATCCATAAAACTAATTATAATATTAATAGGTTTATCCACTAATGTAAGACAACAAAAATTAGATACAATAATACGGTGATCGATAAAGTGCATCAATAATGATGTTATTTTTCTGTCCTTCAATTACAACCCGCAATACCCTAATTCCTTCCAAATATTCAATTACTGTGTTGAATACAATTGTGTACTTTATGTTACTACTACTCCATCGTTTTGGGTATAATCACCATGATTATATGAAGCTTTGTATTCTGGTAGTTGGAAGAAGTCAATATCTGGGATATACCATGTTTCCGTTAGGATTATAATATCAAATACAAATTGGGATTTTTCAAGCAGAATTAACAATTCATTGAAGTTTTTATCAATGCTCCTGATGTTAGTATGAAATATTGAGAAATTTGAGTTTCTGGGTTGTTTAGGATATTTTTCATTCCATCAACATCTTTATATCTGAAGTGGGGTGTTTCTATATTCGAAGTTTCTATATATTGGTCCATTATACCGTGTTGACAATACTTCTAGACAAATATGAATATCCACATAGATGAAAACTTTTATCACATATGTACATTGGTAAAATGACAGTGGTTTGTTGAAATGACTCAATTGTAGCTATTGATCAAATAAGACACATTAACACATTGGTTGAACGCACATTGAATAATTAGGAAAGATAATGAATAAACGAAAAATCAACCTATGCAAATTGAATGAGGAGATGAAACATAGGGATCGCATCTATTTTTCATATTCGGTTCTGGTATTAATTTTTTGCTTGCTTCCCTTTCTTCTCTCCTGGTTTATCGGTTACATTGAAATTATAACAATTAAAGTTGCTTCTCTAGCTCGGGGAATTTGGTGCACTTTGAAATTTTTTAGTGTTTGGGTTTCTTGGTGTTTTTTGATTCACGTCCGGGTCTTCAGAAGATTCAGGAAGGGAGTCTATTTGTTTGAGTTTCTCATAAGAGTATTCCTCTCCATTCACCACTGGGATATTATTTTTTATAAACGCTACATACTTCTTTTCTCTTGCTGCTTTGAGGTGGCCGTTTGAAAATTGTCTCTTTTCTAATTCTCCACCTGTATAATCTTGGTTAATATAAATGTTATCCAGTTTCAGATCTTGGAAATTCACTTTGGTTCGAATGAATATCTCTGATTTGAAGGAGTTATTGTTAGTTTCGATTAGGACTTGGCACACTCATGACCTAATCTATAAATATCCCTGAAGTTGTAAAGGTGCAGACTAACTTGAGTAAATTTTTAAGGGTTTTAATATAGTTTCAGATATACTATCATCATTTTCATCAATTCCATGAATTATCAGAATTGTATTTCTTTTGTTTCTTCTCGACTGAGTGAAGTTTGTGTTTCAACTCTATATTTTTCTCTTTGAGCTCCTTCTATTTCCTTGATGATATCTCTTTTCAAGTCTTGGATCTCACTTTTCAGTTCTCTATTACCTTCCCTGATCAAATCGTGAAGATCTTGAAGAGATATTTGTCTCATTTTCTATATCCGCGTGATTTTTAATGGAATGTGGTTCAAAAGGCGATACACCTTCCTATCGTGTCTAGAATGAGACTGATTCAAATTAATCAAGACAGTTGAGCGGAGCTGCCTTTGTTATGGATGGGCGAACGAATTTGTTTCAGTTTTCCTATCTCCAATCATATGACATGCAAATATGGTCCTTACTTACTCTGTAACGTGTACGTGTATAGTTGCATATGTGTCGCACCAATAATCTTGAATTGTATATAATGAACAATTATGTGTCTTTGCATAAATGTGCATTCAATTAAAAAATTACATGACAACAACAACTGTCTTTTTTTCCCAAGTCAACAGCTGAGGCACGGACTCTTGATGAGGGACGGACTCGGATATTTTACATGCTTCCGGCCGACAACTGGAAGCGGACATAACCTCTTCACTGCATGCGAACTGATACCATCTGCTGTTTTGATAGAGGCGACTCGAGCTACTCCATCACTGCCATGGGTCAAGTCTGAAATGCGTCCTAACCGCCATCTGGTTGGTGGAAGGTTGTCATCACGTATGAGAACTAATTCGCCCTTTTCCAAATTGTCGTCATTACTATTCCAGTGTCGTCTCTGTTGTAGTTCGCTTATATAATCGCGACTACATCTATACCAAAAATGGTCATACATACTTCGAACTGTTGAATTGTTCGCATTTTCTCTTGCATTCATATTACTCGCATAGCTTCGGGTATTGTTTTCACCCTTTGAATAATTGGATTTTTGATTCGAATATGTACCGGTTAATCGCGTGTCAAGATGACCTTTACCGTTTTAAGGAAAACTTATTTCCACTGTCTCCAACAAAGTGGCTCGCCTCTCCAGAAATTCTTTGAAAATGTTCAAATCGATTTAAACATGATTCAATTTGTGTTATTCTCATTCTTGGGCCGATTGTTTATCTAATTCATTCGGGATGATATAAATTAGTAACGTATCCCATGAATAAATTGCAATTGCTTTAAACAACTTAAGTGTTTGAATAAGTTTTCGCATAAAAATCGTATTCTACTAGCAGAAGTAGCAACAATACTTTCCATATTGAAAATCGCTCTAAGATGATTGTGAATCAAAAGGTGTGAACTCGCATACAGTTTCCCAAGCCGTTTTATAATATTGCTCAGTAAATTCAATCGATTGAATGACCTGTGGCGCTAAATCAACCAGTGCACCTCTCAAGTAGTGAAATTTCCGTATATCACCGATTTTTTCATTGTTATGAACTAGCGACAGAAACAAATCTCTGAACTCTGACCAAGTATCATATGATCCATCGAATTTGGGTACCCTTATTTCCGGCAAAATAGTATTGAAATAATCGATCGCATGACGAACATCAGACGTGTTCAAAGACGAATTTTTGAATGTCTGGCATTACTTTTTGTCAATTTTTTCTAAGAAAGATTTTGCTGTGGCCATTGTAGAATAAAATATATCTTCAGAAACTTCGTGTTTCACGATTTGATCAACATCTGAATCTGTATTAACCTCGATATCCGTTTGAACAATGTCAAAATCATTAATGAGAGTTTCGGCTTTTGAAATTCTCTGAGATAATTTAATTGATTGAGCTCTATCACCATCTCTGGGTTGAAACGGGCTCATGTGTTTTTTTCAAATAATGTTAATTTAGCTTACAATGTGCTCCTTTTTTTAACTAAAGGAGATAATGCGTCTTCGGACATTGTAAATAGTCAAAAACTAAAGCTTACAAACCAGTTAGCAATATGCAACGATAATCTCTACGTTTCTTTTTCAATATTACAACTCCACCCACCAGTCTCGACTAAGTGCTCTATTGAGGAAGGATGGAAAAAGGATAAGAAAATGACATGATCTCACGAATGAATGTAGTTTCTGGGATACTGGCAATGTTCTCCGCTGGTCTCAAAACCTGATCTTTTCTTATCCCAGTCACAACTAAGATGGACTCATGTAACGGATCGGATAGTTAATATGATGTCGACATAACCTTGAATTGTATATATGAAAACAATTTATTGTCCTTTGATAAATGTGACAATGCATTCAATGACAAAATTATTATGACAACAAAACTATTTCTTTTTTTCAAGTCAACAACAGGAACGGACTTTGATTAGGGACGGACTCGGATATTTATCAAATCTTGTAGCTGCTTAACTCATTAGGAGATGTTTAATTATCATTTAAACAATTTTGTTTTACTATTTGTAGATATTAAGAAATAGGAATTGTTAGAAAAATAATAATTTCCTTTATTTTATAAGTCAACTGTTGCAAACGTAACGCCAGTCCGTAGTATCAAATCAATCTTAACTAAGCAAAATGTTTAAAATCTACTATGAAAGTCAACTCTACATTTTGAAAGTCAACTATACATTTTTTGCACATTCCAACGTTACATTTTATACAGTATGTTCGTGTAATAGATGTACACATGTCTCTAGCACACCGCCATCGTTTGTTATTAGCAATAGAGTGTAAAATGTGAGCTGCATTGTCATAACGAATATCGTTACTAACTCTTGATGAGGACCGACTTGACGCACTCGATGATGGACGACCTCCTTGACGTGGAAGAGTTTGATACTTGGTTAGGTAACTTTTCACAATTTCCCTTCTGAACTGCAATAAAGTTAATTTGTTACCTACACGTTTATCTGAAACCCATGCATTTTGTATTGTAGTATCTAGCAGCCAAGTGAATAGATTCCACCACCATTTTTTTCCTCTAATGCTGATCCGATGCCTTGAGGTATTTTCATTCATTGGATCTGTACCTCCCATTGATGAGTTATATTTGGCAATAGCTAACGGTTCTTCTATTTGGATATTTCTTTTCTCAGCTTGAGAAAACCTTTTTACATGGTTCAACAGATTTGCACCATACTCTTTTGATGCAAGTGTAACAATACTATTATCATTCCATCTGATTAGTATTGTTCCGTAAATCCTATCCACTGTTGTTGCATATTCTCCTCTGGGTTGCTTTTGTAGTGTTTGCTTTTGTGGAAGAGGTCAGCCTCGCGGTATATGATTTTCTCGAATAGTACCTGTTGCGCCATATCCAAGACTTTTCAAATAATGCAATAAATGAAAACTTGTAAATAAATTATCGAAGAAAAAGTTATATCTTAGATCTCCTTTATTGCCGATTCCTAATTTGTCTATCATTTTTACCAATGGCGCGGCACATTTACCAAAGACTTTTTTGTAAGCATCTGGAATATTATTGTCAGTACCTTGACAAGGAATAAATTTTATTAGATATCCACTTTTAGTTGCCAAACTCCAAATCTTGTACCCAAATCTTATGAACTTACTTTTTATAAATTGTTTGCACGAGTGTCTACCATAATATTTTACCATAGTTTCGTCAAAATTTAAATCTTGTTCTGGGACGAAGAGATGCACAAATTTATTTTTCAAAATATTCATAAGTGGTCGAACTTTACAAAATTTATCGGACAAATCAAGATTGTCATTATTTACACAATGCACATAACGACATAATGAAATAAATCGATCACGTCACATAGCAGACTTCACCATTCCATTTCCCATATCTTCACTACTATTCCAGTAGAAAAAAGTTCCTGGCAAAGTATTGTAGCCCGATAATATGAGAATTCCAAAAAAACATTTTATGTCATTTGAATCTATTGAAAAATGTTTATCATATTTTTATCGGCTATACCTTCTAGTTTCTGTTACTAATACTGATATAATATCATTGTCAATAAATTACTCAAACATCTCAATAGGAGTAAGGCATTTTAAGTTTTCATAGTTCTTTCGTGGAAATTTTTTCGTTGCAAACTATGTCATCATTTATCCAAGAAATGTTGCTGTAATAAATTTTTTCTACGGAGTTAACAGGCTGTGGTTCTTCCTCGGGTTCCTCTAGAGCTTCGGAAATGATTTCATTATCATCTGCATTGTCTTGTTGATGAATGCTCATTTCGGCTGCAGCTCGCAACCTCCGTCTTCACCTGCAGAGTCTTTATCCGTCAGCTCGGTCGGTTCTGGGGGTTCAATATAGATATCACCAACGTCTGAATCATCCGCGTAAGCCACTTGCAGAGCCTCTTCGAGTGTAAGTCCACCAATAAAAAATATATATAAATTTGAAAAAGCAGTAGTCATAAGGACTGGCGTTGCATTTTTGCAACGCTCTAACTTACGCAACAAAATCACATGACTATATTTATTTTGAAGTTTTTAAATGGTCACTAATAAATAACTACATCAATTTACTATTGAATCTAAATAAAAAATAAATGATTTTTATTATAAACAATGGAAAAATACTACTTTCACTAACTTATGGACTTCAAGTTGACATGACAAATTTATAAACACTAACACAAAACAATAAACTGTCTACGACAAGCGTTAGTTCTAGACTAAACATTTATACAAACCTACAAGTGGTACATTTACCACCTACACTGTTCCCGTTTTTCGAAAAAATATTGATATATTAGGTTACAATATTCCTTTGAAATATTACAGTTATGCGTTGCGTTTTCGCAACGCTAGTCTTTAATGGGTTAATCAGATTCTCACTTTACCAATCACATTGATTTTTTCCAAATGTTTGTGTTTAGATTGTTCAACTCACTACACCTACTGGCAACTTTTTGAGTCTTTTCAGCAGGCACAGTTTGACTAATATATATATATGGAAACACCGATTCATTCATGCACGTTGTCTTCGTTGACGACAATGGAAGTTATTATAAAATTCTTCATGCAGGTTGGCCAGATGTTCCTCAAAATTCATTCCTCCAACCATGACATCATCAAGATGCACCAGGCATGTTTCTCAAGTGAGCCCAAGCAATATGAACTTCATAATTCTCTCGAAGATTGCTGGGCCATCACAGATACCAAATGATATAACAGTTAACTGTCCGGTACTTGCAGTCGCAGTCTTCTCCTTATCGTCCCCATATATGCTCCAAGTGCAGCAATGAAAATAATTATGAGCCTGTCGACATGTTGATATGTCATCGATTCATGGTGACTTGTAGCGGTTTTTGTATATTAAAAAAAAATCAAATTTTTTTATTCAATATAAATAATACAATATTTGTCATCAGTACCATTCTCAAATTGGTTTACAATATTCTTATATCTATAATGGCTGTTTTTATTTAACAAATGAAATTCTATATTTAGATGCATTACTGGAGTAGACTCACGCTAGGCTTTGAAGCCTGTGTTGTGATATCTAATTCAGTAAGGCATTTACCATGTATGTTTTTATGAATGACATTCGCATGTAGGGTAAAGATTTAGATTAGGTTACAGATTAGGATTCGAATGAGATTGGACAATTCAAGACGTGTTGATTTTGCTCTACAATTTGGTATGTAATTATTGTGAAAGAAGGTGCAAAACTTATTTATATGCACGACACACATTCACTAATATGTAATTCCGTAAAAAAGTGGAAATTTGTCAGGATGATTTTGTACATACTTTTTCATCTCTTTTTCGAATATTTCAAGGGATTTTATAACTTTCAGATTTTTTGGAAGAATGTTGAATATTTTTGGGCCATAGAAAAGAAAAGAATTTTGTGTGACAGTTTTATTGAAAAATTCAGTTTGTACCTCCAAGTTCATTTTTGATCGGGTTTCTTTTGAATGTATGTGTCTGAATTTTTTTTGTGAATGGAACATTCTTAATAGGCAGTTATAAGTGTACAGTGAGTGAATATTGAAAATGTTAGTTTCTTGATATAACTTATTTGTGGAAAACAGTCTATTTTTTTTGAAAATTATTCTCAGTAAAATGTTTTGAGCAGTTTGTAACAGACTGATGGCTGCTTTGAATGTTGCACCCCATGCAGGAATGCAATATTTGATAATAGATTCGGCAAGAGACGTATAAAGTACAAGATTTTTTTTGATAGTATGTCGCGTAGTTCATAAAAGGTATGCATTAGTACCCGGAGCCGTTTTGTAACGAAGTTAATATGCTCCGTCCATTTTAAGTGTTGGTCTAGTATGACTCCAAGGTATTTTGTTGAAGTAGTATGATCTATGGTCTGACAGTCACAAGTGTTCTGGTTATTACAGAGTGGTTTGTGCATTTTCAAATTAAATTCTTTTGGTTGGTCACGGAGGGTGGGGGAAAAGGTCAGATACTTTGTCTTATCTACATTAAGCGATAACTTATTAATATTCAGCCATAAGTATTTTTTTTGTAAGTTTGTTTCTGTTATATTTTTTATTTCCTGCCATGATGGTCCCGTGTAAATTAGTACAGTATCATCGGCGTAACATATTATATCGCCTACAAAGTTGTTGATTTTTGTTATGCTGTTAATGTAGACAAGAAAGGGCATCGGTCCCAAAACTGTCCCTTGTGGTATACCCGTTTGTACAGTTTGTTCCTCACTCATTTCGTTCCCGATTTTCACCCGTTGGATTCGATTGGATAGGTAGTTTTTCATCATCACATGTGCATTTCCTCGGATACCATAGTTATGTAATTTTTACATCAATAATTCGTGATCAACCGTATCGAAGGTCCAAAAAAATGGCTAAGCATTTGGTTGACCTGTCCATGGCCTTCACGGCATTTTCAAGAAAATCCATAATGGCATTTTCTGTATTCGAGTTTTTCACGAAACCAAATTGTCTGTCTGTTATTATATGGTGTTTATCAAGAAATTCAATCAGTCTTTTCTTGACACATTGTTCGAATACTTTCGCTCAGGTATTTATGATAGATATAGGTCTATAGTTATTGATTTAAGATTTTTTTCCTGCTTTGAAAATTGGTGTTACATTGGTAATTTTCCATTGCCACGGTATGACCACCGTAAAAAAAATTTGATTAATTATGTGGACAAGTGGCATTAAAATATTAGTATGAATAGTTTTCAATGTTTTTGAGTTTATCCTATCTGGTCCTGGTGCGGAGTTATTCTTTAGATTTGCTATTATTATGACCAATTCATTATTTGTTGTAGGGTCCAAAAATAAGGATTGATTTACTTTAATATCTGTTAAAAAGATTTTGGGTAAGTTTGTCTTTGGTATTTTTTGGCTCATGTTTTTACCTATGTCAACAAAAAATCTATTAAATTCGTTTGCTTTTGCTGCATTATTACTGATCGTTTTTTTGTTTTCAAGTATGATGTCATTATTTCCGATATTTTTCTTTTAGTTTGAACCTGCCTGATTCATTTGTGTTTTGTAGTACTCGTTTTTTGTGTTTTTTAACAGGGAGTTTAATTTATTTCTGTAAGTTTTATATTCTGATACTAACTCTGTTGAATATTCTTTCAGGAGTTGTTTTTTTAGGTTATTTCGATGTTTTATGGAGTTCACTAGCCCTGTGGTGATCCAAAGTTTGATTTTGATGATTTATTTGTTGTTCTTCAGTGACTGTTCAGAAGTGGATGAATTTATGTGATTTACTAATTTACTAATGAAAATGTCATAGTTTTGCTGCGGGTTCGTTTCAAGTAAAATACTTTCCCATGTTTCTGTTGAAAGTAATGCGTTCAATTTTCCATAGTGGATATTTTGTTTTATTTTATCTTGTTTGGGTTGTTTTTGGTTTTTGTTTTCTGGGAAAGTAAGGTTTACAAATGGGGTAAAGTGGTCTGTCATGTCTGTACAAAAAATGATTGGGGAAATTGATACGGTGTTTTTCAAACAAGTTTCTGTCCTTATGAAAATATGATCAATAGCGGATTTTGTATGTTCAGTTACTCTGGTTGGTTTGTTTATGTACGAGATAAAATCATTGGAACCTAGAATGTTCAAGTAGTAGTTTGTTTCATTATTATGGATATTTAATAAATTTATGTTTATATCCCCTAGAAAAATTTCTATGTTTTTTTTATTTAAGGTGGATAGGTAGTTTTCCAAATCTTCAATATATTCACAACTGTTTGTCGCGGGAGGTCTGTAATATGCTGTTAGCCCTATTTTGTTCTGTTTTGATAGATGATTAGTGGTGAAAGTTGCTCTTAGGAAACGACTGTCATTTATTCTCACTGTTGTTACATCTGCTGATATGTTGTTTTTGATGTAAATCATGGTTCCTCCATTTTTTATGTTTTTTAAAATGGAAAATTTTTTTTAATTATTCTTGTTTCTGAAAGTACAATTATGTCCAGTTAGTCTTTGGCCATTTGTATATATACACGTAGTTCATCTATATGCTTTCTTAGACTCCGTATATTGAAATGTATCACTCCCAAAGTGTGATTTTCCTTATCCAATCTCATTCGAAAATAATCATGAAAATTATCACATATTTCAGTCTCGATAGTTTGGTTATCCAATTCGTTGATGAATTCGAGCATTATTCTGAATTACAAACTGGAAAGGAGACGTGATGCCCCCTAAAGAATACTTTTCATTCATATTCGCATACTATACATAAAATGTATCAGAACATAAAAATAAAGAAATGAAGGTAATGGCATATTATTGAAAAACTATAAATAGTGGTAGGTACAATTTCGAAGAGAAAATAGCAAGAGAATGAAAAAAAATAGTAACAATTTTCTCAAATTGAAACAATTTGGAATTTAATGTTGAGTATACTTTTCTGAGTCCATTTTACCTCGTATCATTGTGACCTTATTGTCGATGATCAGGTATATTTTTCCTGACTCAGTCCATACTTGCTTCAGTCCGAATTTGGAGATTGTATCATTGAGGAGTTCGACCATTGATTTGGTTAGATCCTCACGCATTATTATTCCTGTGCCCATTAGATTAATTTTAAATTCCTTGGTTTGACGTCATTTCTTGTCCCAATTCTATAGCAGATCATGATTTCATTCGTGGTTATCCCTAGGTTCATTTTACAGTTTATCATGTTTATAATTTCCTCCCTTGTATTTTCTTTATTTTTTTCATTCATGTTGAAAATTCTTAAACAGTTTGAGCGACTCGCTTGATCCAATCTATCAATATTCTCCTTCATTTTTTCATTCTCAAGTTTTTCCTCTCTTAATGCTTTTTCCAATGTTTGTATTTTATTTTCGTGTTGTTGATTTGTTGTCTTCACTTCCTCTTTCAGATCCGCCACTGAGATTTCCAGCAATGCTATGTTATTTTCAATTGTTTTTATAACTGCACTGGCTACGTTGTTTGTGATTGTTTTTATGAGTAATTCTGATTTCAGGCAATCACTTACTGCTTTGGTAACTGCGTTTTCGATTTCTTCCCGCACTTCTCGTGTTATTACCATTTTGTAAATTCAAACTCACTTGTTCTAAATATGTTCGTCAGGCTTTCTGCAAAGTTTCGAAATTTCTGCGACTGTTTTGTTAAAGATATTCGATAGTGTTTGGGAGCTCACTTTTAGTACGAGTTACACTACATGTGCCATAGGCGTACTGAAATATAGGGAGCATATTTCTGGTTCACCTACCATCTGACGATCAAACTAATTCCTTCGATTCTGATGATGTCGATGCCCCTGTGAGTTTTGATATCACTGCCAGCATGTGCCCCAATATGATTGATATTTCCAGAACCAATCCAATGACTCACTAGATAATCCTTACCTCGTAGGTGAGAAAAAACGTGGCGTGATCTCCGCAATTGACGACGAACCTAGAGACGACCCCACTCTACAAACTCTCCCGGAGCGACTCGTCCATCTGCATCTGAAATAGTTTACCCTTGATTGATCATTCGTGCTGTTATTCCCGGATTTCAATTCTCCTGATATTCCGCTGCACATCTGCTTTATCGTCATTTCGTATTTTCTCTGCAGTAGATTCTGCTCTCACATTCAGCTATCAGATGTTGAAGGCAGCT
The DNA here is from genome assembly GCA_018342105.1 of Gonioctena quinquepunctata. Lineage (NCBI taxonomy): Eukaryota > Metazoa > Arthropoda > Insecta > Coleoptera > Chrysomelidae > Gonioctena > Gonioctena quinquepunctata. Next base: position 56,851 of record JAFIRS010000935.1, on the reverse strand, counting down.
TCCACTCTTGAGGAACTTTACTGTATTTCTTGAGGTAGGTCACGGACCGTTTGTTTTCCAACAGCTCCAAGCCCTTCTTGGAATTTGAAATCCTCCATGTCTTCTCGTTGGGAAATCTGGATCATCCTCTGCACGTCTGCTATAAACTCCTGAACTCTTGCCTTCAACTTTACTTGACACAGCCTGGAAAATTCATCAGGTACTCACCAAATAGTCTGGTAGGATGTAGTTATCAACAAGTGAATTGGAAAGCTGTGTTTCACTCACAAGTAATCTATTATTCTGAAAAGGGCCTTTGATCTGTCTGGTATTCACGTTCCTTACTGAATCTTCTATTCATTTCTAATATTCCTTAAATAGATAATAATAATAATAAGTTTATGCAATCCAGTAGAATGGTACAGATTCACAAACAATTGATATAGAATTCAGCATGTAGAGAACTATATAAATAGGTATTGAACATTAGGACGTTTCCTCTGGATGAACAGAAAAAAAATAGTCTCCACTGAAAACGGTTTGGTTGTGCGTGGTGACAAAAACAGTTCTACATTGTCACTACAAGTTCACGATATAATGGTGACGATATTATGGTGAAATTTAATATAACATTATCATTCTTCATATGACACTTGTCTGTGCGGGAATGAAGAATTTGGAAAAAGACCAATTCGGCAGTTGATGAACACTCACCGAATTTCTTCTGACCAGGCGGGTGTCGATAAATGATACAGCTCACTTATTGTTTCCAGAAACAGGAAAAATATCAATTTCTGACAGGACGATGGGAGCGATCAAACTTCATCACTTTTCTTGACTTGTTATTGTGCTCATCAACTGTTTTCGCGCATCGAAGTATATAAGTGTATAGAGTGTCGCGCAAAGTTTCCTCAACATGTGCTTTCAATTATTCTCAGAATGTATTGAACGTATTCATCGAATCAAAAGATAAAATTGTAACAAAATTATAATGTTAACATATCAGTACGAATAGAGGATTTCGAACAATTTTCCACGCGTAAAGGTTATTTACATCTTTATTCTGCAAATTGCATTGGCAAAGGGCAAAACTTCATCAATGACCTTCTGAAACTGCCACGTGTAGTGTGCACGGTTGCAACACGAGATATTCCATCCGAACCTGAGTGAAGCATGGACACTCCAACTTATCACCATTTAGAAAGTGATACGGTTTCATTCAAGTAATAGTTCCACTCTGATTGACCTTATCCTTGTTTCGGAAGAGTTTGATACTGCAGACTGCGGATCATTACATGTACCCCAAGTCTCCGATCATGAATTGATTCACATCACTCTTGACTTGACGGAAGACAAATTTAAACCTATCCCTACAACCTACAGATCTCTAAAAACTATCAACTTGATTCAACTCAGTGATGATCCAAGTTCGATACCCTGGAGGAATATTTTTCATCTAGAAACTATTGACGCTAAAGTTGACTTTTTTACGGAAAACCTGAATATCGTACTGAATCTTCATGCTCCCCTTATCACCACAGCTTCCAAGAAAAAACGTAAACCATGGATAACGAATAATATCAAACTGATCTTCAAAGAAAGAATAAAATTTTCAATAAATTTAAAAAAACGAAGAATCCCCAAGTTTATGAGGAATACAAAGCGATCAGAAACTTTGCCAATAGATCGGTAGAAAGAGAGAAAAAAGCATATTTGCAATATCATGTTGGTAGAAATAGTAAAGATACTTGGAGTACTATGAAAAAGTTGATTATTCATAAAAAAACAACCTTCCAGCAATCCCTGCACACCTGTCTGACGTTGATGAAATAAATGATAATTTTTTATCTTCAATTCCTCAGATTGTGCCAACAGAAAACATCAATGAATATTATGATGGGTACAGGGCAGAACTTTCAGGAAACTTACACCTCGCAAAAGTTGATCAATGGGAGATATATAGACAACTAGAATTTATCAAAACAAGAGCTACTGGGGCTGATGGTCTCAGTATTAATTTCATTTTAATGTGTTGTCCCTTCCTGGTTGATTATATATTACATATTGTGAATTTCTGTATAGAAAACTCGGTTTTTCTCACCAAATGGAAGGTCGCACATGTAATACCTTTACCAAAAGTGGACATAGTGAATGAACTGAAAGATTTGAGGCCAATGAGTATCCTTCCCGTCATCTCAAAAATCCTGGAAAGAATAATAAAAAATCAGTTGGTTGAGTACCTGGAGAAAAACGCTGTCCTACCGGATACACAATCTGGTTTCAGGAAGGATCACAGTTGTGCCACAGCCTTACTTAACGTAACCGATGAAATCATCGAAGCCACAGATTCTGGATAACTTACAATAGTGGTACTATTAGATTACTCAAAAGCATTCGATACACTCGATCACAATGTCTTAATATGCATCTTGAAGTACATAGGACTCTCTGAAAATTCGGTAATCTTTTTGTCTAATTACCTCAGTGGTAGACAACAGCGTGTTATCTCAAAAAATGACATTTTAAGCCAGAGGGCATTGATCTGTGGTGTTCCACAGGGTTCACTACTTGGTCCCATTTTATATACCATTTATACTGCACACTTCCATAACTTTATTGATAACTGTCATCTACAAATGTATGCCGATGACACACAGGTCCTATATTCATTCCACCCATCAGATATGCTGAACAGCTGTCGAATAATCAATAGGCAATTGAACATCATTCACAAAATCTCTCGTGATCATTACCTGGCTCTGAATCCTAACAAATCAACAGCTTGGCTCTTCGGTAATAACAAGGCCAGAGCGACATTGATTGCGAATATGCACATTTCCATTAATAATGTCCCAAAAAACTTCGCCGACGTGGCAAAAACTTTGGGATTGTGGATCGATTCCACTTCGAGATTCCAGAAGCATGTTTCAGAATGCATAAATAAATCAATCTGGAAACTTAAACTCCTATATAACTCACGTTTCTTGTTGAATATCCATCTTAGAAAAATGCTTTGTATATCTTTAGTACTGTCTACCTTCAATCATAGTGACACTGTTTACGGCCCCTGTCTAACAGCATTCGATGCAAAGAGGATACAAAAAATTCAAACTCATTGTTTGCGATTCATCTATAGCGTGAGAAAGAGAACACCTATTAGATATAAGCTCATGGAAGATGGTTGGCTAGATACGAAATCTCTCCGTAAACTTCACTGTGCCACTTTATACCACAAAATTATCCTCTCAAAACAGCCTTCTTATTTATACCGCAAAATTGTTTTCCGTTCGAATGTCCACAACATAAAATACGAACGAAGGGTATTATAACCCCACCTATACACAAAACTAGTAAAATGATGAAGTCTCCTAGAGTAAAACACTCCGGAAGCAAAATACCTCTCCATTCGGATTTCCGGGCGAGAGGTACTCGAGGGGACTCAACATTAAAGATTAATTTTTGCAACATCCGCGGACTCAACAAGAACATCAATGACGTCCACCATCACCTACAGACGAAAAAACCGGATATTCTGGCTCTAACAGGAACACAAGTAAACTCGTCCACCAACAAGGTCCATATGCTTTGTCCTGGTTACGAACTCCATTCTCGATTCAGGTTCAAAGGTGGAGTCTGCCTTTACGCTAAGGCTAACCTTTCATGCCAGCGTGAAGAGAGTTTGGAACCGAAAGACTTTGATGTGATGTGGTTCAAGCTATCTGATACCAAACTGACTGAGTTCCTCTGCTGCCTTTACCTATCACCTAATGAACCTTCATATAACGACCTCTTTGAGTTTTTATCACTCAAACTGGACTACATTCAGGAGAACCATCCAACAGCTGAAACCATAATCATGGGAGACTTTAATGTACATAACGCTGCCTGGCTCAAATTCTCTAACAAAACAGATGATGCGGGTCGTCAAGCCGAGGCCTTCGCCATCACTCATGGTCTAGAACAACTGGTCGAGCTACCAACCCGCATCCCTGATGTCAACAACCAGTCTGGCAATACACTAGATCTTTTCCTCACCACCAATCCTGACCCGTATAGAATAGAAGTTTGTGCCCACTTGGAAACTCTGATCACACTCTCATCTCCACAACATGCTCTTTCCATTTACCATCGAGGCTGCACAATACCACCCCGTCTCATGTGGCATTACAATTCGGCCGACTGGGAAGGTCTTCGTATGTTTTTCTCAGCGTTTCCATGGAAGAGAGTTTGTTTCTCTTCAGTAGATCCAACACGATGTGCTGAGACAATTTCTGAAATCATCATGTTGGGGATGCAAACCTACATACCGAATACCGAAAGAAGAACATCATCCGATAAGACCTGGTTTAACAGAAACTGCTCTAGAGCTGTGGCTTCCAAACAGGCAGCATACCATCGATGGCTACAAAATCCGGGCCCTGAGACCAGAGCAGCATATGTCGATGCTAGAGGCATATGCAAAGAGACAATAGAATGCTCAAAGATGCCCACAATGCCAAAATAAGATCAAAACTTACTGAATGTCCTAACGGATCCCGTTCATTTTGGTCTTTCGCCAAAGCTGTGGGAAGAAACTTCACTTCCAGCTCATTTCCTCCTCTAACCAAAGAAGATGGAACACTAGCAACGACTGCCCAGGAAAAAGCCAATATCTTTGCTGGAAATTCCACTCTGGATTCATCGGGAAAACAACCCCCGAACATTACACCTATTGACAGTCACATGCCCGAGATCACCTTTCGCCAACGTACTATCAGAAAGATTTTGCTGGGTCTCAACACCAATAAAGCCTGTGGATCTGACGGAATCCGCCGATTGTTCTCAAGAAATGTGCCCCGAACTAACTCCTGTTCTTTGCAAGTTGTTCAACCACTCTTACAATTTGGGGTATTTCCGTCCAATTGGAAAATTGCAAGAGTACAGCCAGTCCTAAAAAGGCAAAAGGCCCTACCTAGCAACTACAGACCTATCGCACTGCTATCTATTATTTCAAAGGTCATGGAAAAAGCCATCAACATCGAGCTCATGAAATATCTGGAAGACTCAGGAATTGTCAACGATAGGCAATATGGCTTCCGCCATCAGAGATCAACTGGTGACCTGCTCGCTTACGTCTCACATATATGGCAGCTATCTGTTGAAAAGTATGGAGAAACTTTAGCTGTGGCATTAGATATCTCCAAGGCGTTCGATCGAGTTTGGCACCAGGGACTCCTCGCCAAGCTTCCGTCTTATGGCTTGTCCCCTCAGCTGTGTTCTCTGCTTGCTAGTTTTCTCTCAAACAGGTCTCTCCATGTAGTGGTCGATGGAGTTTCATCTGACACTCTACTCATAAATGCTGGTGTTCCGCAAGGATCTATTCTCGCACCAACACTATTTCTACTTCACATCAACGACCTGTTGAAAGCAATGTTAATAATATAAATATGGACTTAGCAACAATTCTCGAGTGGGGATCTAATAACTTGGTAGAATTCAATGCAAACAAAACACAAGCATGTCTTTTCTCTAGGAAAGCCGATCTCACTGTGCCTAACATAACTTTGTCAGGAGTAACCATACCACTGAAGTCATCCATATCGATGCTTGGTATTACTATCAGCAATAACCTTTCCTGGGAAAATCACGTGAGGTCCATTGTCAAAAGTGCATCCCAAAAACTTGGTTTTTTGTTTCGTGCCAAGAGCTATTTCACCCCCACTCAGCTGCTTATGATCTATAAGGCACAGATCCGACCTGTCCTGGAATACTGTTCCCATATTTGGAGCGCGGCACCTAAACATATCCTGAGGCTATTGTATTCTGTCCAAAAAAGGGCAATTCGTTTCGTCGGTGATGCCTCGCTTACAAACTCGCTCACTTGTCTGGAACACCGTAGAAAAGTTGGCGATTTGTCTCTATTTTATAGATATTTTCATGGGCGATGCTCTTCTGAAATATCAACAATCGTTCCTGCTTTGGCAGTCTCTTCGAGACTAACCCGTCAAGTTCAGTTATCACACCCCTTCGTGGTCACTTTGGAGACCTGCAGAACATCACTTTCCAAAGACTCGTTCATCCAACGAACAGCGAGGCTTTGGAACTCATTGCCTAGGGAGGTGTTCCCCGAGGCATACAACCTCCTGAAATTTAAGAAGAACACCAACTCCTACCTTCTTTCCCTTGGTTCCCACGATGTTCTCTGAACATTACAGGATATCCCTTTTCGTGGGAACCAGAACATAAAAAAAAAAAATGTTTGAAAGAAGTTTCTCATATCTGCTGTTTACAACTCCATACCGAACTTCATCAAAGACAAATCTGTTTCTATTTTTCATGAAGCCTATAGAAAATTGCTATTGTCACTTCAATAGGATTTTATTTTATGTGTCCACTTTCTCTTTAGTTTTTAGTCTTGACAATCATTTCTTACCATATGCATATATGTTTATGAATATGTTTTTGTATAGTGGATGGAGGATTTTTGTATGGAGTGTGTAGTCTCCTTGGGTTTGCGAGGTGCTTTCGACCTTCGTCGTCTTCGGTGCTTCGTGTCGGGTGCGGTGGTGGAGCAGTGGATGGGTGCATTGTTGATCGAATGATTGTGGATTGGCTTGGAGTCTGGCGTGTCGCATGTTGGAGTTCGGAGGCCGGGTGGATGTGTCAAGGTCTTAAGACATTGACATGTCCACCTGGCCTTTGGTTCCGACATGTGATGCGTTGGATTCTGGGCCGGTTTGTAGTCGTTCGGTTAGCAATGCGCTCATCTGTTGTTTTGCTTCCCGCGCCTGGCGTGGGGCGCTGGGGATGGCGGGGGTCGGGGGCGGTTTGCGGGCTTGGGAGGGTTGTGCACTTTGTGCAGATGTCTTTCGATTATTCTACACAAGTGTATTCAGTTTCCCACATTTAATGTTTTTATATGTTTTTATGTGTTTTGTATATGTTTTTATATGTGTGTATTCATGTTTACATTTCTACATTTCTACTTCACCTTCATAACTCTCATTTTATTTTGTTATTTTTGTATTTTTGTCTTTTAATTATGCTAAGATTAGGTTGAGTTTGGTTGAGTGGGAGACCATCACCTTGCGCCCAGCAAGAGATGAACTTCGCCATTTCAGTATACCATTTTAACTGTACTGAATAAATATTAGTATTATTATTATTCTTCATAAGAACCATTGTGCCCGGTTCAGCAGGAAGAGAATAGGGTTGAAGCAACTCTCCAAGCTGCTGTGAAGTATTCAAATACTCCAAATTCCACCTGGACCAGAAATCATAATGTCTTCTTTGGAGCAATCGAAATCTTGAAAAATAGTTCAATTTCAAATGCGATAGATCAGGATCGGACAGAGCTGGAAGAGGCTCCAACGTTATGAAATGACCGGGTGTCAAAGCCATCAAATCATTTGGATCGTTACTCATGGGACCAATCGGTCTAGAATTCAATGAGCCTATTAGTACAAGGACAAGAACTTGTTTTCCTACGACTCTCCGTGAAGAAGTCTTAACCGATTTCACCCCTGCCTCTGCCAAACCTGAAAAATGTGGAGCATGTAAAGTCTGTGCACCTGGATGAAAGTATGTGTGGTGATAATATTTGATGATCAAAGAAGTCAGTCGATGCTTCTTTGGTAGTATAATTTGATGTTCTTCATCATTAGGCAGGTCGGATTCATTCAATCTATCACCAACCCTCAATCAACCACGTTCATCAAGAAGAACATTCAATTTACGAAATGGTTTTGAAGTTGAATTCTTTCTTTTGAGCGCTGTTACTTCATCTGGAGAACTAGAAGCTTGAACATGTTTCCCCATCAGAAATAAAGCATCATTCAATTCAATAATTGATGGAAAACCTGATCTGATAACGGACCTTTTCATATGTGTAATGAAGCGGAGTATATGACAAATGATTCTTTGAATCTTGGAAAGAGATGGATATTTATTCAACAGTTAATCGAATCAATTCTCTTCCGGTTGCTAATATGATTTGTCTAACCTCAGAAAGAGCTGAAAAAGCGTCCAATGAGTTTTCCGTAATAGAAGTAGGAATGCGATATTCTGCTGGCCACAATGTATCTGGTTGAGAAAGAAACGATGGCTCTTTCCACCAGAGATCATGGCTCAGAAGTTCTGAGGAAAGCAGTCCCCGTGAAGCACAATCAGCGGGGTTATCATGGTTCCTAACATGTTGCCATATCAATGGGGAAAAATTCTCTTGAGCGCGAATTACTTTTGAATGTTTTCCATAGGTACGGTGAGGATTTAATCCATGTTAATGCGAATAATAAATCAGACCAAGCGATTATTTTTGAAAATTTTAGTTTATTTGACAAACTTTACAGAACTTTTTTCATCGGGTCAGATGAAAGCAAACAGGCAAGTAATTCAAGACGTAGTTTACAAATAGAACGCAGAGGAGCGATCTTAGATTTAGCAGTTACAAAAAATATGCGATAGGAATTATTTGATTGCAATATACGAATATATATATATATAATATATATATATATATATATATATATATATATATGCCTTTTGCGAAGCGTCCCAAAAGCCGTGCAATTCACAATCTATGAGATTGTCAACTAAGATTCGACACGAAAAAATGTTTAAGAAGCGGTAATTAAGATTTGTATTGTATCCACTTGTGGGTTATATGTGATCAAAACATCTCGCGATTTCCGCTAATATTCTGCGCTTAGTACACGGACCCTCGATTGGAGAGGTATGATAAATGAAGAAATCATGCGAAGAATCCCACTGTAGACCCAATATTTCAATCGAGTCACTATCTACATCAAAATTGAAAGAATTTTGAAATAAATGTGATTCCGCTAGGTCCAAGAGAAAATGTTTAATGTTACTAGAGAACTTTCTAAGTCCAAATCCTCGCTTGGCTACTAATTGGATGAGTTGTTCACGTATTATTCGTGCTTCAGATAAATATTTACAACTAACTACTGCGTCATCGACATAAAGTTTAGTTTTCGAAATTTCCGGTGCTGGAGGTTATTCTGTACCCTCATCCAATACCAATTATGCAATTACTATATTTGCCAAATAAGGAGAACTTGGAATTCCAAATCTAATTTTTTCATCTTCGGGGTAAACCTCCAAAGCATCCGTTAGAAATCCCTTCGATTACTGGCAATTAAAATTTGTGTGAACATATTCATAATATCACAAGTAAACAGAATTGGAAATATGGAAAATTCTAAAGTATGGAGAAAATATCCCTTTGAAGTTTAGGTCCTATCAATGAACTGTCATTCAATGAACACCCTGTTTCAGGTTTATCAGAAGCGTCATAAACAATGCGAATTTCATCACGTTCCATAACATGATGATGCGGAATGTAAAAACAATCATGAAAATTAATTTCAGTTGTAGGAACTAATTATGAATAATAGCTGTCTAAATATTCCTGTATAATGTCAGAATATTTTTCACGAAGTTGAGGCATTTCTCTAATGGAAGAAATCGTCTAAGTGCAAGAGCGCGTGAAGAATCTCTATCAAAACCTGAAGATGTATCATTGAAACGCGGATGAACAATATAATGATCTGAGGAATTTCTAGAGTGCGTCTTATCAGGAATTCTTTCACAAATCTCATACTCAATTTCCCAGAAGCGCTTTAGTGATTTATCCAATTCTGAAATATCATCATTGGCGAGGAAAGAGCGAAATGCATTGATGATTATTCGAAAGTTCAGAATGTAATGTCCCCATTATGCTATCACTCCAGATGCGACCATTTTGTAAAATATATGGAAATACTTCTGCACCAATTATAAGATCAATCGGAGCAGGCGATTGAAGTTAGGATCTGCCAAATTATTATTTGCCAAATATTACCCATCTTTATTCGCATCAAGTAGTGAACCAGGCATATCTGGACATAATATTACCGCATTAATAGCAAGACAAGGTGCATTTTTTGAGGGTGGTTTAATTTCATAAGTTAAACCACTATAAGATGCAACTTCTTGCATTGCACCTGAGCCCTTTATTGAGAGCAAAAAATTAAAGCGTTGCAAACCTAGTCTCTTATAGCAATTCAATGAAATATAACAAGTCTGCTATCCACAGTCAAGCTAAACACTGACCTTCTGAAACAAACCGTTCTAATCCTAAATATCTACTTTAGCCGAGGACAATAAAACATTAGCGCTTGGAGAAACCAAACCAAAAAAACCACTGTCGACTATCGTGGAAGTAGAAGGCAAATTTCTCTCGATTTCTCCACTTGTGGAGGTTCGATATTTTTATGTGTTACAAATGAAGCTCTGGAATCAGAGGCGTGCGTAATACCATCATTATTAGAAGCGCAATTAAAATTCTGCAAAATGTTGTGACCTAAATGGAGCATGCTTCATGTTACAAACGCGGCAAAGAGTCTGGGAGTTAAATTTTTTTCAATTATGTCAATTACCCAAGCAGTTGGTACACCAACCAATATTCAAACGTTCTGAAGGAGTTTTATTATGAAATTCTGTGCAACGATAAATCTCGTGATCTGATTGATAATAGTGACATTTGTTTTTATTTGAAATACTGAAAAATGCATTGGTTTTTCTGTGAAATGAAGGCGATTGAGAAACAGATTCAGCTCTATTTTTGAGTCAACCTGTTTAACGAAGTGAAAGTAGGAATGGTATTATTACTAGGTGATTCTTCAACTTCAAAGCGGGTTATCGTTTCTTGATCTAAATGTTTGCATGACATATTGAACAACAAGAAGTCCCATCCCATTCTGTCAGAACCTAAATTTTCCACTGCTGCAAAGTTTTCTGTGAAAATATCAACAAGAGATCGTGAAGTTTTTGTTACAGGTGCATTATCAATGCTTTGTAAGTGAGTGAAAGCAATAAGGCGCTTATTATCAAATCTGTTGTTCAAGGTATTGAAGGCATTTTCGTTATGGTTGGCAGTCATTCTGCTAACCAGGCGGGTTTCGATAAATGATACAGCTAACGTATTGGTTCCAGAAACAGGAAAAATATCAACTTCTGACAGGACGATGAAACCGATCAAAATTGATGCACTTTTCTTGACTTGTTATTGTGCCCATCAACTGTTTTCGAACATTGAAGTATATAAGAGTACAGAGTGACGTGCAAAGTTTTCTCAACATGTGCTTATAATTATTCTCAGGCCCGGTATTTTCACCTCTGGTTATACTATGTATAAATTAACCAATGGTTAGAATATGCTTTTGAAAACGTTTATCGATAATGAAAAGCACATTCTAACCATTGGTTAATTTATTCCTAGTATAACCGGAGGTGAAAATACCGGGCCTCAGAATGTATTTACAGTATTCATCGAATAAATGAATAAAATGTCAACAAAACTATGATGTAAACAAATAAGTGGAAATGGAGGATCTTGAACAACACTTATACTAGTAAATAATACATAATCAATTATAAGAACATTCAGCAAGTAAGGGAATATTAAAATAAGTGCTGAAAGTTGGTTCTGAATGAAACATGATGCAAAATAGTCTCACTGAAGGCGATTTGGTTGTGCGTGGTGAAATTTCAGTTTCCTTCATTCTTACCACAGGCTATCGATATTATGTTATAACTCAGTATTAGCCTATCATCCTCAACATTACATTGTCTTTCTAATAAACATAATATTGATTAGGTGATGCTTTTACAGAATATATTTTCAAAGAATGGGTTATCTTTCTATAATATTTTGTACTTTGTCCCTCGCGAGTTGAACCATGGATTTTTCAAATTTTTTTTAATCATTTCTAAGAAGTTTTTGTCAGCAAGGTATTTCTTATATCTTCCGGGTAAGATGTTGTACAGTTTTAGAGAATGGAGCCGTATAACTCCTTGATGTTATACATTTCCTCGAGACAATAGTTTGAACATGGTCATGTTCTTTATATCTTGTTTCATATTTGTAATTAACTTTTTAGAGTGAATGTTTCTTTTTATATGTGTGAATGATGATTTGTTGAGATGTGTCCGTATTGCTCCTCCACACCTAAAAATTTGCATATTGTAGTCTTGACTCTACTAGGTCATGGTGAATGATATTCAGGTTCGAGGTGTCCAGGATATTTCTGAGTTGTTTAAATCTGTATAGCAGATGTATCAGTATTTCTGTGGTGTTTGTTATGTGAATCAAGCGTTACTCCTCAATATTTGATGTTTTCACAGGAGTTGATTACTTTCATAGTTCCATTATTGTCCATATGTAGTGTTTGTACTCTGGTAATGTTGTCTTGTTATCGGAGAATGGTATGAAGAAGGTTTTTTCCATCATCATCGTTGGAAGTTTCTGGGTGAACCAGTCAAAAATTGTTTTCGAATCTTATTCTGTTTTGTTTTCAGTTCAATCCATGATTCATCAGTGTATGAGATTGAAGTGTCGTCTGGAAAGCTTGTGATAGATCGTGCTAGTGTATCCAAGGTCAGTATGTTGTTGATATATATTGTGAATGGAATGAGGCCCAGGACTGTTCCCAGAGGTACTCCTCATTTTATCATTTTTCTCCATTCATTTTCCCATTGATTTTTACAATCTGCGTTCTATTTGAAAGATACCTTTCGAACAATCTTTTGCTTACTCCTCGTATTCCTACATACTTCAATGTCTCCAACAGTTGTCAGTGGCTGACAGTTTCGAATGCTTTGGCTAGATCAAGGAATACTCATAGGAATAGCTTGCTTATATATAATGATTGAGTTATTTCTTTGGCTAGGAATCCTATAGATTCATTTGTTGATCATGTATCTCTGAATCCCTATTGTTTTTCGTTCATAAGTTTGTTTTTATCAAGGAAACAGTTCAGCCTTGATTTGAGAGCTTTTTCGAAGATTTCTGCAGGACAGGTGATAACTGATATTGGCCTGTAGTTGGGCATTGATGTTCTGTCATCTTCTCTATAGGTTGGCGTAATGATCGCTTTTTTCAACTCGTTTGGACATTTACTGGTCGAAAAGATGGAATTTATCATTTGATTGAGAGGAGTTGCAATCTCTTTGGAAACTTCTTGAATGGGCGAAAACACGAAATTTTCAAAATATGTTCAATGGATGTTATAGCTTGTGAAAACTCTTTTATTTTATTTTTTAATTTCTGAAACTTGAAAAAATAATATTCAAAGTTAGCAGAATTCAAATGGCTTTTTTTAGCGCTATTGTAAAATATGACACAATCACACGATCAACCGATCCCACAGTTGACAGCTTCAATCAATTTTGCAACGTTAAACGTCACAATCAACCCGATTACGTCTATTGGCTGCCCGGTCGTTTACGTCACAAAGAGCGCCAATATTAGTAACTTCAAAATTTGCCGATTTTCAGAAACGAATGAGAACTGCCGTAATTGAAATTTGACTCAAAAAATGTTTTCTGGGTACATTCATGAATTCTTCATAAGAGTTGGTGCATTCAATTAGACTAAATACGTGCATACTCTTTATTATCAGTGGCGTGTGGCTAAGCGGGAATCGGACGATATTCTAAATTCACTATGGAGTAAAGTGTCATTACTATGGAAAATATCGAAAAACATTATGAGAAAAGTTGTTTGCAATTGAAGGATATTCTCACCCATCCAGTTAGGTAGGTATACCTACCTACCAAGTGTCAATTCAAATATTGATTTTGTGGTTAATAATTATTCAGCAAATATGTTTATTATAAAGATTGACCTCTTCTTTGAGGAACTTGGCTTTATTTTCTTTCCATTACTGTTTTTTTGTACTTATCTTCAAGATTTTGTGAGATCAGTTAATTGCTTTGACAGAGAATTTATGCTAATTTAGTAATTTACCACGCAAAAATTATTGTCGATAATTTCCCATTAAAAATTGAGGCCAACTCATTAAGCATTTATTGAAATTAGTAGTTGGTAGACTGAAGTGGATAACTGGGAATATCTTCTGATTGCAAACAAATTTTTTCAATAACATTTTTCGATACTTTCCATATTAATGTCACTTTACTCTATAGTGAATTAAGAATATTGCCCGATCCCCGCTTAGCCGCACGCCACTGATAATAGCGGATATGTGCGTATTTAGTCTAATTGAATGCACTTTTTAGGGAAAATTCCTGAGAAACTATCAATAAAAAAAAATCCCATACGGTTCCAAAATTTTGGCGAAGACTGTATATGCGTCATGTATTTTTAAGCATATTTAATGCGATAATAATTTCACGGATCCTCGTCTATTATTCTTGTTGTTATACCGTACATCCTGGCGCTTTTCCATGGTCCAGAGCTTTTATTATATCCGACACTTCTTTTATCTCATTGATATACCCATATAGGATACGTGGCTAGCGAAATACTAGACCAATTATTCTCCGTTTATATACAGTTTTACAAAACTACAATGAACTCTGAAAATTCAATAACTTAATTCAAATTCACTTGAATCAGTCGATTCTTCGGTTACTTCACTGATTCTGACTCCACTAGCGATCCCTCGCAGTTTCTATAGATGTAAGAGAAGTGGTGGAAGCCGCTTCAACTTTTGAGGCGGCCATCTCGAGATGTTATACTTTCGAAACTTTCGAACATTATCTGACTGATAATCTAGAGCCTTCTTTCAGCCTCTTCTGGAACATTTTTATAACACCAGCTGGCTAAGATCACGTGATGGCGTAGGGTATTTGAAGATAAATTCTAAAAGTATGTTCCAAATTTCGAAACAATTGGCATATAAACTTTGGAGTTTTCAGCTTGGTTCGACTCTTTTTCCACCCAGTATAACTGGAAACATTATAACAAATAACTGGAGCAGTGATCAGCTTCTCGAAAGCAAATCGAAAATAACTAGCCTTTTCTATCAAGTCCCTCATTTATGAAATTCATAATCGCAGATTCGAAAGACAGTAATGTAACTGAGACTATACAACATAGTTAATGATCTATCACTGTAACTAAAGTCAAGTGTAACAAGAAGGCTCTCACTCTCCGGGCATCGAATAAGTGGGCAACAGCCTTCCACGAATTTGGAATTATGACTTAGGGATCTCGTGGGTTATTGCGCAATCAAATACTTTCCGATTGCATTCTCTGATAATACTCCTGATGGAGGGCAGACTCAAGTCTTCGGGGATCCCATCGATCCGCACATACCACGGATCATTCGTCATCACCCGCAGGACCTTCATTTGTGCCCCTTCCAGGACGCGAATGCCAGTCCTGCAGGTTTGGCCCCAGGTGGCTGAGGAGTACAAAATGACAGGCCTGAACATCATTTTATAAATCAGAACTTTTTCTTCAGGATGAGTTTATTCTTCCTGTTGATGGGTGGATATAAAGTGCAGATCTTTTTTGCAATTTTATCTTTAATAATTTTGACCTGTGGTCTCCAGGTGAGTCGGCGATCTACCGTTACTCCAAGGTTCTTGACCTGTTTTGACCATTCTATCTCCCTTCCAAAGACACTCCCTTCTCCAGGTCCGGGTTGTTTCTCTAACGTCCCATGGAAATCGCCTGCGTTTTCTTAGTATTCAACTTCATCTTTCACTCCAGGTACCACTGCTGGAGGTCGTATAATGTATTCTGCAAGTGAACGACACCCATCAAGTAAGTGGTTGACTGAAGAGAAAAGCAGAGAGCTGTTCCGTCAGCGAATAAGGATATCTTCACGTGTTCACTTCTTGTAATATTGGATGTATGAGGGCGTATAATAAGAGAGACAAAACGTCCTCCTGGAGAACGCCGGCCTAAATTCTTCTCGATTCCGAGAGAGAATTGCCGAGCTTTAACTGGAATGTCCTACCCATGACTTAATAGAATAGCAGCTCAGAGCACAATAAAAAATCAGTACTGTTCCGGAAGGCAAAACAGTCACCACGCGCAGAGTAACAGCTCGAGCCAGGACTATCCGACAGCTGCCGAGGATACATGAATGGAGTTTGGTTAATATTCGGTGAGAGGTATAAGGTATTGGGAAAAGTTGAAGTCGCTTGTGAAGCTTGCATTTGATATCAGCTATGTTGTCTAACACTGTAACATGAGAATTTGCCGTTTCGCCTTTCGGTTTTGAGCTTCTGCACTACTGAGTGAATACCCCCTCCCGCATGTGCCTTTGGTTGATATTGTACTACTGTAAAGATTGAAGCTTTGTACCCTTCCCACTTGGTAGTAGTCTTTGCATGCCATGTATAATGTTGAAGCGGCCGTCATCCGTTCTGTCTGTGAATATACCTGAACTCTCGCGTTCCCTGTATGAGGTTTGAAGCGGCCGTCAGCCGTATTGTTTATATATATATATATATATATATATATATATATATATCCTGATTGAAATGAATTGTTCTGCCCTGCTAACAGTTATTTTCTAGTTATAATTTATCCCGCAGTTAACACCCAGGTATTCAGCCCAGACAAGAGCAATCAAAGCCTGTCCTTCTGGCTCCTTAGCATTGGTAAATACTATAATGACCTCTGGAATATTTTATTTTCTTCACTGATACTGCCTGGAGTAGTGTCTTTACCACGATAACTCAAGGTGGCGCCCGAGGCAAATCCGAAAATAGTGAGGGGCGCCAAAGTTTGCTAGTAGAGAAAAAATACCCTAACAAGAGGTAGCTTGAGGTTTTACAATACCTCTGGGTACTGGCAGTTGTGGATGAGGGTTTGGTTTTGTCTTTTCGTGGCAGGTAGATCGTTGCATGTTCCGACGTCGTTTTTGGCTTTAATCAGCGAACCAATAATTGGTATTCTCACTAGATCTTTATCAGTGGAGGCCTTGAGAGGTTTGAAAAAGTAACTATGGTACGTTTTTTTAGTTTGAGCGATTTGACGCAGTGTCGTCCGTATACTCACCAGGACCAGACTCTATACAACAAAGTGAACTAATAATTCAACAAGAATCTTTGAAGCAGAGTAATATAACTACGATAACGTAATTTCACTTACTTTTTCGTTACTTCCGACGAATGATATAAATTGAAGTCTTGGAAAACTATTCGTACGCGTTCTTTTCCTCTTCCTTGGAACTCGTACCTGCACGTCGTCTTCGGTGGATATGGTGAAGGATAAGACGGACTCATGATGGTTCCATTTCTATTCGTATCGCTACTCATCATTATATCACAGCTCGACCCTGCAACAAATGTTATTTTTTATTGCTCATTATGTGTAGGAAAATAGATAAGGCCATTTTATTTTAATTTCGATCGAAATTTTAATTTGCATCAGCTTTCTATGAAAAATCCCAAACTACCTTGAACGATTTGATCGAAAACATTTCCAATATGTTCCTCACCCTTATATAAAAACTTATGGCACTATACCATTCAGAAAGATATATTTTATGAACTATTGCTGAGGAATGGATGTCGTTTTGACTCATCATCAAATAGCGGATTTATTACCCTGTTTTCGATCCCTCTCTTTAAAAGTATCGAAACGGAATTCGCATACATCTTGAAAATTCATATACAAGTACGGTGCAAACCCTGGATACGAATCCTTTCAACCCATTAGAGAAGATTTCGGGATAAGTCGTCTCGAACACAGAAGAAAAGTCTATAGAATTTTATTTATCTTCATATTATTGAATAACCTCGTCGAAAGTACATGTTATGAGAAATCAATTTTTTCATTCCTTTTGATAGCTCGTGTCCTCGATCAATCCTGTTTCAATAAAAAATGCCAGATTATTAGATTACATGCTTGCCTTATGCAATCAATTCTCGGCTCAGTGATCATCTGGATTCCTTGGAGTCAGTTCAACCAAGTTCAGAATTGAGCTATCACAAACATCATTATGAACTACAAAAACGAAACCTTCATGTAATAATAAAATGATAATTTATTTTTATATTTTATGTTCTCCTTTCTTCAATTTTAATTTTTTTCTTATTTAATTTTCTGTTTCTTGCACTCTCAACTAGGTATTTCGACTGGACTTAAGAACAGTGCTCCTTCTTTTTAGTCTCGCTTATTTACTTCATTTCCTACACTGCTTATGGAGTTAGATAGTAGAAATCATGTAATGAGATGTGAACCTGTTTGTTTTCTGTAATAAATAAATACATAAATTTTGGAATTTCTAATATTTATACAAACTTGATTTTCAACTTCTGGATTTTAAATCTTCTAGAGATGTTGAGAACAATTGTACCATTTTCCCCACTTTGTGTGCCAACACTTTTTTTGTGTCAATTTGATTGCAATATCTAGAGTGTTTCGAATAGGTTGATATCAGATGGTATGCCCTTCAAACATTTCCGACGCGTGGTCATTATTGATTTGTTTCTGTTGGATATAATTGGAGTTGAGAATTGATTCGTTTATTTTGTATTATAACACAATGGGATACATTTTCGGTTTGAAGCTGATTTCATTGACGATTGTATTGTAGTATTGTGCCGCTAGTGGGTGCCATTTGAAAATGATTACATATTGGCAATTTCACCATTTGTGACCAAATTTGTACTTACTCTTAACATTTCCCATGAAACTTCTTTCGGTATACACTATTCAGTACTCAAAGTTTTCAAATCTCTTTATCGATATATACCCCTTTCGATATATACAAAGAGGGCTGATTTCGTAGACCATGAAAAATGTCTTATTCCTCAAGACTGCCATCTACTGCAACCTATACAATAGATGCATGTTGAGTCGAATATCTATCAGAAAACAATCACTCTCCTGGCAAATGCCCCGACAAACCTTGGATCACATCCCTTGGATTATCGTGCAAAGTTCTACAATATTTTCAATATTCTTTTCTATATTTCTCACCCCTGGAAGTAAATGAAATCTGTTCTACGAAGGGCAAATCACTAAATTTCACGACAAAATTAATATTGGAAATTCTAAATACAAAATATACTTTTTTTTATGACTTTTCGGGAATCACTTCTGTGCCCTCTCTCAAATCCTGGTTCTTGTAAAATAATCACAATTTTAAATTCGTTTTATTTCGACAATTGCTTGTTAAAAGCTGATGCACCGCAGAGGTTCACAGGATGTCCAGTTCAATGTCATCTATTTTGCACGATATTTCTGTCGTTCTACCTCCTTCTCCAGTGGGGACATCTATAATGGATCAATAGTGAGAAAACACGCAGTTATATATGTTATCATTTCCGTTTAACAGAATACAGAAAGCTTGTTTCAATGTTTTTTTCGTGTCATTTTGTTCATGCCTGAGAATTTCCGTGTTTTGGAGCACTTGCCGACATCCGATTGAGCTGAAATTTGGCAGGTGTTCGTAATTCAGGTGACAATGCATTATGTAATTTTTTTAAGAGTGAAAAACAAAATGGCGGTTCCAAGATGGCGGACGAGTTTTGTGATTATGGTACAATTCCATTGAAAATTGATATGTGGGGGTCGAAGATCATTATTTTTCTGTCAAAATTCATCAATTTGAGATGGCGGCTCCAAAATGGCGGAGGAGTTTTGTGATTATGGTCCGATTCTATTCAAAACTTGTATGTGGGGGTTTTCGGGGATGATATGTATTTTTTGTCAAAATTCAAGATGGCGGCTCCAAGATGGCGGACGAGTTTTGTGATTATGGTCCGATTCTATTCAAAATTGTATGTGGGGGTTTTCGGGGTCGCAGATTATGAATTTTTCGTCAAAATTATTGAACTTAAGATGGAGGAATCCATGCGAATGGACATTTAAATAATAAAAGGGGAGCACTGCGTTTTTTTTTTCTCACCTTGATTCTGTACAGAATAGAAAAGATCAAAAATTACTATCTATAAAACAGACATCTCTAGTGTGTAGGAGGAACATGAATCATTATGATAACATGATGGTATTGCCAACTTTGATTTGAGGTTTCATGAGAATTTCGGTGGGATCGGTGATCATTATTTTCAAGATTCGAAACGTAGGTATTAATTTCACTCAAATTATCAATATCATATTTTTTGTTCAAATAGTTATTATCTTCATTTATGTGAATCATTTCCAGGAAGGTTCTTATATGGTAATTTCTTTCAGTCGTCAATATTGTGGCATTTTCATAATCTATAACATGTTTTGTTGTAAAAACATGTTCTGCCGATACATAAGTTTTATGTTTTTTGTTTTACAATCACTTTTATGTGAGATAATTCGACCATTCAGTTTCCTCGATGTCTGACCAATGTATGCTCTATGACAATCTGAACAATAGATTTTGTAAGTAACATTAGATTTGTCTTTAATTTTCAGGGGGTCCTGGGTTTTCGTGAAAAGCAGTGGAACTGTTTTTTTTTTGACTATTTTGACATCTATATTTTTTAATGTTTTCATCAATTTGGGAATTAATTCTTCAATCTATGGTAATGATTTGTATACGACGATGTCGTTTCCTTGTTCGGTCCTGGTGTTATGTGATACCGACTGATTGTTGTTTGATGAGTGAGTTGTTTCTTGTATTGAAGGTGAAGAACTGAATATTATTTTATTGACTAGATGTTTGGGGTAAGACTTTTCTATCAAAATGTCGCATTACTCAGTGAGTGACTTCGAAATATGATGGGCATATGTGAGTCTGGTCACCTTTTTCTTTAAAGCCCAAATAATGCTTATTTTCATTTGATACGGGTGGTGAGAGTAAAAATTATTATATCGATCACTGTAAATGGGTTTCCTGTACCATTCTGTGTGTAGCGTGTTACCTTCATTTCTGACGACTCTCATATCTAGAAAAGGGATACTATTATGATTTTTCTTCTCTTTCTCCACTGTGAACTGTATATTTGTATTATAACTGTTGAAAATACCCAGGAGTTCGTCTATTCTGTTGAAAGGGACCGAAAGAATCATATCGTCTACATATCTTTTGTTAAACGGTATAGGAAAAGTACATCTTGTCGAACACTCCTTTATCAAATCATACAGTACAAAATTGACCAATATTGGTGAAATAGTAGAGCCCATTGGCGTACCAAAGATTTGTTTGTGATAAGGAACTATTGAAAACCATGTAATTAGATTCGAAAATTGATTTTAAGATAGTCATTTGATTGTTTAACCAACGTACAGTGGTTTTCAATTACTTCCCAATTTTGAGTTATGCTCGATATTATCAATTTAAGAGGCAAATTGGTTAACAAGGACACAACATCGAAGCTGACGATTACGTAAAGAGAAGGTAATTGAAAATCAATAATGAAAGTACCAAAGGAAAATAAGTCCTTGACATAAAAATCATTTTAAGAATTGTATGCCTCCGTAAGGAGTTTCGTTGAAGAAGTTGCTGATTTCATATTGGGACAATCGATCCAGGAATCGATTGATCTTGAAAAGGGTAACATTGTCAATTGAATATTGATAAAAATATTTTTCTGTGAATTGAAAAATCCACAGAAAAATCTTTCTATCAATATTCAATTGAGAATGTTTTCCTTTTCAACATGAATACCCCACAAGATCTTGACGATGGAAGATAGTGACTAAAGTTTATCTTTCAGTCGCAGATGATTCCACATCTAATTTTATGAACATCCTGTTTATATTTTCAACAAATCAATTGGTCTCATTGATGGGATAACGCAGTTCTGAGTAACTTGCCTGGGAACTAATATTTTCCCTGATTTTGTGGTTACTGGAATTTTTGTTTGAGAAAAGGTGTTGCCTGGTAGTTGTTTTTCGGCAACATTTTTAGGATTGGGTTGAGCATTGAAATAGTTTATTGGCATTTTTGAATTTGGAAGAATAATTTGGGAATTTGGAATGTCGATATTGATTTTTAATGATTGCAATATATCAATACCTATCAATCCATCAAAAATGCAATAAAATTTGTAAACGTAGAATTTGATATTTTTCTTTTCACTAAATTCCCTGAAAGCTGGTATCGTTATTGAGAAATCATGTTTTGAAGATGCGAATGAAGTAGAAACAACAAAGGGATTTCTCGTTTCAAATTTTGAATAAAAGTACCAAAGGAAAATAAGTCCTTGACATAAAAATCATTTTTAGAATTGTATGCCTCCGTGAGGAGTTTCGTTAAAGAAGTTGCTGATTTCATATTGGGACAATGGATCCAGGAATCAATTGGTCTCATTGATGGGATTGGTTTATGGACTTTGGAGAGTGCATGAAAACGAGGTGTGACTGAATTATAAAAAGTCAAGGATTTAGCTGTTTGAACATTTATCAACTTGGCTTTTTCTAAACTCGTAACAAGCTTGTTAGCTTTTTGTTGTAAAGTGCAAGTTGGGTAATTTTTGAGTATCTGATAGTATTTTTTATCCTCAAGTAATTCTTGACTTCTGTTGATGTAATCCTCTTCATACATTATCACCGTAATATTTCCCTTATCACTTTTCACGACATACAATTGAGGGGGTTCTTTTAGAAAAACTTCACATTCTTCACTTTTCTTCACGTAAACCAAAGATTCCCTGAATATAAAAGACAAATCCAATGTTATTTGCGAAAGCGATTGCGCATATTGTCATAGAGCATACATTGGTCAGACATCGAGGAAACTAAATGGTCGAATTATCTCACATAAAAGTGATTGTAGAACAAAAACAAATCTTGTGCATTGGCAGAACATGTCCTACAATGGAACGTAACGGATTATGAAAATGCCACAATATTGACGGCTGAAAGAAATTACCATGAAAGAACCTTTCTGGAAGTTATTCACATAAATGAAGAAAATAACTGTTTGAACAAAAAATCTGATATTGATAATCTGAGTGGAATATACACCTACGTTTTGAAACTTGAAACTGATAATCACCGATCGTTCCGAAATTCTCATGGAACCTAAAATTACAGTTGGCAATACCATGATGTAATCAGGATAATTCATGTTCCTCCTATACACTAGAGATGTCTGCTTCATAGATAGTAATTGTTAATCTTCTCCATTGTCTACAGAAACGAGGTGAGGAAAAAAATCTCAGTGCTTCCCTTTTTATTATTTAAATATTAATTTGCATGGATTCCTCAGTCGATTGAAATCAAGTAACGACACCGGTTGATTCTTACCGTAGTATTTTGAATTCTAATTTTCATTTATATATAGAAAAAAACATGTGTAACTCCTGTTTCATGTTTCAACATTTTATTATTGTTCTCCATGAAGGGTATGTTTTCAGTACGTGTAATCTCAAGTTAGTAAGTATTTCATAGTTTTCATTCAATTATTTTTGTAATGATCACATTTTGTCCATATATGTTTCGATGAAGGAATAAAGTTCTCCAAAAGCTCGACAAATAACAAAGAGTATTCTTCCAATGTTTCTGGCCTGATAATAATGAATAATAATAATAATAAAATTTATTAGCCATTTAGGTACAATGTGTACATATGGTAAGTCCTACAATACATAAATCACATGGTACAGCAAAACCATATTGTAGGTCATTGAGTATGAATAAACTGAACTAAATAACGATCATGTGTATAGATAAAATCAAACGGACATGACGACAGCACAACACCAGATACATATTTCAGAGTGACACGATTATCAGTATGAACAAAATCGTAACCCGAGTACAAATGAACCACGACCATACATCAAAATCATTGAATTGGAGCTTTATCACTGAACAAGTAAGATGACAGCACACTACAAGTAACATATTAAAAGTGAAATAATTAATTAAATGTTAAATAATTCACAATAAGGGGTCATCCAAATATTTTAGATAGGAATAGTAACCTTCTTCAATCAGCAAACATTTTATTTTGTTAAACAATATTCTATCACATTCAGAATTTTTCATTGCCGTTGGCAATTTGTTGTAGAAGCTCAATGCTTTGTAGAGAGGAGCATTTTAGAATTTCGTGGTTCTGTGGTTTGGTATTTTTAGGAGACCACCATGTCGTGTATTATAAGCTTGCGAAGAAGCATTGGTATCAAAGGATTTCAAGTTGCTTCTAATGCATTCCAAACATTTCAAAATATAAATGGATGGAGCAGTTAAAAATTTGTCTCTTTTGAATATTGGTTTGCAAGTATCTCGATAGTCCATATCAAATATTAATCTTACGATACGTTTCTTCCCTTATAAACACTCTACCAAAATCTTTACCACATCCCCATGACATTATGTTGAAGGAAATGTGTGAGTATACCATTGCATAATAAATGCTTACTAAACTCTCCTTGGCTACACATGTTTTTATCTGCTTAATTGCAAAGAATGCTGAATTTAGTGATTTACGTGATTGATATGTAGATCCCAGTCTCACCTCTCATCTAGAAGTGTTCCCAATAATTTTACATCTTGCGACATAACTATTTCATCAATAGCGTTTATTTCACTAGAGATATTATCCTTCCTATTATAGAATTTCATTGAAACTGACTTTGTTGTGTTCAAAATGAGTTGATTTCTATCACACCATGATGTGAATGAATCAATGATTCTGCCGACATTAGTTAATAGTACATTTGGATCAGGGCTAGCAACTGTAATTCTTGTGTCATCAGCAAACATGGTGATGTAGCAATCAGTTACGTGTACAAGCACGATATCTGACTGAAACCCCAATACGATTCCATTAGTATTCTAAACGAGTCAGTCAAGATCACACATCGAAATCTATATATTTATATATATATATATAGGTCATGGTTACCATGTTGCAATATAATTGGAGTAACAGGACACATCCCTTCATCATCTGGAGAAGAGCTCATGATCCTCAAATAGCTGCATATTTTTTTTTTTTTTTATGTTTTGGTTCCCACGAAAAGGGATATCCTGTAATGTTCAGAGAACATCGTGGGAACCAAGGGAAAGAAGGTAGGAGTTGGTGTTCTTCTTAAATTTCTGGAGGTTGTATGCCTCGGGGAACACCTCCCTAGGCAATGAGTTCCAAAGCCTCGCTGTTCGTTGGATGAACGAGTCTTTGGATAGTGATGTTCTGCAGGTCTCCAAAGTGACCACGAAGGGGTGTGATGACTGAACTTGACGGGTTAGTCTCGAAGAGACTGTCAAAGCAGGAACGATTGTTGATATTTCAGAAGAGCATCGCCCATGAAAATATCTATAAAATAGAGACAAATCGCCAACTTTTCTACGGTGTTCCAGACAAGTGAGCGAGTTTGTGAGCGAGGCATCACCGACGAGACGAATTGCCCTTTTTTGGACAGAATCCAATAGCCTCAGGATATGTTTAGGTGCCGCGCTCCAAATATGGGAACAGTATTCCAGGACAGGTCGGATCTGTGCCTTATAGATCATAAGCAGCTGAGTGGGGGTGAAATAGCTCTTGGCACGAAACAAAAAACCAAGTTTTTGGGATGCACTTTTGGCAATGGACCTCACGTGATTTTCCCAGGAAAGGTTATTGCTGATAGTAATACCAAGCATCGATATGGATGACTTCAGTGGTATGGTTAATCCTGACAAAGTTATGTTAGGCACATTGAGATCGGCTTTTCTGGAGAAAAGACATGCTTGTGTTTTGTTTGCATTGAATTCTACCAAGTTATTAGATCCCCACTCGAGAATTGTTGCTAAGTCCATATTTATATCATTAACATTTCTTCCTCGTTCATTTCTGGTTTCACGGGATGATATAGGGGCCCTGGGAGAGAAAGCGGTATGGGGGGTACTATCATCGGCAAAGGTGTGTACTGGACATGAAGTTGCTTTCAACAGGTCGTTGATGTGAAGTAGAAATAGTGTTGGTGCGAGAATAGATCCTTGCGGAACACCAGCATTTATGAGTAGAGTGTCAGATGGAACTCCATCGACCACTACATGGAGAGACCTGTTTGAGAGAAGACTAGCAAGCAGAGAGCACAGCTGAGGGGGCAAGCCATAAGACGGAAGCTTGGCGAGGAGTCCCTGGTGCCAAACTCGATCGAACGCCTTGGAGATATCTAATGCCACAGCTAAAGTTTCTACATACTTTTCAATAGATAGCTGCCATATATGTGAGACGTGAGCGAGCAGGTCACCAGTTGATCTCTTCATGGCCTAAGTGAGAGAGTGAGGGTGAGAAGGGAATGGAAAATTTGTTCGTTTTATACCGCTCATCTACTTCCCTCGTTTCGGTACTTTCCTTTGCAATTCAATAATTGAGATGTTCATACAGTATGGACATATATAGAATAGTATTATGATAAATCGAAAATGGATTGAAAATTCATTTCTGTGATGATTCATGTGCTACAAACTATTTGTTTAATAAATGATTGTGACCCACAATTATTGACCAATATTATCCACCAATCAGCACTAAAATACATCCGGAGTCGACAACGATTAATGACTCATATCGGAGATAACAATGGATAATAATGCATGTTTCGACGACAACCATCAAGTATTAAAAAACTGGCTATTCGATTGATTATGAATGAACCATAATTAGACTCTTCATTCGTGCACTGAATAACCGATTATTGGAAAGGGTAATCAATATAAACAATAATCAGATATCAGTATTTGAATTTATTGACGTTCATTTGGAATAATGCTTCGAACAATTTGATTTGAATTTCCCTCGAATTCTGGAAAACTAGATCATCAACCCGGTGACATTAGGTTTCGATAATAGAACATATTCGTCCAGCTGGATTTTTAGGATCTTAGAGGTACCCATCAACAGAAAACATGCATTTTGCTGGCGGTGAGAATGAAAAAAATAAGTTGAATATGATATGATCCAAGTTGTAATTCATAAACGTTGGTGTAATGTAGGTACTTTGGCCCGTTTTCAGAGCGATCAGTTGTTATGAGTGGAACGATTATATTATTGTATCATTTTTTTCAGAGAGTGTAGAAAATCCTTCATCGATACCTTGCGGTGGCGAGGTAGTGTGGGACGCACTGGTCTCCGTGGTACCCACTTGAAACTCCACCCAGTAGAATCGTCCAGTCAAGACTTCCGATGACACTTGGGCCTACTGGCCCATTGTATCTTACCTGTCGTTCACATTCACAGCACTCATTCCAGTAGTTTGGTGACTTGAACAAGTTTGTACAAGTTTTTACTGGGTGTGTGCCGGTTCACCAATCGTTTGCCCGAAGATTGACTGTCTTCTGCGTTGCCAGGCTCCGCAGTATGTGTGATACTGTTTCTGGTTCCTTACCGCATAATCTGCATGTTAGGTCCCCATTGAATAGTCCCATTTCATTGAGGTGCTCCTCTACTGGCACATGTCCAGTTATCAGCCCCGTAATGATTTTCAGTTGTTCCCTGTTTAGAGTTTGCAGGTCTGCTATTCTTTTCCGGTACGGGCCTTTGATGTACATTGCCTCCCATTTCACTATAGGGAAGAAGTACTAGGCACGTTTTCTGTGCCAAGTGGAGTCTCTCCGTTGGTTATGTTTTCATTGATGTTGATCGTGTTCTGGGATTCCTTTCATTAAAAAATATGTTTCTCATTTCTGAACTTTCCGCTATTTTTGTATGCAAATTGATGTTCAGAAATCAAATACATTTTTGAATAATTTCTTCCAAATTCGGCGCAAACATTTTACAAAAAAATATATTTTTATTTGTTTAAATGGTCCCAAGGAAACGATTACCCATTCATTAAATGGGTTATTTACGGCATATTTCCGGTCAGAAAAACAATATTAGGTAATTACAGTTTTCAGAATGACTAGTTTCTATAATACTGTGAAAATATGCTGAAATAATGTACGAGATAGTCAGGATCACCGTAAAAATAATAAGTAATTTTTTCCCATTTTGACTAATTATGTGCTACTTTACTAAATTCAAATCGTTTATTGAAGTGGCACTTCACCACATGGACATGTCACTTTACTCTATAGTAATGTCACTATTAAGTAAAAAAACACAGTTTGTAATAAAATGTTCTTTTTAAATATAGGAGATATAATTATGTCGTGTATTTTATTTGTTAATGAGTTATTTATACTTTGTGACATATACTAATCATAACAAAAGAAAACTCCGGCTATGATGTTTCTACCCTCTTTCTCTGTACACCTCTTTCTCTGTACACCTCTTCTTGTTTTTATTCATCCTTTTACCTATTTGTGACTCAGTTGGTACGCCTATGGAGACATGGTTCTCTCAAAATTCGTGAGGATTGCAGCACCGCCATCTACTTCTTTGCTTGATGTCAATATACTTTTATGTTTGAAATATCGATAGTCAAATAATAAATAATAAGTCCAGAAAAAGTTAGATACTTGTTTTTTTTATTGAAAATATTTTTTAAAAGCAACCTTTCCCCGAGATATCTAACTTATTGTGAATATATTTTGCACCAATCAAAATTGAAAACATTGAATAACTTCGCAAAAAACTATTTATTCTAAGATAAATCTCAATAGGTTATTCTCATGTCATTTGTGATGTGTAGAAAAAGAATGTGGCTGTTCGTTGAAAATCATCACTTTTAAGTTTATGACGATAAAGTACCTATTATGAGTTCTGCGTTGCACTCACATAAATCCTGGGATGTTCTGGTGGACAGTTCATGTGGATGTCTCAAATGTTCAGCCCCCTTACTGCTGGTGACAACAAATATTGGAAATCTAACCTTCAATTCCTGGTAAGTAGTTTCTTGAAAGCCTTCGGTTCCGAATTGATTCTGCCCTGATTGCATGTATTCATGTTTCGCCTATACTTTCGGAATTTTTCTCTTGAAGTCGATTACAAAATTTTCTAACAAGCTTTCATTTTCATTTTCATTTTCATTTTCATTTTTTCTCTCCTCCTCTTATTTTTCTTCCTCTTTGGTAACCATAATTTTTTTTATCTCATATCAATTTTTACCATTAGCACTCCATTTTTAAACTACTTACTACCTATCATACATATTTTATTTTCAGAGTTGACTTCCACACATAGTCCAATTTACTAAATCTTCTTCAAAATGCACATGTACCATTTTTCTGTTTTCAAATTACATTATTTTGATCATTTAAAAGGAAAATAATTTGAAATTTGCCCTGTGGCAACAAACAGAAGCCAGCCGCTCATTTGTCATTTTCTACCAGGTGTTGTTCATTCTTGCACTTCTCCACCGTACTGATGAGGGCCGAAATCCCGAAACACGTGTCTACGGTTCACTGAGGGCTATGTCTATTAAATTTCTTCCATTTTGTTTTTAACAGTCCCCTCGATATTACTCTCTTTCATCTTTCATATATATATATATATATGTATATATATATATATATATATGAACTTTCAGGGAACAGACTAAACGGGCACAAGTACATGAAAAAATCAAGGACGGCGTTGAACAGACATATAAGTCGATATAACCACAACCCCAACTTCTCAAAAACCCAAATCTTAGCATATGAACTTAAACTCAATAGAAAAATCGTTGAAGAGATAATCCATATCAAGAAAAACTAAATACTATACTATGAACTACTATAAAATACTATGAACGACAGGCGCGACCTCAACAACTTAAGCCAAATTTATCATACGGCCCTTCAATCAACCACACCAATCACAATCCCCACGAAACAACATACCAAACATAACAGCAAAGAAAGCACAAATGCTCATGCGCGAACGTCCCAATACAGAACAAATCAAATTTCATTGTACGAATACGCCATTTCCTTCCCCATCTCCCTTGACAATCTAAATAACCAAACACTTGAACGATCACAGAAAATCCAATCGCCATTGCAACGATCACCTCCCAACTCAAGGAAAAAGAACCGACAACACAAAAGATGAACCAAATTTTCATGAAGAAAAAACGCAATTATGGCTTCAAACTAGCCAAAACAACTTACAAACATTAAAATATGTAATTCTTCCCCGTTAACAATGTTGGGAAGGTACGTACTTTACAGGTTATGTACTTTCCACCTAATAAAACGAAACAAAAATGTGTAATGTAGAACAAAAATAGAAAAAATGAAATTGTTATTCCTTTTCAGGAACACACCAAACCCACAATGTTAACAAAAAAATGTTTTAATAAAATAAACAATTGAAAAAGTCCCCAGCTAGGGGCGAAACGTTTTGATATATGAAATTAAATCTCCAGTTATTGAAGAATCCAAAACCCAAGAACCACAAAATCAACTGTATATATATAAAAGTTATTTATTTTGTTTATTATTATTTTTTAAAGTTTACGAAAATTAAAATAATATTGTTAAAAAAAAATTATCGATATGTTTTGCTATTGCTGCTTCTGCATTAAACAAGGGCATTTAATCACATTCAAAAAATAATTTTTATGAATTGTTTAAAAACAAATTTATTAGTTTACTTTTTTTTTAATGATTGATAATAGTTTTCTTATATTTCCATTATTCAAATAGTTAGTTGAAAATTTGTTTTTCTTCAAAAATCATAATTGGCATTTTTCAATAAAATAAAAAAAAATTTAAATTGAAAATTAAATTGTTTATTGAGTTAACAATTTGTTATGAACAGCTTATTATAGTTTTTCCCGAAACTACTGAAAATTACAAAAGCAAGCATATGCAACAAAGTGTCGAAAATAATAATAAACGATATTACAGAAAAACTTTATATCTTGAGTATTCATTAACAAATATGTGATAAAACACCGATAGAATACATGATGAAGTTGACATTATTTAAATAAATCCGTGTGTGAACAATTAATGTTAATGACCGAAACCAACATTTTTTGAGTTAATCAAATACTATCATACAAACACATCTGGAATTACAAAAGGGCTAACTTTTATATTTCAAAAGATATAAGCATTGTAAGGAGTAAATAACGAAACAGGAAACCATGACAGATACCGACTTGGTGAGAAGTTTATTTAAGAGATCAACCAATGCTCTATAAAATCATTTCGAATATTGATAACTTCAATGGTTCAGAAGTAACAGTGGTTTGTTACTTGAAAAATCAAGTGAACGCTTCAACTTTTATATACCGTAAGTTTAGAAAACTCTATGAAAACTAACTTTTCGACCCTAGTAGTTTCGGAAAAAAAAGGAGATTTAAAATGTGTTTATAACAAATGGTTCACTTGATAAAACGAATTTTTATTCCATCGAGAAATGCCAAATATGTTTAAAAAAAAATAATTATTTGAATAATGGAAATATCAAAAAAACGATTATAAACAACAATAACAAAAATTTAATATTTTTTTAATCATTATATTCTCTATTCGACAATTAAACAAATTGATTTGTAAACAAACGGCCTCAAATATATTTTTTCGCCAAGAGGCGAACAATTTATATAGCTCTATCTATTTAAACATCAATTCTGCTTTTAATGAAAAACCAAGGTACGAAAAATGAGGACTAAAATAAATGCCTATCCTGTTGAAGAATAAACTTCCAATGGGACCTAGTTTTTTTCAAGTGTTGAAAAACACGCCATGATTTATTTAAATTTTGAAATTGATATTTACTACTAATTATTTTATGTGGTGTACTCTCTCTAGAAACGGCGCGCGCATAGCGTAGCAGTCACGCGGAGCCCTATTTTCAGCGTTAAATTAAAATTATAATTGATGGATAAAGAGTTCTGGGATTCAAGAATTTTTTATTGTTAATTTTCTCCTCTCTGAGATTTTTTTTCCGATTCTTGCCATCGCTCACAGTTTTTGAGTTATTTCTAAGAAGTTGAAAACGTTTTTCTTTGTTAATAACAATTGCAATTTTCGTCAGCAAAAAAAAATCCTCTCTCTCAAAACTGCATTCCGAATCGAATGAGCCACTGTTTATATTTTTTGGAGACTTGGAACTATTTTTCGCAGGAAATTCACTTCTTGAGTAGTCTATAAGAGAGCTTTGAGAATATAGAAAAATAACTGAAGTAGCTTAAGAATAATATTTTCCTCAACTATTGTCGGGTGCGATCAATATACTGTACTGGCCTTTTTCAATGAAAAACCACGAGCAGGACAAGAACCTGCCGCATTGGAGGCAGGATTTTTCTCTCGTAATATTGTATTATGAATTACGTGGCCTGCTTCCTTTGGTGCGTACGACCCTTGTTAATGATTCTGCACTACTCAGTATTTTAATGAATCTCAAAATTAGTATTTCAGTTTCACCAGATCAAAATGATGAAAACATTATTCATTATGCTCGAAATATGTATATCATTGACTATTTTCCTCATACTATTTCAACCAATGATCTGCCAGCATTTTTAAAATTTTGACCAAAATTCAAAATGTCAGCGGCAAAATTCGACAATATCTCTTATAAACATAATTCCGTGATTGATTTTCGTGATTAAGACAAGAGAACTCTGGACATATGTTTGTCAACTGACGTTAAATTTTTCAAAGTTCATTTGAACAAACTCAGACCGATATTTATAATATAACACACAAAAATACAGTTACTGCAGTGAAAGGAATTATGAATTACGCGCTGATACACAAGTGAGCACTCTATCCAAATTTTTAACGGACTACGCATATAACATGAAGAAATATAATGGTGAGGACTATAAAAAAAATGCCTACAGCAGCAAAGATGTTGCAGGAATATTATTTTGAAAATTTCAATATCATGTTCAACCCTTTTTCAAGGATGCGCGAAATGCTGAAATCGCGAAAAGAATTAAAATTACAAATAATGCCCGACAAGAGAAAAGAGAGTTCTAATGCATTTACGGAAAATTAAGTGTATGGGATGGCAGTTGTATGGAATGAAAATAATCATGAAGGATTACAAAAATAATTGTACCATATAATGGCATATGTACTAGTCTGGAGAGGTGGCTAGGGTATCCATTGCAGAAAGCAATACTTTCAAAACGAATATACAAACGACGGTATACCAACTGGGAGAATCGAGTACAACCCAATACTTTCCAAAACAAGTCAAGGGGGAGAAAAAAGTCTTACTGATGGCAAGTGGCTCGTTACAAATAAAAATGCTCCAGATATTTTCGTCAGTTGCGTTTGTTGAAAAAACTGTTTGATGAGCGCCCAGCGCACGTTATGACAGATCGACTATTTCTGAGTCAATATGGCATGGAAGAGTCCAAAATCAGTTGGGTAGTATCAGAATGTTCCCATTGGAATGAATTCAATATCAAATGGACAGTATTGGTATGAAAACTAGGAAAATCCCAAATCATTCTCATCGATCTGCAGCGATATCTGATCTATCAAAATGTGGCACTGGAGAGCACTCAATGATAAAAATTTCTGGACACTCAAGCGTGAATTCCATTCCGCCCTATCTACAGCTGAACAGTGAGCATCACAAGAGCCTCATAAATAATAAAAGAAGAAGTCCATCTAGATCTGGAGCATCTAATTATTTTGCCTCTCGAAGCTCCCTGCCAATACCTGCGCGAGGAATGCCTACCAGTCTCGTTTCTCAACCAACGGCAACTAATCCTAGTCATTCTATTATTCACCAGATTTGTACTTTTTATAGTACAAATTCCTCTTCTTATCCTAATATGTAGTTGAGAGTAATAGAAAACATTATTTTTGGTGTCAGTTTAGCTTATTTGGGAAATAGTCTAATAAAATATATTTCGGTCTATTATTTTTCAGGAAAATTTTGATATAAAGATTGTTGCTTATGAGTAATTCCCCTCGCCAAATTGAATGACAATTTGCCTCGGGATATTACTCGAGCAACAATCTTTCGATCAAAAATTTTTCCGGAAAAATAATATTCCCTTGATATATTGAAACTGATAAAATAATAAATGAACAAAAATATACCTTTTCAGAGTGAACGGAACAACTATTATTAGAAATAGCACTCTACCAATTTGTTTCAATGTATAAAGGTGTGATGTAGGTATTACACATTCGACAATTTTATCACGATATTGTCCAGTATGGAATCATTCATATATCCGATTCGTTCGAAAATATGAACGAGGTGTTCATAAAATCAGATGTGGAATCATCTGCGACTGAAACATAGACATTAGTCACTATCTTCCATCGTTCAAAATTTGGAAGCCTGAAATAGATTTTCATCGACAAACATGATTTGAAGACCTAGTGAATGCGATGCCAGTCTTGCATCAAATGATTTCTGGTGGGTACTCGTTTTTGGAAAACATTCTTCTTTGCCTCATCCATTCATATGTGTTTTTTATCAAGACTAGAATAAAAAATCCAATAACTAGCTTAACTGAAATTTTCAATTTTTTATTCTTTGTCTTGGGTTGGAATCCTTCAACAATATATATCAGATGTAGTTCCTGGACATCGAACTATATCTGATATATATTGTTGTGGCTTCATTATTTTCGAAAAAAAAAATATATTCAGAAAAATCGTTCTATTCAATATTCCACATTTATGTATCCCCATCTACAGTTATAAGGCCTCCATGACGTTCAACCATCAATAAATCCCCAACCGCATTGGCCAATTTACCGCCGTAAATAATATCGCTACATCTTCCGCCATACCTCCTATTTTGTCGATTCCCGCTTTTAGTTTTCCACATTTTCCGTTTTCTGAAGAAAGTATGGAGGGCAAACATTTCTCCTAGATCTGTCCACAAAAAAACACAGTTTTGTGAAAACTTACGATTGTGTGAGAGATTGGAGGGGAATTCCAAAACTCGAGAAGCTGTTCAGCATTCTTTGCTGGAGGCTGGGAAGACTTTCCGCTTATCTTCGTCCTGTAACCTCATTCCAGTGCCAAAACTCTTCTTCAAATAAGGATTCGGAGAGATCACAGAAGGGTTCTGGGTCAGGAGATTGAGTGTCTGCCCCTTTCTTGGTACGGTCATCTGCTTCCTCCAAGGTAGCCTGCTTCCTTTGACTCCTTTGTGACCTGGCACCCACATTAGAGTGACCTGATCATTCACAGACAGTTGTCTCAGAGAAAGTTCGCAAACCCAATACAGTGTGACTTCAGAGCTTTTAATGCTGTTTGACTGTCTGATGCTATACTGATTTCTGCCTCCGTGGAGCCTCTTGCAAGGCATTATTAATCTCAAATTTCTATAGCACAAAAAATTGTTGTGGCTTTGCCTAGGAGTTTCAAAACTAGGACCCGTTTCTCCCACTCTATGTCCACTAATGCTGCAGTAGGTATGTGAATATTGCATCTGTGATTCCCAAACAGGCCAACCGCTGCACTTGTTGCAGCTTGATTTGTGTCGAGTACTGTTGGGTTTTTGGCCACTATACTGATGAGGCATAAATGACCATCGGTTTGATTATCGTTTGATACGACCAATATATCATTTTCGGCTTCAAACCCCATGTTTTGCCAAACACTTTGCGGCACGTGCGGGTTGCCGCTGTAACTTCGAAAATAATGTTATTGATATGAGTGTTTCGTCCAATATTTCTTCTTTGGAGAAATGAAACTGAGATCCATCCAGGGTCGAGGCATTCAGTACGTACTTTTGCCTCATTATGAATGGAACCAGCACTGTTTTGCTAGGATTCATGTTGCTTCACTTTTTAATCATTGACGGTTAATGACCATATCGAAGGCGATAAAACATCGCCTTGGGATAACCTTCTGCCGCTGTCACTCAAACCGTTTTCTCTCCGAGAGCAGCTACATTGATTCTATTTTTCAGCATTGCATGTATCCATCTGATCAGTGAGGTGTTTTCTATTTTCCTTTCCTCTGATGATTTGATAATGAAGTCATGTGGAATGTTATCGGAAACACCCTCTGAATCTATCAATGCATATGGAATCTTGTTTTTGGACAATGATATTTTTTCAATGTTTCCAGCTAGGTATCGTAGAGCATCAATTATCGATTTGCCTGTTCGATAGGCGCACTGCTTCTCATGGAGCGGTCGGTCCTAGAGGAGTTCACTCCTCATATAAGATTCTATAATTTTCTCCTTTGTTTTCAGGGGAAAGAAGATGGGACTGATGGCGATAAAAATGTGGTTCGTGCTGAACATCTCACAGTCATTCACAGCAGCTCCAGGCTTTCGGTATGTATCCAAAAATGACACTGGCCTCGAACAGGAAGGGCTTTATAATCTCGAAACCATTTTGTTGTGAGGCGGTGAATATTCCGTCCTTTCCGGGCGATTTGGGAGGTTTAATGCTTTCAACAACCCATTTAATTTCTTTGGTGGTGAAGATTTTTCCCGCTGGGCTCTTGCTGGATCTGTTTGGGGTTTGGGGCAGCCCCTTCCAGGTGAGAGTTTTGCAGTTTTCCCTTAGCAACCTTGGATCTAGGGAGGAATGTATGTATGATTACTTAGATTCCTACATATCCTGCTTTTTCATTAGACCGATGCCGGTAGTGTCTCATTTGGAAAAGACTTTCTGGAGGCGTTGAGTTGGAGCTAGTTCTGTGATTGATTTCCTTACACATCTGCCTCCTCGTTCTCCTTTTGGATTATTTGAGTTTCTTGTTGTACTCAATAACAGTTACTTTGAATCTTCCCAGTGTCCCAGACTTCCAGCTCTATTGAAGTGTTTCCCAACTTTTTCCTGAGTTTGGCTAACTCTCCATCACCACCAGAGTACGTCTCTGTTGACTGCCTTCTGTTTTTCTGCGCAGCTGATTTCATATACTTTCGTTATAGCATGTTCAAGTTGCTTGGAGGTGTATCAAGTTCCCCTGCTAAATCGATAAATATGTGTTGGTCCACCAATGACCTCTCGCAATGTTCTTCATAAGCATCCCAGTTGATCGGGTATCCTGTATCCCTCGAAGAATATGTCCGATGACTCAAAGAAGAGTCATCAGATACCTGACGATTGTGAAGTAGGGGCCTCTTTCCATGCCTCCTGGAATTTTGCTTCGAGGATTTCCTCCTTGGTTGAGACGCTCCATGATCTAAAAACGCCTAGTAGTGGTTCTGGTCCAATCGTTGAGCTTTCTGCACCTTGTCTGGCCAAATGGTCGGCCTGTTCGTTCTTCGACACACCGATATGACCAAGGACTCACAGTACCTTCAGCTTTTTGGCGATGCAGATCGTCAATGTATTCAGACACCAGCAGCGAACTGACTCTGTAAGATGTGAGGGCCCTGATCGCCGCTTGGCTGTCCGTGTATATCGTGATTTGCTGGCCGTGGTAGCCTCTGTTGATATTTTCTCTTACATAGGCGAGTATGTCGGAAGATTCTGTCTGAAATACGGAAACTAAATTTCCCAGGGTATAGTAGATTTAAGCTTTTGGAGATTGCCGTATACCCCGGCGACGGCTGTTTCACCCATCCTGGAGCCATCTGTGTACCAGATGATTCCATTGGTGAAAAACAGGAGGGTGCCCTATCTGCTTCCCTTCCTCCCTTTTGAGAATGATTGGCTGCGACCTTTTGCTGAATCGTATGACAGGTGAAGAATTATTCCCTGGCAACTCAAGGAGTGGTCAATCCCTCACCGTTTGATTCCATACATTATCTCGCTTCGTCATTGGTTGGAGCTTCTCAAGAGAGTGATGGCTTTGCATGCCTCGTGTTCAATGAAGAGGTGCAGGGGATGCAGTCCTATAAGTGTCTCCAGCGCCCTGGTGGGTGCCGTCCTCATTGCACTTGTTGTCTTTGTACCCTATGTAATTAAGATTTTATTTTCTGGGTGCTGTGCCTTGCCACCATGCGATGGCTCCGTACGTGATCACTGGGCGTATGATCCACTATAGAATCCTAATTCAGCTGTGGCTTTCCGAACTTTGTGTTCGATATGCTTGTCTCAGTTCAACTTGGAGTCAACTCCAAGTTACTTGTTGAGCTTTTGTGTTGCAGGGACCTTCCATTGAGATGGACGTTTGGGAGGTCCCTCGGGTTACGTTTGCTGGTGAAAAGAACCAGCTCCGCATTTTCAGGATTCACACTCAGCCCTACTGAACGGCACCATTCATCCACCCCATTGAGGGCTCTTGATATCGTGCTCCCCATGAGGCTGGACCCCTGGTAATCGACCACGATAACAATGTCGTCCGTATAGCCTTGAGTGAAGTATTCAATTCTTTTATTTTTATCAGGAGGCCATCTACCACGAGGCACCATAGCAGAGGGGACAAGACTCCTCCCTGTGGACAGTACTTCGTGGGTCCTAGGTGAAGCCTGGAATATATTCCTGAAGTAGAATTACCTTGGTGCGATTCGTAACATCCGTACCAAAAAAGTCACGTCACATATTGTGAAGTTTTGTTGATTATTCTCCGCTTCCTTGAATCTTCATTCTTCTTACAACGTTTGAATAAGTCATTATTATCGAACCTTCTTTCGTAGGTAAACATGATCACATTGTTTGAAGCTTGGTTATTCATTGGCCAATTACAAAAGGTCGAATTCTCGGATAATGAATGTGTCCATATGAATTTTGGTGAATCTGAAACTTATAGCATTTGTAACATGTTTTCCAAATTTTCTTGGTGCATTCTCTGCAAATATCAAACATCCCCTCTACCTGATGGGTGGAAGCTGTTTTGACAAATTCTACGTATGGGTCAACAATAATTTTGGTTTCTTTGGTAATAATGTACTCTTTTGTTCTCTGCACGAAGCCTTTCAACGCGAGAGAAGTTTGTTCTAAATTGTTCTAATATCAGGACTTTTGTATGAAGAAATCATTTAGAAAAGGGTGATCCAACGAAAACTTGTTAGTTTTGAATGTACCACTGAATACTGTGAATAACTGACAGGCGCCTACTGGATTGATTACCCGCTTGATTTGGCGTCCTCGAACCACATCAGATTAACTGGTCAGTTTTGAATAAACTACTTAATACTGTGCATAACTGACAGGCGCCTACTGGATTGATTAGTAGAACTAATTTCCAATGCCTACTCGACTATCTGCTTGATTTGGCGTTCCCGAACCACACTAGATTTTTTTATCAATATTTGACATCATGCTGATAATAAGTTATATTATATAACATATGGTTGGGGTATTTCATTCGAAATTGGAAATATGATGTCAGTTCTGGTAAAATCAAAAGTC
Source organism: Gonioctena quinquepunctata (assembly GCA_018342105.1). Taxonomy (NCBI): domain Eukaryota; kingdom Metazoa; phylum Arthropoda; class Insecta; order Coleoptera; family Chrysomelidae; genus Gonioctena; species Gonioctena quinquepunctata. The sequence goes on along the minus strand of JAFIRS010000935.1, from coordinate 18,127 downwards.
TCTTTTCAGATTCGGATACGGAAAAAAACGTGAAATATCTCTCATACAACATAGGCAACAAAGATATTTCAAAATACCCGGATGTCGTGACATAACAAATCTTGTAGTGACCCGGTATATCGTTCCAGTTTATCAATTAACTTTGAATATAATATAATATATAATGCATCAAATTATAAGTTCTTCTGGCACTGAGCTACTCGGACAGAACATTGATATTTCCATTCATTTCGATGATATTCACAACCCGGAATTTTATGTAGGACCCCCTGTATAATAACATCCATAAAAATTCTCAATTCAACTTCTGCATCAGGACTTCGTGCCGGATTCAATTTTCTCGCATTTCCTTTGGCAAACATTTTTCATTAAAGTACATTCTAAATAAATAATAGTTACTCCTTTCACCTTTTAATGAACGCTGTTCTTCGCTTGTGCTCTGAGTAGTCATTTATTTTTATACCGTCTTCCTTAACTCCATTACATCCAAGTGTTCAAAGGTAATTAGTTGTTCGCAAAATTGATTCCGTTCCAGGAATTCGCAAACATTAATATAGCTTGAAGGCAGGATTATGGAGTTGCATGGAAGATTATTACTGTTCGTAATAGAGAAACAATTTGTTATCGTTAAGAGAGTGAATAGGCATCACTTAATTGGCACGAATTCAGGAATATTGCTAAGTAAGGGATGAGGTCTATTGTTCATGGATGAATATTTATCCTACATACATGCCGTATTACGGATTTTGCTTCTTAAAATTATTATACACTGGAAAATACTTTGTTTCTCTTGATTATGGCCCATTTGAAGTGTTACCGTCAGATCGTGATCTACAACAGACCAGAGTTTCATTGAATTCCTGAATCGACCAAACTCCCATATATTCCGTGTGGTGTTTTTTTTTGGTAATATTACAATAATGTTTGTTAAAAAAAATTGAAAATGTTTTGTAATTTCAGTATATTGCATCGTGAAGCGAATGAATGGTCTACAGATGACTACAGATTCGAGTACCATGAATAATTACTATATCTGCAAACATTTCGAAATCTTACAGTAAATTTGATCACTGTCGGTAGAAAAGTTTTCAAGGCCCGAAGAGTTTTCCGAATAATAGGTGAGGAGACTCATAGTCTTAACTCCTACAATTTTCCCAGATACTCTACCTGACTACTGGAGGGAAGACGATAGCAAGTCTTTTGAACTGATAGCAACTAGGTGAAAAAATATTATCGATAATAAGCTGAAGGGATTTGAGAACAAATTGGAATTATTCTGAACGATTTTATCGCGAACATAATATCGTTCATTGTGAATTCGAAAAGATTCACAACTCAAGCTACCGCACGCCACCAATAGATATCTATTTTATATAAGCTTCATTTTCTTTCCTAGCAGAAACACAGAAAGAGAATATACAGATTCGGGAATAAAATTGCGGAATTTAGGATTTACAATGGGTTAGAACGGAATATACTCTAGCCAGTGGACCAGCTCAAAAAATAACAGGTATACGCGATGGATAATCAATTATTCATCAAGACCACTCCGGAATGTTTTTCCTTCCTACTGTTTTGCAGCTACCGGTGTCGTATCCAGCCGTCTCCATCCCTTCTCAATTGTTATGGGCTCCACCTTACATTTGCAACTTCAAATATCGTTTGAGGTGAAAAAAGATGGAGACGGTCTGATAGTATCCGATGATATTAACATTATTATTTTCTAAAAACCAATCACATTAATTCAAGTGATGGTGAATTTGATATTCGGAAGACTGAAAACCGTGCTACTTCAAAATTTTCCTAGCACTTTTCGCGAGAGGTATTGCACTGGTTGCACAACTCTCGAACGGAGGCAGTTCGATCATATCCTACATAAGCTGAAATATTTGTCTCAACTTCTTCGCTTACTATAAGGCCATTGGCATCTTTATCTGCATCATTTTCATTTTCCAAGTGTTGAACTAACCATGTGAAATTATGTTTTGAAGAAGCGTGACGATCTGGGAATCGTTCTCCATATAATGTCTGCGCTTGTTTGGCATTTTTCCTACATTCGCCATAGATAATCTGCATGACAATTTGATGCTCTCCTGTATAAACCATAGCTCATACTGGAAAACCATCAATGAAACTGAGCACCAAAATACGACGAAAAGAAACCTTTCACACACGATAACGGGAATACAAAATTAAACTTATTGAGAACAAGTTTAACAAACTGTTTCTAATAGTCTCCACAATTTGTTGCCAAAGCCCACTTATCCACCTATATTTTCATGGGTTCTCATGCCATACATCAGAACGTGATGAAACTTCGATGAATTGTTGTAGACACCCCCGCGAATGCTTCTGGTTTTGGGTAAGGTCTTAAAAAATAGTAGTTTATGTAAAAAGTACGCCAAATGGGGCGTTCGCAGTCTACAGTGGTCTTGTTGAATATTGATTATCCATTTTACTGTTATATTTTGAGTTGGGCCACCTGCTCAAGTAAATGTCGTTTTAACCCAATGTTAATCCTATATTCCGCAATTTCATTTCCGAATCTGTATACATCAAGAACTTATGCACACAAGGAAATGCGTGAAAGAAATGCATTTTCAGGTTAAAAAATTGTATCATTTTCATTTTATTGTTTCATTTTCTTTAATATTTATTGGAGTAGAAAGATCATTTGAATCTCTTAAATGACAAGGTCAATTATTGTAAATTTGTGTCTTGTTGAAAGAACATGAGTATCATTTTTCTGACGTGTCATTACTTCATGGGATCCCACGTATTTTACAAGCTTTTATTTAGTTTCACTTGTCAGTTAGTTCGTTGGTTGGGGTCAAATTTTGCAAGTGAATTTTGATCGACATTTAGTCGTCCGATTGATTCGAAATTTGGCAGATGTTCATAATTCCGGTAACGATACATTATGAAATTTTATAAGAGAAAAAAACCAAATGGCTGCTCCAATATGCTGGACGAGATTTGTGATTATAGTCCGATTTGATTCAAAGTTGGTATGTGGAGATTTTCGGGGTCGGAGCTTATGAATTCTATATCAAAATTCATGAATTCAAAATGGCAGCTCGAAGATGGCGAACGAGTTTTGTGATTATGATCCGATTCGATTCAAAATTGGTATGTGGGGGTTTTCAGGCTCGGAAATCAAGATTTTTTAGTTGAAATTTGTAGATTCAAGATGGCGGCTTCAAGATGGAGGACGAGTTTTGTGATTATGTGTCATGTTTTTTATGGAAGGCAAATTTAAGAAACTTTCTTTGTACATTTTCAATAGCATCAATATATTTCGAATGGCAAGGATTCCACACCACACTGCAGTAATACAATTTACTCTTTACTAACGACACATAGACACAGCGCAAGGCATCAAATGAACTGAATTCCCTGCAAGAACGTATCAAGAATCCTAATGATTTCATGGCCTTGCTTATGATATTCTCTATATGGTTGGAAAAACTCAACTTTTGATCGAAAAGTATTCCCAAATCTTTGAATTGGGTAACTCGCGATAAATATGAGGTATTTAAGTGGTAGATGAATAAGATTGGGGTTGGTTTTCGTGTGAAGGTCATACTTTTACATTTATCAGTGTTTGAGGCAAGTTTATTTTCAGTACACCAATCGTTAAGTGACACAAGATCTCGTTGTAGCAATTTACAATCTTCAATCGATTTAATTTCTCGGAAGATTTTCATGTCGTCTACAAACAGCAGTTTATTACATTGTATCTGGTCGCAAATGTCATTAATAAAGAGCAAAAATGGTAAGGGTCCCAAGTTAGAGCCCTGTGGCACTCCAGAAGTTGCTGTGGAAGTAACTGACTTGACTCCATCATATTCAACGAATAATTTTCTACTCGATGAAAAAGACTGTAGAAGCAACTGTATTTTGTACGATATTCCAAAGCAAGATAATTTTTTCAGCAGTTGTTTATGTGATACGCGATCGAATGCTTTGCTGAAATCAGTGTATACTATATCGACTTGATTTCTACGGTCAAGAGCATTGGACACATACTGAGTGAGAGTACAAAGATTTGTTGCTGTACTCAGAAAGAGGCGCTCATACGTGATTGTATATTGAGTCGAACAGGATTATTTCTAGTAACTTAGAGAATACAGAGAATAATGTGATGGGTCTATAATTTTCAATTTCAGCAACCTTACCAGACTTGAATACCGGACAAACACGTGACACCTTCCAGACTGCTGGAAAATTACTCGATTCCAAGATCAAGTTGAATATGATGGTTGATGGTCGAAACAACAGTCCAATGAATTCTTTGACAATTTTTGCTGGAATGCCATCAGGCCCACAAGTTAACTTGTTCTTGAGTTTTTTTGCTGCACTGATTATTTGTTCCTCAGTTATTTCATTTATACCGAGAAATTGACTGGGATTCAAGAGTTCTTCGTGAATTTGATTTTCAAGCAAGTTAATATCATCGCGATCATCATCAAACACATTACTGAAATTCGTTGCAAATGCATTGACAATATCTAGAGGGGTATAAGTTGTTTCATGCAAAAAAAAAACGGAACAAAAATGAAAAAATTTGGAGATCACCGCTTCGACACAAGAGATTCCTAATATTTTCTCTGTGATGTCTAAGAATTCAACTGATTCTGTACTAATCACATATCAATTCCCTTAAGTAATACTAAGATCTTCACCCTTACTTCTATGGTTTCTGAATCTCATTATATTGGTTTTGTCACTATTGCAGTACCTATAATGAAATGAATGACACTTTTTCTCAACTATTTAATTGCCATATAGAAAAAATGATACAGGACCCAATATTGAGCCCCATGGAACAGCCATGATCACATCATTATATTGGTTTTGTCACTATTGCAGTACCTATAATGAAATAAATGACACTTTTTCTCAACTATTTAATTGCCATATAGAAAAAATGATACAGGACCCAATATTGAGCCCCATGGAACAGCCATGATCACATCAGACAATCCTGATTCAGCTTCTCTTACTTTGTTTTCGTTGAGAGAGTGGCATATTCATTGATATCGCTGAGAAAATTGATAATGATTTCTTTTTATTCTATATATAATTCATTTCTGAGAAACCAATTATTGACACAATGATATTCATGACTGAGGCCACATAAGTCGCTATGCAGGCAACATACAGCAATAGTTATTTTTAAAATTAATGGGTTGCAGTTTTCAACTAGTTGGCCATCAAATCCATAAAACCATATTGATTCTCGAAACAATATTGAAATGAATAAATATATTTTGGAAAGCAGTCCAACAAAAAATATGATTGACAATTCAACTCATGTATGAAAAATCGCATATGCCACAGTGCAATTGTCAGTTTGACAGCGGCAAAAGTTAGCTGCAACTTTGCACTAGTGGTGTTTTCAGTCATTCATTTATCTATCAATTATCGCGGTGTTGGTTGCCAAAATAAATAGTTTGACATTTTGTCAACAACTTATTGAATTCCTAAGCACTAACAATGAGTCGATTCGGTGAGTCTACGAACGCCGAAATTAGTCAAATTGTCAATACCTGTATGCCTACTAATACAGTTGCGACGCAATCATCAATCTGGCCACAATTTTCTTCGTTTTGCGATGCAAAAAGATATAAATTTGAGCCAGATACTTCCATCGAGAAATTGAATGTGATACTGCAAGATTGGGTATTTATATGCGAAAAGGCATCGGAGAATACAACAAAGAAGCGGTAGTTGAAACAATTTGGAACATCACCGCTGAAATGCTACAAAGAAAATATTATAACGAATTCAATATTGCATTTAACCCTTTCACCGACGTCCATTTCAATTCATCACGAGCTGCACGTAATGCTCAACGTGAAATCCTACAAGCACAACCCGAAAAGAGAAAATTTAGTGCATCAGCTCTCAATAAATCTGAAGTATTTGCAAGTGCCAGATTATGACGAAAATGATCCGAAAGGACTTCAGAAGGAATTATATCACATTTTGGCGTAAAACCACTTATTTTGTATCTGAAATAAAAAATAATGGAAAAAAAACTGGACGTATCGAGTATAATCCTCTATTTTCGAAAACGAAACAAGGTGGTGACAATAAATTATGAGACAGCAAATGGATTAAGCCCAATATTTGAGAGAAAGATATTTGCCCAATACGTTTATTCAAAAAGTTAATGGAAAAAAGAGACACTTTTATAACATTGGACACAGTATTTCTTACACCAAATCCCTTTTGGAAGAAGAAAAATTCCGAAGGTTGGTATAAGACTAAATGCTCAGCACAACGTATTGGTATAAATGTCGAACGTGTCAAAATTACAAATCAGTCAAATCGAGCGGCAGCAGTTAGCGAATTGAGTAAAAGCGGAATTGAAGAACAAGCTCTAATATAAATAACGGGACACAGCAATTCATCATCAATAAAATCATACTAACAATTCAACAAAGAGTATCATTCGAGCATTATTCAATCATTTCGTTTGGAAAAACAAAAAACTTCAACATCTACTACAGAAACGATTAGCTGTGGCACCCGCAGCGACATCACCATTCCCAGTATGAATTTCAATAACTGCGTTTTTAATAATTGTACATTTAAATCAAAATAAGTTTATTTTCAATGTTTCATAAATGAAGTTTGTGTTATTCAAATTCTTAACTGTTTCCTTCAGCAATTTGGCTCGAAAAACTGTCAACCTAAAAACGTTCCACCTTTGGTGTCGCATTTTCAATAGTTGACAGTTTTTTTCGTCTAATTGTTAGGCAACAGTTTCTCATTGAAAAACCCAAATTTACCCGATAAAATACAAACCTTTCGTGCAATTATAAGTAAAAATCTATATGAGATTACGATGATCCATATGAGATTACGATCCAACTTTCCATCCTGGAATCATTTTACCTATCTCCAAAATATCTGAAATAAAACTGTCCCCTGAAGAAAGTCACAAAATTGCACAAGTACTCGTGCAATTTTGTGATTGTGTGACACCACAGCATCTAGCCAGTCTTCATCTCTTAAAAAAGGTTGATTATGTAGATAATAAGTGTGAGATCCAATTGACTTTCTATTAGGATTATTAACAAATCATACATCTCGTCATTTCTTGAAAGCAAATAAAATATGGAGTCTCCCAATAGTTTTTAGGTGAAAATCACATGAATAATACCTGGAATTCCAAGAGGAGCTCACACAATAAAAAAAGGAAAATCATTGTACGATACAATCCAGGTTAATGTACAGTATTCTATTAAAAAATATCTCATACTATATCGTAATATACTACATTACGTTGTCAGTTTGAGTCCGGGAAATGATATAGTCATCTTTCCAGACTGAAACTGAATTTTAGTATTTCAACTGACATAGGGTTAGATTTCAACAAACATCATATTCAAATGCAAACTATAATGAAATTGTTACTAATGAACATTAACAATTTTACTGTTATCTGAATTATTGGGAATGTTTAAAGAAGCAGATACATTCTCAGATTTATCTTTGGTTACCAAAGGTGATGAAGCTTTCATTTACTGTTTTCTCTACGTTGAATGTTTTGCGTCATTAGCAGAACATGTCGTATTCCTCTTGGTATCTTCCTGAAGTCTTGGTAGAGATAAGTTCCTCAGTCACATCGGAGCTTTTCCGCAAAATCGCCGCATCCATTTAATCGGTATTCTTATAACCCGACGCCAAATTTGACAGAATATCAACACAGAAAACAGATTATTCTGTTACTATTATCAACCAATTTGAAGATGACAATATCAACAAATGACCATTGCCATATTTGTAGGACCATCCTGATAATACTAACACTTGTTTGAAAGCGACCGAAAATCTGCTACGAATGTTCACAAAAAACAACATAAGTCCCCAATATTGAACTCTATGAAACACCCATGATCACATCAGAAATGCCTGATTCATCTTCTTTTACCTTGTTGATGTCGTCAGTGGGATTGAGACTGGCATATCGATTTATATCGCTGGGAAAACTGCTAAAACAATACAAAATTGTATCAATTGATATCATGATCGACACAATCATATTCGTGATAGAGGCCACAGAAGTCGCTATTTAGATAGAAAGATAGATCTTTATTTGAATAGGTTATCCTAATATACGAATCAGCTAAAAAAAAAGTTAAAGCAAAAGATATGTGGTACATATTGAAAACATATACAATAAAATATATAACAAACATTAAGAAGCCGGTTTAAATAATATTAATCATATTTGTGCATTTGAAACAAATTTCTTCAGTTCATTTTTGAAAATGTTCAGAGATGGGCTACTTTCAATTAGATTTGGTAATTCATTGAACTGATCGAAACCTTTGAAAATCAAAGAATTCATAGTGTTTTTGTGATTTGCTCTATTAATATATAAATTATTATTATTCCGAGTGAAGTGGTGGTGAAGGTCATGATTGAAGACAATGTACTGTTTGAAATAGATGGCCCTAAATTGTTCAGTATTTTGTATACGAATATCATGGTGAAATGAAACAGTCTTTGGGAAATAGATTGCCAATTTAAAACATTAAGCATAATCTTAATAGGAGTATCCCTACCGCACTTCAAAATGATCCTCATACCACGATTCTGAAGTTTTTGGAGTTGAGACAATTTATTCAGATTGAAGATTTATAGGATAGAGGAACAGTAGTCGAAGTGTGGCTGAACAATTGATTCTTGACTCATTTGACAGATTATTGGCAATTCTAGAAAAAAAAAATAATGTCTTTGGAATTTTTTTATGAATATAATCAAAATGATTATCAAGTGATAAAGTATTATCTATTTGGAATCCCAGATATTTAGTTGTGTTCACTATTTCAATTTTTTCATCATCAATGTTGAGATTGATATTTTTCAGGTCTATTAGGCTGTATTTATGTTTGGTAGTGATTATCATCGCTTTTATTTTCAATACATTCAGCTTGAGTTTATTAATTTTCAAATATTTGTTGACACTTGCTAATGTGGTATTCATTGTTTCTATTGCCATTTATAAGTTCCCATGACTGCATGCCAATAGGGTATCATCCGCAAAAAAGTTCAGAAATTCAGAATCAAGAAACAATGGCATGTCATTTCAATAGAGTATGAATAGAAGGGGACCCAGAACACTACCCTGGGGAACTCCAACATCATTTGCAATTTCACAGGAGTATATATCATTCACTCTAACACGTTGTTTTCTATTGGTCAAGTAATTAGTTAACCAGTTGAACACTCTCCCCTCTATTCCATATCTATTCAATTTGGCTAGTAGTATAGACCTATCAATAGTCTCGAATGCTCTTCTGAGATCAAGGAACACAGCCACAACAAACTTATTATGATCCAGTTCGGTTTTGAATTTATTTAGGGAAAGTTGTACTGATGATTCGCACGAGTGCCTTCTACGGAATCCCGATTGGTTATTTATTAAAATATCGTTTTTTTCAACAGATTCAATCAGTTGATCATATACCGCTGTTTCAAGTACCTCCTCAATCGGAGATAACGTGTTGATTGGTCTGAATGCATTCGCTTCAATAGTATGAGGAATCTTAGGTATCGGTACAATAATACTACTTTTCAGTCTTTCAGGTATATGAGCAGCTTCAAGAGAGGTATTGATAAGATGCAATAGAACATGGCCGATAGTCTCAAAAACTTGTTTCAATATTTTGGAGTTTAACATTTCATGAATACTGCACTTATTATCCATAGAAAGTATAATTTTACGTAATGTAAGTAATCTGAATTCTGAGGAAGTTGTATATATATTATAGTTTTTATTGCACTATGATTCCATATAGTCAATACTCTCAACTATTTCGTTTAGGCTTTCTACAAAGTATCTATTGAAGTTATCTGATATTTCAGAATTATCTCTTAGTGATATAAGTTCTCCTGTTTTTTCAAACTGTATACACTTTTGAAAGTCTATGTCATCACCATCAACTAGCTTTTCAAGAGTTTTCCACATTTGTTTAGAGTTATTTCTGTATCTGTCGATTTTTTCAAAATAATATTGATCTTTTCTCTTTTTCAACACATGAACAACATTATTTCTCATTCACTTGAATGTTTCCCAGTTATATTGTTTATCTGCATTTGGACAGTTTCTGAACGCTCTGTATGCCCGATCACGATGTTTGATTTTGCTGTAAACTTCATTATCAAACCATGGCAAATGACTGCTATGACTACAATTTTGTATTGGGGAAATATCGTCAATAACTTAATTACAATTATTCAATATTTCTTGATGAAGTATTTCAACATCAGTAGAATTCAGTGACCATTCACATGATATCAAGTTGATTTTCATGAGATCCAAATTATTTTTACTGAAATTTCTATATCTTCTTATTGTTTCATTTACTTTGTTATGAATGTTATTGAAGTTTACAGTGATTGTTGAATGGTCTGTTATATTTGGATATAAGTGCACATGAGCTTGACATCTACTCTCGTTTGTTAGGACATAATCTATAAGAGTTTCGCTATGGTTAGTAACTCTAGTTGGTTCGTTGATTATTTGAGAAATAACATATGTGCTGAGGAGGTTCATCATTTTTGTAACATAAAAACTATCATCAAAGTAGTTTAGATTGAAGTCGCCTACTAAGATACACTGAAGTTTTGTCGAGAATAAACTATCACAGATATCTTCTAGGTCATCTAAGAATTTGGCATCAGACCCCGAAGGTGAGTGATAAAGACATCCGACTAAAATAGGAAGCATGAATTTAACTTTCAAAATTTTACAACAGTATTTTCCTTCTAGTTTATAAGATTTATAGGCAGAATACTCAATGTCATTTTTAATGTATATTGAGACCCCACCTGTATGTTGACTTTTTGAGTCGCAGCGAACTATTTTGTAATTGGGGATTTTCAATTTACTTTCTTCAATATCATTGGTTATTCTGGGTTCACTTAGTAATATGATTTTAGGATTGTATTCAGGCAACATACAGCCATATTTTTTCGGAAAATCAATGGGTTGCACTAGATTAAGACTTGTTGTATATTTCGGATAGCGGTACAAGAAATCGAGATGGATAATATATGGAAAAAAAATGTATAGTAGTAGGCCTGTGGTAGTATATCAGACTAGCTGGGGACCGCGACTTCGTCCGTGTAGAATTTGTATTTTTCCTGGTTTTCTGTATTTGATTCCGTCTAGCTTCGAACACTAATTTGACAGTTTGTCGGATTCAATGATTCAAAAATGATGGATTTTCATACAAACATTCATCCCCTCTTTCACCACCTCAGGAATTGAATTTCCACAAATTTTCACGGTCCCAGCCCCATCGGTTTGGGTTGTGCGTTGATATGTTAGTCAGTTAGTCATTCTTTCATATATTTAGAAAGATAACGATCACCAATTTTCTATCCTGGATTCATTTCATCAAACTTCAAAATATCTAAAAAATATCATTCTAAAAAAAAATGTTGGTCATGTAGATAATAAGTATGGGATCCAATGAACTTTCCATAAGGAAACCAGAAATATTAACAAATATATCTCGTCCTTTATTGGAGGCAAATAAAATATGGAGGAGTGAGAATGGCATTTTCAATATGTGAAATTCCAAGAGGAGCTCGCGCAATAGAAAAAAACGGTGTTCGATATAATCCAGGATAATGTACATGATTCCGTACAATTTTTATCTTTCTACTTCTGTATCTCATATATCCATTCATAATATACCCAGCCTGATACGAGTTCACATCTCGAATTTCCATTTGTTTTATCACCGTTTGGATCTTCTCTCTACGGCAAGAAATAATGATGAATAATACTGATAATGATTATTTTCAAACGGAAAATATGTGAGGAATCAATGCAAGAAATAGTTGCCATTCCTATAATCTCGCCAATTTTCACAAGGTAGGTAACTGCACTCAAAATTTTGACTATGGTTCCTTGTGACAATTTTTTTCTGATTTTCATATACAGTTCCCAAGGGTATATACAATATTTGGTTTCAAAAATGAATGATTTTCTCCCATATTCCGTCCAGGACACAAAAGCGGTTTCAACAGATCAAATCTGGTCCTAGGTTTAACTTTGAATATCACCCAAAATGTTGACAAGTGTAATGAACCATAAAGGTCCAAGAAACCTATCTATAGTGGGCCGCTTTCCTTTTCTTCTCTCTTCGATATGCTGCGATGTTTCAGGGTTGATATATGTTTGCGGAACACCACACACTTCATTTTTATGAGTAAACGAAATATATTATGATTTTTCATAGCAGAATGAATGTGAGAGTGACTGAAAATTATTTTTCAATGTTGGGATGTTATTATTATCTCTGTTTAGTTTTCAGGCCAAAACGAGGGTAACTGTGGTCATACAATCCTCATTAGGAGGGCGAAAGATGAAGTCATCTTCAACTCCGATAAATGTACAGTTCTCCGTAACAAATTACCATTTCATAGACAGAATCACGCTCTTAACATATCCATCTCTCACTGAAAAAACTTTCAATATACGGGCACACCTTGTTCATGTATTAATACAATTTGACCAACTCTCAATCCGAAAGATCTCTTGGCCGATGTGAAATGTGCTTACCAAAGCTGTTGGCAGTATATTTTCCAGAATATTTTCAACGAACCGTCATTCCTTTTGAAAAAATGAGAACAAAAATTAAGGAATTTCTATGCAAGTACGCGAAACGTCGCCTGTCATTTCCGCAAAACTCAAATTGGTGTGCTCGCGCACAGCTGAGTCATATTCAGATAGGGCGGAGCTCAATTATTATGCTAACTTTCCACATGAGCTAGGACACCTGTGAAAAATTATGCTCCAAAGTTATGTGCGGATGTTTCCAAGGTGAAGAAATCTCATATCAAATACTTTCATGACAAAATGATTTTTACTAAAATGCTGCGTAGACTCGTTCGATATTTTTTCGTGAACCCCAAAACCCAAATCCATTTTCTATGTCAATCGATTCATTCATCTTCGTTCTCAATCTTCAGTATAATAATATTAATCTTTGGATTAATATTAAATGAATCAATAGCTGAAGCTGAACCATGTCAAGTCCAACTGAATGTGTTAGTGACACCTGTCAATCATTCTGGAATGCAATCAATTTCGCCAGGAACTAGAGCTCAATAATGTCCGTATATAACTGCACACTAATGTCCCCAATTGTGTAACCAAACCGATGTTCAGAAAACAAGATATTTTGGGATTATTCCTTTCCAAATTCTCCAAGGACAGTTTACAGATAAATATATCTGTATTCGTTCTAATGGCCCCCAGAAGTGAAGACCTTGCCGAAGAATTGTTTAAAATTGTGTTCAGTTATAAGGACTGAAATGGTAGTTTCCAAAACGGGTGGCCGGTTAGTTCGGTAAGATATGGTGAAATAATTGAGTTATTCAAGTTCACCAAAATAGATATGGAAGAATAAGTTATTTTTCGACATGAAATACCATTCAAGGTATTCAAATAATGGTTAACAAAAGATTTTCCTGGGAGTATAGTTAAGCAACATAAATTATTGTTAGCAATAAGGAACTAGATGGGCGCGGGAGTAAATTTTTCCCAAAATGGTTTTTATGAACTTCCACACTCGTTTTGACCAACGAAGATATTCCGTAGCTAGAAAAAACAAATTATCAATTATTTTATCGTAGATAGGTGATACCTATGATAACCGGACTATTTTGGAACTTATTATATCAATGGGACCCCTTAGGTTCAACGGATGGTTGCACAGGTGCTAAACTTTGAATGAAGTCGAAAGGATAAACATACAGTTGAGGGCAGTTGTGTACGAAATCTCTTGTTAGCAAGATCTTCTTCAATGCATGTTGTTCTAGTTCCAGGAACAGACTTTGCCTACCTGAGTATTTGGTTGATAATTCAAATTTGAAGTTGATATATGATTACTCCATCGTCAAAACCCATTAACGCCTGAATTTTTCAATTTGACTTCGAAATGATATTATTTTCATTGATTTCCTTCAACTCAATGGGTACCAAAATAAGGTTTAAAAAAAAATAACTTAAAAAAAACTGGATTGGTGCATATGATACCGCAAGCTGCTTTCCTGGTTGAATTACTCAACGATGAAAAAATACCTGTTTTGAATGTTTTCATTCCATTATGCATTACAGAATCAAGCACTTATTACAGTAAAAATCACCATGCATATATTTGCAATGAGAATGTTCAAAACATCTTCGAACTTGGTATTTATTACACATTGTTCTAACTTTTTTGGAACAATTTGAAGCAGACACATGTAGCCTTTCATCCACAGGAAGAGATGGTCTACCACCCCGACTCGAAGGATTCTTGAATCTTTTCAGATATTATTGAAATTGTTATAAATAAATGAAGTGAATCAGGGTCTGGGCTCTATATGAAATCTGTCACTTCGTCTTCATTGTCTGAAGCTAATGGTATATCTCGTGCACTATGAAGTGTGATTCTCCTAAAATAACAGAAATAGACATTTATTTCAGCTTGACGCCTAGCGGTTCCATATGGGACCACTTACATCTACACACCGATATAAATGAAAGTTAGTTTTTTTTTAGTAATTTCGAAAAGTAATATGAAAAATATATACTTTTTTTAAGGTTCAACAACAATTATAATTGGGCGATAATTCCTAGAATATACTAAAAACACTACTTACCGTAATTGGAACCCGCAATTTTCATCCATTGCACTAAAAACAAGCAGCTGAATCTCAAAATACGCATAAACACTGCATCGGTGTACTCTCAAGAACCTTATCTAATATAATAACGCAATCTGTATTGATTCAGATTGTTCTTGTCCATGCATGTACCCAATAATTGAGTAGGAGTTAGGTGGGTCCATACAGGCCTGGCAGGCTTTAATGGGTTTATGGAATCGGAAGGTTTTCACGACGTTTCGAATGCTTGTATCTGCAATCGTCTTCAGGTAATTACAGTATTTACCTCAAGACGATTTCAGATACAAGCATTCGAAACGTCGTGGAAACCTTTCAAATCCATTGAGACAATGAGCGTCCGAAACGAGAGTAATCAAGTTACCATATCGTCTACAACCTTCAAACAAAAGTAGTATCTATTGTTCAAAATCTCGAAACCAGGTGTTTCATCCTGAATGAATGAGAGAGAATACTGAGGAGGAAATCTGGAACTTATTGAATATACAAAATTTACAGCTCAAAGAAAGACTTATCGAGTAAAAGGTATACAGTCAGTGATAGTGCCTCCGAAATCCTGAGGTCTTCCAGTCTCGAGATGGTCCAGTAAAAATTACCTTTGTGACTCTATGATCAGAATCTTCTGATTCATTTTCGAAACCAGGCAAGTTGTATAATTTCAGAGTTAAATTTGATTTCCTAATTGATCAATTATTCAAAACAGCAGCTGGCATATAAAGTGTCGTGTAGCACAATTGGTTCCATTCTTTTTATTCTGGCATATGTCGAATTGGATCACTGTGAAACATTTTAATTCGAGGAATCAGTAGCAGTTTGATTCACAAGTGTGTCAAAACAAACTTGAGGGATTCCTATAGCACTAATTGATATATCATGATCGTATAGACGTAGCAAATTGACTGATAGTCGGTTACATAATTTTGCACGAGTTCCTTTTCTCGATTCGAAGGAATTCATGCTCATTTTGTGAGTCCCAATGATGGATAAGTCTAATTTTCAATTCTTTTTCGAAATATTAGTACAAATGAGAGCTAGTGTGAATTATCGTCTCGTTATTTGTAGTGAAGGTAAACATAAAATTGTAACCCAATCTTATTCTAGTTGGCTTGCCAACCCTTACTAATTTGGATATCGATGGAGAAAACTTTTCAACAAAAAATTAAACCGACAAAAAGAGAAACTAAAAAGTGAAAAATAATTTTTTTTATTAATAACTAATCTCCTAAACTAGTGTATGTAACTAATTTTGAGTCGGTGCCAAACGAAACAAACAACGAAAATCATTGAATTTCCTGAAAAAAAAATATTAAAACGCCACTGCGCAACCTGCCGCCATCATTTTACGCTTTTTTTTATTCAATTGCAAGTTTGTTTGGCGCCGACTCAAAATTAGTTACATTCATTAGTTTAGGAGATTAGTTAATAATAAAAATGTATATTTTTTACTTTTCAGTTTCTATTTTCGTCGGTTTGATTTTTTGTTAAAAAGTTTCCATTTTTCCTTCAAGGTGGCTGAAATCTACTAATTACTACCCACTTAATTTTTTATTACTACCAAAATACTTACTTACCCACCTTACTACTATTTATTGTTATACAATATAAATATTTTTGATAGTTCTGTTTGGTTTATTGTATCACTTTGTATAATCCATCCCTTTATAGGATGTAATTACTGTGACGGATGTAGGAGAACAAAAATAATGACAATAGCGATCTGTCAATGTCAACTACATATGTGTGCTAATGTTCACATGTGAAAAATCAATCATCCCCCATTTTGCAACCCATATGGGTGGATTATTCCTACGATCAACTATGAGGTTATGTATCAATAAAAATAATCATCCAAATCGGAAAACCCAGTACAAAGTTATTCCTTATAGAATCGGTGAAAGGATCAAAATTCAGAGGGTGAACGAATTATATCCTCCATTTTGCTACCCTTAGGGACCGATTTTTCTTCAAATTCAAATGGGACCAATTTTGAAGTACGCCCTATCTAATGAAAATATAATCATCGGAATCGGACTGTTCTGTAGAAAATTATGCGTGTTCATACATAAAAAATATACGCGTCGCGAACCTCCTTCTTTTTGATTTCGTCGGTTGAAAAAAAAATTTTGCAAACGAAGAGAAGATCTGTTGGAAATATTCTGGAAAATATGGATACCAGAATACTTGCAACAACAGCTTCGGTCAGCACATTTCACACGGACCAAGAAATCTTCCGGAGAGTTGAGCATTAGGCGAGATCACTAATTTTTGAAAAGTTGAGCAATGTAATTGTATTCTAAAAAATTTTTTTTTCGAAGTAGATTTTCCAAAAACGATTCCCTGTTTGAACACTGCGGAAATTGCGGATGTACGTAACAATTCTCGAGTGGGGATCTAATAACTTGGTAGAATTCAATGCAAACAAAACACAAGCATGTCTTTTCTCTAGAAAAGCCGATCTCAGTGTGCCTAACATAACTCTGTCAGGAGTAACCATACCACTGAAGTCATCCATATCGATGCTTGGTATTACCTTCCAAAACCTATCAGCAATAACCTTTCCTGAGAAAAACTGTTCCCATATTTGGAGCGCGGCACCTAAACATATCCTGAGGCTATTGGATTCTGTTCAAAAGAGGGCAATTCGTCTCGTCGGTGATGCCTCGCTTACAAACTTGCTCACTTGTCTGGAACACCGTAGAAAAGTTGGCGATTTGTCTCTATTTTATAGATATTTTCATGGGCGATGCTCTTCTGAAATATCAACAATCGTTCCTGCTTTGGCAGTCTCTTCGAGACTAACCCGTCAAGTTCAGTCATCACACCCCTTCGTGGTCACTTTGGAGACCTGCAGAACATCACTTTCCAAAGACTCGTTCATCCAACGAACAGCGAGGCTTTGGAACTCATTGCCCAGGGAGGTGTTCCCCGAGGCATACAACCTCCAGAAATTTAAGAAGAACACCAACTCCTACCTTCTTTCCCTTGGTTCCCACGATGTTCTCTGAACATCACAGGATATCCCTTTTCGTGGGAACCAGAACATAAAAAAAAAAAAGTTCAGAACTATGGTTATTCATAATATTTCTTTACAATGTAAACAGACTGGAAGAGTAATGACATAGCACTCGGTATCCATAAATATTATTCAAGAATAACTGAATCAAGGAGAGCTATCAAATACGAAATCTTCATTTCAATATAACACATGCTAACACAAGTTTTGTTTCATTCATAGGATAAAACAGAATAACATTTCCTCAGAAGTTCCGCAAAATAATGACACTGGCAACCTGCCGATCACCAAGAATGCCAGGATTTACAGTGTTCCCAAGTGTTATTCATAATATTTCTTCACGTGTGAGCAGGCCGAAAAAATAATGACATAGCACATGGTATACTTACATACATATTATTCAAGAATAAC